>CM064916.1:30992386-31087386 GCA_032727855.1 Quercus ilex subsp. ballota | reverse complement strand
CGGTGCATGAGCTCGCTTTCAACAAAGTACCATTTTGGGTTCAAGTCCATGACATCCCTACTAGTTTTCTAACTAGGAAAGTGGCAGAAAATTTGTGCGAAATAGTGGGTGATATTCAAAGGTCCAATGGAGCGGTGGATGTGGATGGAGGTAGTTTTTTCAAGTGAGGGTGATGCTTGATGTTACGTTGCCTTTGTGTAGAGGTAGAGTCATTACCTTACCCAGTGGAGAGAAGAGATGGATTAGATTCAAATATGAATGATTACTGAGTCTATGCTGTTGGTGTGGGTGTCTGAATCATGATGACAGGGATTGCGAGCTATGGGTTCAAAGTAACGGTATCTTAACCTTGGATCAACAACACTTTGGCCCATTTCTGAGAGCACTGCCATACAAATCGTTAGGGAAGGATGTGATCTATGTCCCCGGTTACTATGAGAAGAGGGCAAGCAGATTGCAGGCACGGAGCAGGGATGAAGGTAGCTCTCATAATGTGGGTCTCGTTTAGTCAGGCACTACAACTCCGGTGGACACAGAACCAACAGTGGCGGAGAAAGGGGAGGAGGAAAATCAGATCGTGGAGGCAGTTACAGAAGTAATTGTGCAGCGAGGTTTAAGGAAGGAGACGGAAATATTTGGGGCCATAAATGATAATCACTCAATGCCCAAAAATAAGGAAGTGATTATGACTAACGTAAGGTGCAATGATTCTAATTTCCTTTACAAAAAGGATGAATTTGATATGGTCTTTAACCACTCCAGCTCAGCTAAGTCAATTGATACGGAATTAATGGGGGCAATATTAGTGGGGAGTAGCATTGAAGTGTCAAACATAAATGCTAATTCCATTAAGGCAGCAGAATTGGAGTGCAACCAAACTTCTATGATACCAACTCTAGCCGCTTCCATGCAAAATATGCACGTGCCTACCAATCTAAATGATGAGGCTAGCGGATCAACGGCCAAGATTAATGATCACCCAACAAGGAGTAGGACTTGGAAAAGATTCATGCGCCAAGTTAACCTAGCTAGGGCCGAGAACAAGTGTGATGAAAAAATTAAGAGAAAGTTGAGCATGTGCATGGTGACTTCCACAGACTCTCCAAGCAAAAGGTTGCAAGTGATGAAGATCAAACCTTCATCAGATTTAATGGTGGAGGCTGCTGAGCAGCCCCGCCAAGAGTCATGAGTCTCTTAATATGGAATTGTCGCGTGCTTGGAAACCTAGTGATAGAGAAGGAGCTCGGTGATTTAATCCGGGCAAAAGATCCTTCCATTGTGTTCATTGCGGAGACATGGACAGGCGAAGTAAGGCTAAAAAAAAAAAAAAACGGAATTTACAATTTGATCACATGTTCTTTGTACCTCGGATTCTTAGAGGTGGGGGACTGGTTTTGTATTGGAAGGAAGCAATGAAGTTGACAGTAGAGACGTCCTCAAAAAATCACACCTTTGATGCCCTTTTGTACTAGAGGTCATCCTTGACAGACTATGGACTGTTCATTGACGAAACAAAGGAGTTAGCTAAGGATTTTTCAAATTTTGAGTTTGGTCATGTACTAAGACAAGGTAATAGTTCAGCCCACAACACTGTTAGACATGCGAGATATGTTAGCGAGTTTATGGTGTGGATGGGGGATGTGCCTCCACACCTAATTTTTGTAATTCAAACCGATTCGGCTCTCTTTGAATAAAATTAGAGTGTTATTTCTCAAAAAAAAAAAAACAAAATGGTATAATAGATGAAAGATGTTTGATTGACCCAATCATACAGTATAATCCGAACAATTGAAAATTGAGTGTGCACTCATAAAATTATTAAAATTAATGCATATTCATAGATTTTACCTTTTTTATTTTTTTATTTTACGATGGCCTTACCTGCATCAATGACCTCTGATCCAAATCGTACCTCCACCTCCAATAAATAATTAAATATACAATAATGAGAGAGATAAATGTTTCGACTTTTGAGTTAACAACTATATCTCTGGGATGCGTGAATGGATTTATTAAAAATTATATTTTATTTATGTTGAAGTTTGACGCCTTTTAATATTTTTCATAAAAGTAATATTAAATTTTTTTTAAGGGTCATGTTAATGATGCCCTTAGGACAATTATTAATAATAGATAATAAAAAAGTTTTGACACTATTTTCATGAAAAATATAAAAAACTATTAAAAACATTTATTGTTTTTTTCATTCTTTCAATAAAATATTTCTAAAAATAGTTCTTAAACCAATACTCATAAGACATTGGTTAATATTTTCATGTTTCAAAAAATAATTTATAAACAATTGTCCTCCTTAACACATCCATTTTTTTTTTAATTATAAATTTTTAAGTACCATTTTTTTTAAGAATCTAAAGTACCATTGTTGTCCTGCTGATGATGCTTTGATTTTTAGAAAAATTTCGTACTCCAAAGAGATGGCAAAGCAAAATGAACCTCAGTTTATCACTTGTCCTCTTTCTCAAGAAATTATATTTTTGCATCTATTAAATTAAGGATAAAGTTTAACTACAAAATTGGTTGTAGCTTAAAATTACAATTTTACTCAATATCTTTTTAAAGGTGGTGAACATTGACAAATCCACCAAAGGATTACATTTTCTCTTATATCTTCTTTGCTTGCAAAATTTTTAGAAAATTAAAAATGAATAGTCATGTCATCAATAAATTGTTTAAATTGCAAATTTTTGTAATTTAAAATTATGCATAAAATATAAACTTATAGATCATATAGTAAATAATATCTGATTGGCACAAAATTTGGCATGTGTATTAAGAGCGTAAAGAACATGCAATTTAATAGTTAAATTTTCAAAATATGTAGTAATGTTAATATTTTTATAGGAAGTTGTAATCTTAGGTTACAATCAATTTTATACGAAACTTTGTCCTTAAAGTAAATATAATTCATAATTAATTTTGTTGTAACTTGTAAACACTATTTATCAAATTGTATTTTCTAAATATAATCGAAACCCAAGCAATAGAAATCCATAGGAGTTATGCCGTTATGGTTTGTTAGGCAAGAGTGTAGGCTTTTAATGTAGTATTTCGAAGTCGTGTTTAATGATTGTGGTTAGAAGTTAGAAGTAGAAATTCTAAATTGTATCAAAAAACAAGTTAGAAGTAGAACCCACGTCCCTCTCTTCCATTATCTACATTTAAAATATTTTAAAAAAATCAATGAAATATTATATAAAAATAAGAGCTATAAACATGAAATTAGCAAATTAAATTAAATTGTTTGGCCTGGAAGACATCCATATCCACCATCTATTAAATTCTTGAGGTCCCCTAGCTTCACAGAAATTTGTTTTTTTTGAAAAATAATTACAACATGCTGCTAACCCTGCAGCTCAAACTCTTTCCCCCTAGACCCCCAAGTACTTTATACATGTGAAACATTCAGCTCCACAGAATTATTTAATGAGATGTGTGACTGCGACCATAAATTTGGTATAATGATAAATGTTTAACTCCTTTGTTAGAGAGAGACAATTTTGTAGTAGAATTTAAATTCTATAAGTTTTTCAAAAAAATTCTATAAGTTTTGATTATCAAAAAACAATTTCTATAAAATAAAAAAAAAAAAAAAAAATTCTATAAGGATTTTATGTAAAACCCCTACTCAATACTCACAAGTCACATCCTCTAATAAAATTAATACAAATCAATTTCACAATCTTATTAAAATCATATTCACTCAATACTCTATGTTAAAACAAATACTAATAAAAAGAAGAATAAGCAATCTTAATTCAAGGATTTTTTTCCCCCCAAAAAACTAATATGCCATTTCATAATTACCAGAGATTGTATAGGTGTGCTGGTACTGAAACCAATTGACAGTACCCAAGAACGGTTGGGCATAGGTTTAGTTGGACACCATGTGTAAATGTCCCCCCACGAGCATTGGTTAAGTGTGATTTCCTCTTTCTTGCTAATTAAGTTCAGTAAATGAAATATAAGATTATGTGATTTTATGTACGGTACGTTAGAGCATTCATGGATACCAACTTAATTTACCATATATCTACATTCCCAAAATTGAAATTATACTTTTCTCAAAAAAAAAAAAAAGAAAAGAAAAGAAATTATTCTTACACGTTCCTTCAAGAATGTAATTTGGCAATTCCCTTGGAGAACGTTTTTTATTATTCTATTTAATTTGTATTTTGTCCATTAAATGAAATAAAATCTTCATTAGTTTACGATTTAATTAGTAGTAGGCAATTGGGGATAACAATTTTGCTCCGCCTCGCTTGACCCGCCCCTCCTTGCTTTGCCCTGTGAGAGTTTTTCCTGTCCCGCAAAGGTAGTGTGGCGGGGATGGACAATATTTTAGAACCGCACCATGGGGCGGGGTGGAGATGGGTTTACACTTTTTAGACCCACTCCACCCCACCCTGTGTTAATAAGAGTTAAATTGTAATTTTTTCATATCCTAAAACCTTACTATTTAATTAAATATATCATCAGCTTATTTTATTTTACTCAACGTGGCTTTCTACCTTATTTTTCTCTCTAGTAAAATTGGAAATAAGGCACCAATTTTACTGTTTTCTTTTGTCTTTATTATAAACAAATTTATATACTATTAAATCATTGATTCCATTCAACGTCTTTCTCAACATAATTTTCATCATGAACATAAAATAATGTTTTCTATTTTTATGAGTTATGGGTTTGAAACTTTGAATGTTTGTGTTTATAGTTTTCATCATTTTGTGTGGCTGATATGAGGTACGGGTCTAAATGTTTGTATAGTTATTTCTATCATGAACATTGGAACAACATAGTAGCTTGTCCTATGAGGCACAGATCTATACATACATACATATATATATATATATGTTAGAAAAAATAAAGAAAAAAGATTTTATAAAAAAAGAAAAAAAGGACTTCCAGATTAGTTTCTAGAAAGACATAAAATGTTATAAAAAAATAATAATAATAAAGACAAAGAAATAAGACATTATAAAAAAAATTAAAGGCAGAAAAATGCATTAGGTATTATTAAAAAATAAACAAAATATTTTCTTGAAAGTTAACTCACTATACCTATCAATGTGTTTAGTTTTGTATCTTGAAGCATTTCTCTAGGGGATTTGAATATACAAGTCATTGGGTGTATTTTAATGGTTTTTTTATTATTAGAACAGCTACTTCAATTATTCCGCTTGGAAGTTTAAAACTCATTGTTTCATTTTATTCATCATGGAAGAAGAAAGTGGTGTCACAATAATGGAAGAAAGTGGAGATTATTTTGAAGAACTAGGCAAATTTTTTTTTTTTTTGAGAAGTTATTTTGTTATGTAGTAGGAGTTTGGATTATTTTATTGTGTCATAGTATGAGATTTTTGTTTTTGTTATGATATTGTCATGTTAAACACTTAGATAATATTATTAAGTTTTTATAAAAAATTAGTTTGATTTGATGAGATAAATTTATTCGTATTTTCAAGTATATTTTATGAGGTGGATTGGAGCTTCACAAGGCTCTAAGAGGTCGAGATGGGGTAAGGAAATTTTCTCCTAATGCGAGGCGGGACAGGGATAGGATAAAACAAAACCATGCGGAGCAGAGGTGAATATTCCATCTTTTGGCCTTGCCCTGCCCCGCTCCATTGCCATCCTTATAGGCAATGGGATATCATGCGACTAGAAAATTTATTCAATGTCTTGTAATTGTTATCTTTCTATGGATTAGTATAAGGTGTAATTACCCTCATATCTACTCATAATATTCTTTTTTTTACTATTTTTATTTTTTAACTTTAACATTTTAATATTTTTTATTTAATGATTGAGCTTGAAATTTGAAGCCATTAAAATGTATTGCATCAGGTGACTATATATATTGTTTTTTTTGTTGCCTTTTTGTTCCTAAAAAAAAAAATCTTTCGTTGCCTTGTTTTTTAAGCTACCGTGTGAGTACGGCAGTACCATCACCATGACTATATATACCGTGTATTAAGTGGTCAGAATATGACATCAATTTGTCCAGTACGATGTATCCTTTAAATGACATCACTAGCTTGCCAGCTATTTGTGCATGTTTTTTAAATTATAGATATAATAAGTGAATCACTCTTCCTTTCAAAAAGAAAGAAAAAGAAAGAAAGAAAACATGTGAACAGTCTGTATGGCTCATGTTTAGTCTTTAGACAACATAAATCCATCAGTCTATTCATGTGTTGATAGCTTCATTGCCCCAATTAATACATGAAAATTTTTAAACAATAGGAAGTAAAGTAGGGACAGAATTAAAAGTAGGACCTATTAAATTATAGATGGTACCAAAAATTTTAATTGTTAAAAATTTGTAAATTTAATTTAATACTTTTATAGTCATGTAGTATAGGTCACTGCACAAAGAGTCTAGGAAAAGAAAAAATTTAGCAAAAAAAAAAAAAAAAAGTCTAGGAAAAGATATATATTTATCAAAAAAGTCAAACTATCCAATGAAAAGTTAACACCTCACCTTATCTAAGTACTAAATATAGGTGCCGATATTTTTTTTTTAGATACAATGGATAATAAACAGAAGAAGACATTAGTCAGTTAAGGAAAAAACTGTGCAAGTGGGAGTTTTTAAAGTCATTTTGTCGGCCCCACCTAAGTCTAAAACTTTATTATAATTTATTATACTTCCTAGTGTGTTTTTTTGATGAACTTCCTAGTGTTTTACACTCACACTCCAAGCCCAAGTTAAGATTGAAAGCACGTGGCTGATAATAGATGGTTCTATGGAATGCGTGAGCCTCAAGTTTTTTTTTTGATGGTCGTGGGCCTCAAGGTTCACTCCTATTGGCCGAGCTGGTATATAATTTTTGCTATTGGCCTATTAGCACTTAAGCTTCCGTTTGGAAAATATATATATATATATATATATATATATATTTTACTGTTTAGTTTATTTTTTTTTATTATTCATGATCCAACTGTATTTTTTAATACTATTCATAAGCTTTACTGTACTATTTCAGCAAACTTTTACTTTTATTTACAATACTTTTAGTAATAAATTTTCAGTTTCAGTAAAATAAACAATATGTAAACAGACCTTTAATCTAACAAGATTTTTTTTTTAACTATTATTATGTAACATCAACATCTCAGAGCTTCCTTCTCAAAAAAAAAAAAAAAAAACTCAGAGCTTGAATTATAAAAAATATGTCTAGTATCACACATTTTGACACAACAAAAGCCACAATTTACCTATGTGACGAGTTGTGTTTAGTAGAAGAGATTGACACTTTTCTAACAAGTATAACTCATCACATGGTGAGTTGTGGCATTTGTTGAGGCAAAATGTGTGGCACAACAAATTGCAGACTTTTTTTTTTTTTTTTGGCTGTTGTTTTTTTCAACAAATTGCAGACTTATTCATTATAAAAGGTAAAATTGCAGACCCCAAAATCAAAAGCATCACATCTAGAGAGAGAGAGAGAGAGAGAGAGAGATGAGGGGAGAGCTAGAGAAAGAAATGTTGGTGAGGCTGAACCCAGATGAGCTTGAGAAGAAGACAGAGCCTCGGTTCAAACCAAAAATTGGAAGCGTTTTTCCAGCAAAGAAAAGATTGGTGAAGCGAATGATGTTTGATTATATACTTCATTCCCTTGCCAATATTTTCTGTTCTGGCTCTGATACTGGGACTCCCTCTTTCTCTGAATCCTCCCAATCCAAAAACAACAACAATGGCTGCTTCAAGATTTGTACTACACCCAAATCATCTAATCCCAAGAAGAGTAAGATTATATACCCCACATCACGCCCATGATTAATTGTTGTAATTTTATTTTTAGGCCTTTTTTTTTTTTGGAAGATAAACTGGCAATTTTTAGGCCTTGATTTATGTAGTGAACTTTTTGTACAATTGGTTGTTAGTTATCTTTTTAGTTTTCGATGAATCATTGTTAAATTACACATGGTATCTAGTACAATTCTTAATATTATCTTCGTTGTATAGAAAATTTATATCTTTCTATTTTTATATCATTGTATGGTACACCTTTTTTTGTCTTTTACGGCGATCATTCATGGTGTGCAAAGCTTCAACTTTCGTACTTCGTTGTACATGTGATTCTTTTAGTGGGTCAATCAAGTTCACACTAATTGTCAAGCTGATTAACTTGGACTTTTAGTTAGCACTGGCCACCACAGTTTCATTTGCCCATATGATCGGAATTGTTTCAATAACATAATCTTAATTAGTTCCATCCTCAAAAGAAACAAATGAAATAGAAGTGGGGATTTTATTGGAACTTGCAATGTTTCATCTTTAATTGCTTTAGGAAACTCTGGTATGTACTCAGTTGAGTCCACTCGGGCATATAGTAACAGAGATGCAAAGTTTTTGAAAGAATAAAAATTCAGACCCATTTCGAACTCTCGAGGAATGTTCCAACCAAACCTGGTACCAATTACCAAATGAAGAAACTCTCACGGGACCTCAAAATATGAACACAAAATTAACTTTGGCTTTTTCATTACTCAACCTATTGAAAATTAGAGAAATGAGAAATCGTGCAACGACATATTGTGTAATGTGTACAAACATGTGCAGAAAGTTTATCTTGACGTCATGGATGATGGATTACATCATTACATTATCATATTTACAACTTAACTAAAAAATTAAAGAAGTCCAAAATTTTATGTAAAAGTCTTATAAAAGTGACTTTCGGTAGATACGTACACGAGGAGATAATAGTATCCAAGCGTAATGATCAAGCAATTATGCAGTACGCCGGTGTTTTTAAGATATTTATTAATAGATCATAGAAAAAAGTTTCTCTCTAAAGTTTCTTTATATCTTTTTATTGGATGTGAATTTTAAAAATTTAACTGTTGAATTTTATATTCTTATTATATACTCTATATTTGCAAATTTTCAAAAAGAAAAAAAAATCAATAACTTATGTCATCAATCAAATGTTTAAATTTTAAATTTTTGTACTATAAAATTATGTGTAAAATATAAGTTTATTGATTGAATAGTAAATAACATTTGGTTTAAATAAAATTTGACATATATGTTAAGAATATAAAGAGTATGCAATCTAATGGTTAGATTTTCAAAATTAACATTTAATAAAAAAATATAAGAGGCGTTTGAAGAAAATCTTCAAACTAGTTTAGAGAGATTGATACTATTTTTATAGAAAATATAACAATTTGTCAAAAAGAGTCAATTATTTCGAACTTTTGAGGAATGTTCCAACCAAACCTACAAATTATCAAATGAAGACACTCTTACGTGACCTAAAAATACTAACACAAAACTTTGGCTTTTTCATCATGACTTTTTGATCCCTCACCATCACAAAATGTCCAAATCGGAGAAATCAATATTGAGAAATTGTGCAGGCAGATTTTCTTGACGTCATGGATGATGAATCACATTAGAATTTATACAATTACAATTCAACTAAAAAATGAAAAAAACAAAAAAGCAAAAGACCAAAAATTTAAGTACAAATCTTATACACAAGGAGATAATGGAATCCAGGTGTAATGATCCAGCAATTATGTGGAAGGTATTCTATAGTACGTTGGACGAGTTATGGTACCGACACCTATAGGCTCACCACAATCGGTGGAAATTTCACAATTAATTAGATAAAAAGGCATTTTGTTTTGAAAGCAACAAAATCAAGTAGGTGCCAGTAAGGCACCAGCCCTGCTTTGAGTCTTTTTCACATCAGTGTGAAAGTTAGTACTTAGTACCATGGCCTGTACTCTAAAAAAGTGGTGGATCAGAATTCAGAAGTATTGAAGGTGATTCTTCTGTCCATTTCGGCTCATTTATTATAAGGGAAAAAAATATTTTTAGCCCATAATCAATTTTGTGCAACGATCGTAATATTCATCTACCAAAACAATATATATGAGTGCCATAAAAATTTAAGTAATATGAAAAATAATAATAATCGATGACTGTACAATAAGTGCATACTAATATTTACAAAAATAAAAATAATAGTAATTCATACCTTTCAACTTTCACACTGAAGTAGATTTGATACTTATTTGGGTTTATTGACTTTGGTTGGTAGAGCCAAGTACCAAACTTTTGCCTACTTGAAGGAGCGGGTTTGGAAAAAAATTCAGGGGTGGAAGGGTAGAATGCTCTCTCGTGCAGGTAAAGAGGTTCTGATTAAAGCTGTGGCTCAATCTATTTCAACATATACTATGGGAGTGTTTTTGTTGCTAGCAAAGCTTTGTGATGAACTAGATTCTCTTTGTGCAAGATTTTGGTGGGGGCAGACTGGGGATGAACGGAAAATTCATTGGAAGAGTTGGAGTTTTTTGACACAACAAAAGAAGGTGGGTGGAATGGGATTCCGAGATCTCAGGAGCTTCAATCTAGCTATGTTGGCCAAGCAAGGGTGGCGGATGATACAAGACCAAAATTCCCTGTTATCTAGATGTTTTAAGGCCAAGTATTTTCCGAGATGTGGTTTTTTGGAGGTGGAAGATTGTCCTAACAGCTCCTATGTTTGGAAGAGTGTGCTGGCTGCTCAACAAATTTTGAAAAAGGGGTGCTACTGGAGGGTGGGAATCGGATCCTCAATTCGAGTGATGGAAGATAAGTGGATACCGAATCATTCGAGTAATAAAATTTTATTTCCCACTGAATATGATGAATGGGAATGAAGAGTATTGGATCTAATTGATTGGAGGGTGAACCAATGGGATAGGGACAAAATTTATACGATTTCATCACTTTGATGCGGAGGCAATTATTCGAATTCCTTTGAGCAGAAGGCAAGTGGAAGATAGGATGGTGTGGATGCATTGCTGTAATGGAAAATATGCAGTTAAATCTGTATATCGGGTTGCTCGCATGTTGGCTGAAGACACTATTGGTAGAGAAGAAAGTTCTGAGCAAAGAATAGAGAGCCGGGTCTGGTCTCAGCTTTGGAAGCTCAGGGTGCCTAACAAAATCAAGATATTTGGATGGAGAGCTTGCCTTAATATATTGCCATCAAAAGTGAATTTAGCCCGAAGGAAGATTCTGACAGATGCTACGTGTGGGGTGTGCCAAAGATTTTCGAAAACGGTATCGCATGCAATATGGTCATGTAGTGCTGCTCAGGATGTTTGGGCTGGTGCTAATGCTCGGATACAGAAGTGTGGTGGTGAGTTTGATGAATTTTTGTACCTGTTTCAGTTCATGATGTCCAAACTGTCACTGGAGGAACTTGCGAATTTTCTGGTCATTTGTTGGCTGATTTGGCACCGTCGTAATACTCTGTTACATGGTGGAGCAATGCAACATCCTGGGCACCTAATTTGGAGAGCCACAGAATATGTAAGGGAGTACAGCGACGCTCAAGATTCACTTGCACCTGGTTCGGTACCATCTGCTGTTCTGCAGAACTGGAAGCCTCCAACGGGTCAACTGTACAAGTTAAATTTTGATGCAGCTGTGTTTGCAAATGGATCGGGTATTGGTGCTGTGATCCGTAATGGCTGCGTTATCAGTTAGAGGAGCAGCTGTAAATGACAATGAGGAGGCGGAGGCTGTAACTTGTCAGACTGCACTGGAATTTGCAATAGATGCGGGGTTCTTGGAGCTGATTATCGAAGGGGATAATGTGATGGTCATGAGCACGGTGTCTTCCTTGTCTCCAAACTGGTCTCGCCTGGGGGTCATTTATGATGATGTTCGTTGCCTTGCAGCAGGCCTTCGCCAAGTAGTTTTCAACAGTATTAGACGCAGTGCCAACTCTGTGGCCCATTCCTTAGCACGTTATGCCAATGTACTAGATGAAGAATTTGTGTGGTTGGAAGAATCGCCACCACCAGCTCGTGAAGCCTTGTTATTTGACTCTTCTTTTATAAATGAATGAAGTTTGGTTGGCCTTTCAAAAAAAAAAAAAAAAACTTTCACATTGATGTGAAAGGATTCAAAGGAGGGCTAATGCCTCATGCCTCATGCCTTAACCATACACACAAACCCAGTTGAGTTCCGCTGTGTTTTACATGAGGGAAACATAATGTGTAGTTTGGACTTCTTGTAGTGTTATGGACTCTCATCAGAAGGGTCTGACTTCACACGTGAGAACCACCATGAGGTTTGCACCCATTGTAAGAGCCGAGAGTATTGCTCTAAGACTATACAATAATTACTCTTGTATAAGGGATAACACAGTAGAATAATAGAAAAATATATAAATTTTTTTATTTGAATCTAAAGAAAAGTTGAAAGAAATATATATATATATATATATATATATATATATATACACACCGTAAATTATTAGTATACACCTATTTATGGCAATGATATATATGGTTGATGAATATTATGATAGATGCACAAAAGAAAAACTTCATTTACAATAATGTTGCAACAATGTATCTATCATATAATTACTAACACTACAACAAAATTGAGCTCTGGTGACGAATCTAGTGAGGAAAAACAATTTCATCACCAAATGATAACATTTAGTGAGGAAAAGAAGAAATCATCACCAAATATTATAAAAATTTTAAAATTGGTGACGAAATCAATATGTCATCACCCAAGATGTACCAATTGGTGACGAAATCAATATTTTGTCACCAAAGATGTACCAATTGGTGACGAAATATTTATTTCGTCACTATAGGTCATGAAAAAAAGGCAAACCTAGGATGATGAAATATTCATGTCACCAAAGACTTACCAGAGGTGATGAAATTCTAAATTCGTCACCCAATATTAGGATGTAGGTGTTTTTGGTGGCGAAATAAATTTTCGTCACCTATTGTTTAACCAAAGACTAACCAGAGGGTGACAAAATTCCAAATTTATCATCCAATATTAAGATGGAGGTAAGTGTTCGTCACTTATTGTTTACAAATAATTAAGGATGGCCATGGGCAAGGTATACCCATATATACCCGACCCAATTAATTTATCCATGGATATCCAATTACCTTACCCAACTAGTATCCATACCCAATTATTATCCGGTCTGTTTATCCATAGATATTCATACCATACCCAAAGCCGATTTTTATAAAATTACCAAATATGCTAAAAAACCACTAAAATGGCCAATATACCCTCAAAATCCCTAAAATAAGCAAAATACCCATGAAACCTTTAAAATGACCAAAATACTCCTACAATCTCTATAATCACCAATGATGCTAAAAATCCACTAAAATGACCAAAATACCCATGAAATAACCTCAAAAATGACCAAAATACCCCAAAAATCACCAAATATGCTCAAAAACCACTAAAAATTACCAAAATATCCCCTAAACCTAATAAATGATCGAAACTCTCAAATCCTAAAAAATGACCAAAGTACACGCAAAACTTACAAAATGACCAAAATACCCCCGGAACCTAAAATTTGACCGAAATAGCCGTGATGCATGAAAATTACCAAAATACCCCTAATCCTAAAAAAATGACCGAAATACCCCTGATGGTGCATAATAAAAACCAACACCAAATTCGTCCGTTGAGGTCGTCCAAAGGGAAGAAGGATAGACAGCAGAATACGATGATTTCCTCGTCCCTCTATGAGGTCGTCCACATGAAGGACGACCTCCCTGCATTCTTAACCTTTCTCCTCATCTTTGCTTAGGACGGACTTCTCTTTTGTCTCACAACCCGCAAATCTATTACTAAAAGCAGTTTCTCATGACATTTATGGAGAACAGCCCAAATAAGGTAACTTCCAAGGTATTTATGGAAGTTACCTCTGAATTTTCTGAGTTCCTCAATAATAGGGATAGTTAACAAATAACTGTCCCAAGGCGTATGCTATATAAGTGCTTGTCCATGAGAAGGTAAAGGGAGAGACATTCCTTCTTCTGATTCCAAGAAACACTTCTTTTTATTTGGAATTACAAACCCACTAACTTTACCATCGGAGGATTCTTGACCGGCCTCCACCGGTCTTCTCTGATTTTATTTGATTTTTCAGGACTTAGCCTTCAAGATCATCAATGCCTGGAGATTTTCAGCCTACTGATTTCCAAGGATTCATCAGTTGGCGCTGTCTGTGGGAAGAGATTTTTCATGCTTGAACTTCATTTGTTGAGTTCTACGATTTCTTTCTTCGAAAAAGGGCTGAAATGGTTCGGACAAGATCAAGGGCTACTAGTCCAAGCCTTCAAGAGAGTAGAGACGCTTCTAGTAACCCCAATCGTGGCCAACAATCGGCGCCTGCCATGCAAACATCTTCTGTCCAACACGTGCAGTCAATGGCCGCTGTCATGGCAGAGTTAACTCGCCAGAATCAAGAATTGAGAAGGGAGATTAATCTCAGAAGGCAACGGCATGAGGCATACGTAGAAGAGCATGGATAGAGCCAGGGAGATGGAAGAAATGTAGAGTCGGAAAGCCAATCAAGGGGTGCTACATCAAGAAGGGTGCCACACTTGGAAAGGGAGATGGACCAGATGAGGAAAGTTATGGATGAGATGAGAGAGAACATGAGAAAGATAAATCCCGTAGAAGACCTAGTTCACCGAACAAACTCTCCCTTCACGGCTTCTACCAACGGCCACCCCTTACCTCCAAAATTCAAAATGCTTTTCTTGGATTCGTATGATGGAACGCGTGACCCGTTTGATCACATTGCTACTTTTAAGACTACAATGCACCTTCAAGGGGTTCCTAATGAAATTATGTATAGAGCTTTCCCTACCACCCTTAATGGTCCGGCACGAGTCTGGTTCAGTAAAATACCCACGAATTTGGTAAGTTCTTTTGAAGAGTTTAGCAAGTTATTCATTAATAACTTCATTGGGGGACAAAGACACAAGCGTTCCTCGTCCAGCTTATTAATCATAGAGCAAGGAGAGAATGAAAGCTTGTGGTCCTTCATCACTAGCTTCAATAGGGAAGCCTTGAGCGTGGACGAGGTGGATGACAAGCTATTACTGGCGGCCTTCCATAACGGGGTTAATTCTGACTTATTCATACATATACTTTATGAAAAAGAGCCTCAGTCCATGGCCAAACTCGTCCATTCGGCCCAAAATTTTATGAATGTGGAAGACGCGATCATAGCTAAGAAGAGGAAGAGAGCTAAGAGAATAGAAGCAAACCCCACTCGCCAGTTCGAGCAAGGTCCTCGGCCAAAAAAGGGACGAATGGAAGAAAGGAGAGATCGAGATAATAAAAATATTCGCTTTTCAGTGCGGAATCAACAATATACTCCTCTGAACGTGCTGCTCGAACAAGTCTTTATTCAAATTAAGGATGATCCTTCCTTGAAATGGACGGAGAAAATGAAGGGGAATCCCAATAAGTGCAATAGGAATAAGTATTGTCGCTTCCATAGAGATCATGGGCATGATACGGATGAGTGTTTCAATTTAAAGCAGCAGATTGAGAATCTCATAAGGCAAGGAAAGTTGAGAAACTTCCTTGGACGAGACCACAAGGATGAGAAATTGAAAGGGAAGGTAGAAGAATCATCACGACCACCGCTCGGAGAAATAAGAGTTATCATAGGGGGAAGCTCCACAGGCCAGTCGTCCAAGTCAAAGAAAGCATACCTGAAGGTAGTGCACAGCGTCCAACTTTCTGGACGATCACTAAGAGCAATGACCACGGACGAGCCAGCGATCACTTTTACAGACGAGGATGCCGAGAGAATTCACCACTCTCATGATGATGCTATTGTCATCACCTTGCTTATTGCTGACTACACGACCAGAAGGGTGCTGGTGGACAATGGAAACTCAACGGACATTTTATATTATCTAGGTTTTTAGCAGATGAGGTTAGGATGAGAACAACTCCGTCCAGTGAGCTCCCCCCTGGTAGGTTTTGGTGGGATGAAGGTACAGCCGTGAGCATTATTTCATTACCAGTAGTAGTGGCAGCATACTCGCAACAAATCACCAAGGATGTGAACTTCCTTGTGGTAGATTGTTCATCCTCCTACAACGCCATAATCGGAAGGCCAACTTTAAATAGTTGGAAGGCTGTCACATCTACTTATCACCTGTTGGTCAAGTTTCCAACAGAGTATGGAGTAGGACAAGTACAAGGAGACCAATTAGCAGCAAGAGAAGGTTACCTGGCCATGTTGGCCATGGACGAGCAAGTTCAGGCCATGAATATTGAAGAAAAGAGAGTTGTGGCAGAGCCCACTGAAACGTTGGAAGATATTTCTTTAGATGAAAATAACCCTGAAAAGTGTACCAGGGTTGGAGCAGATCTAGAAATGAAGATTAAGAAAGACCTCGTCTGTTTTTTGAAGAAAAATATTGATGTATTTGCTTGGAGTCATGAGGACATGCCGGGTATAGATCCTAATGTCATTACCCACCGTCTGAATGTATGTCCTTCCTTCAAGCCAGTGCGACAAAAGAAGAGGGTGTTTACCCCTGAGAGAGATAATGCTATCAAAGATGAGGTTCATAAGTTGATCGTAGCGAAGTTTATTTGAAAAGTTTATTATCTAGATTGGTTGGCCAATGTGGTAATGGTTAAGAAGGCAAACAATAAATAGAGAATGTGTGTAGATTTCACTGATCTTAACAAGACTTGCCCCAAGGACAGTTACCCGTTGCCACGCATCGACCAGTTGGTAGATTCCACTGCGGGTCACAAGTTACTTAACTTTACGGATGCTTTCTCTAGATACAATCAAATAAGGATGGACGAGGCAAACTAGGAGAAGACATCCTTCGTCACCAGTCAAGGCTTGTTCTGTTTTAAGGTGATGCCTTTCGGTTTGAAGAACGTAGGGGCAACATATCAGAGGTTGGTTAACCATATGTTTCATCCACAAATTGGGCGGAATGTAGAAGTTTATGTGGATGACATGTTGGTAAAGAGTTAGGACGAAGGAAAGCATCTAGATGACCTACAAGAGACATTTGACACACTCAGGAAGTACAACATGAAGTTGAACCCCAGCAAATGTGCTTTCGGAGTATCATCAGGGAAATTCCTGGGGTTTATGGTTTCACATAGAGGAATTGAAGCAAATCCAGACAAGATCCAGGCGATACTTAACATGGAACCTCCGCGAAATATCAAAGAAGTCCAGTCTCTTACTAGATGAGTTGCTGTCCTTAACAGGTTTGTCTCAAAAGCTACTGACAAATGTTTGCCATTTTTTAAGGTTCTTAAAAAAGCATTTGAATGGACTGACGAGTGTTAGAAAGCTTTTGAAGATTTGAAGACGTATCTCACCATGGCTCCTTTATTAAGCCCATCCATGCTGGGAGAGGAAATGTATTTATACTTGGCAGTCACCCCGCATATCGTAAGTTTAGCATTGGTGAGGGAAGAAGATAAAGTGCAAAGGCCTGTGTACTATACAAGTAAAGCACTGAGGGGAGTGGAAGGACGATATCCACTAATAGAAAAACTGGCTTTTGCATTAATAACAGCCTCCAGGAAACTAAGACATTACTTCCAAGCTCATGTCATCAATGTCATGATGGATCATCCGCTCAAGAAAGCAATGAACAAGTTGGAAGCTGCAGGACAATTGATTCAATGGGCTGTTGAGCTCAGTGAGTTTGACATAAAATACCAACCAAGGCATGCCATAAAAGCTCAAGCTCTGGTAGACTTCATTGTGGCGTTTACCCCAAATTATAACAATGTAGATGAGAAAAAAGATAGCCAGAGGTGGATCGTCCATATAAATGGTTCGTCTACACAGCATGCAGGAGGAATAGGTGTGGTTCTACAATCTCTAGAAGGGGACAGACTAAAACACAAGGTTCATTTGCACTACCAAGCGACTAATAATGAAGTTGAGTATGAAACTCTTCTCAAATGACTGGAATTGGCTAAGACTGTGGAAGCAAAATCAATACTCGTCTTGGGAGATTCTCAGTTAATCATGGGCCAAGTGAATGGGATCTATGAGGCTAAGGAAGAACGAATGAAGAAGTACCTTAATAGGGTGATGCGCCTTATGAAAAAATTTGAGGAAGCTGACTTCATTCAAATCCCAAGGGAGGAGAACGTGGAAGCTGATACCTTAGCAAAAGAAGCCTCTGCAAGTGAAGCCACAAACGAGTTTGATGAGATTCAGTATGTACCAAGTATAGATATCCCAGAAGTACAACAGGTAGAAAGCAGAGGAAATTGGATGACCCCGATTGTATCATACTTGAAGGACGGATGACTTCCAGAAGAGAGAGATGAAGCTAGAAAGCTGAGAGTAAAATCAGCCGGGTACGTTCTTATGGACGAGGTATTATACAAAAGAGGCTTTTCTCAGCCTTATCTTTGGTGTTTAGCTCCAGATGAGGCTAACTACGTACTAAGAGAGGTTCATGAAGGAGTATGTGGCAATCATTCAAGAGTCAGGTCACTTGTCCATAAGGTCATCCGTGTAGGATACTATTGGCCAAATATGCAAGCTGATGCCAAGGCATACGTCAAAGCCTGTGATCAATGCCAACGGTTTAGTAACATCCCCAGACAACCATCATAGTACCTCAGCCCGATAATGGCCCCATGGCCCTTTGCACAATGGGGACTAGACATCTTGGGTCCCCCATTGGGCACAAGGCAAATGAAGTTTCTAGTTGTCTGCATTGATTACTTTACTAAGTGGGTGGAAGCAGAACCCTTAGCAAATATCACACAACAAAATGTCAAGAACTTCGTCTGGAAAAACATTGTTTGCAGGTTTGGGGTGCCTAGAGTGTTAGTATCCGACAATGGACGACAGTTTGACAATGCATTTTTCAAAGATTTCTGCGAGCACTTTGGAATTCAAAATCACTACTCCTCACCCGCCCACCCACAAGCGAACAGTCAAGCTAAAGTTGCAAACCGATACTTGTTGAAGATCATCAAGACTCGGCTTGAGGGGCAAAGAGAGTGTGGCCTGATGAGCTATTAGGTGTTTTATGGGCATATCGGACGACGGTAAGAACCCCTACGGGGGAAACCCCTTTCAAGCTAGCATACGAAACTGAAGCAGTCATACCTGCAGAAGTGCATATGGCCAACCATAGAGTAATGACGTACCAAGATAGGGATAATGAGGAGCAACTCTATTTGAACCTTAATCTAATAGACGAGGTAAGGACGGATGCAGAGCAAAGGACAGCAAAATACAAAAATCTCATGGCTAGGCAACATGATGCAATGGTAAAACCGAGGCGCTTCAACATAGGAGATCTCGTCCTGAAGAGGGTTTCCTTAGCGATCAAGAACCCGGCTCATGGGAAACTAGGGCCTAATTGGGAAGGCCCCTACAGAGTTGTCAATTGTAAAAGACAGGGATCCTACTACTTGGAGACCCTAGACGAGAGGAAATTGGAGCATCGTTGGAATGTTGAGCACCTGAGGAGGTATTACCAATAAAATGCTAGCATGGACGAGCCTGGAGACCATTTATCTACTTGTCTATCTACATAAGTTTGTTTACTTACGTATCATTAGTGTTGCTTTGTTATTATTATGTTAAAGTTATGGACGAAGTTGTGGTTTGGTTTGCATCTATTTTCCTATAAGGCATTAGCTTCTAAAGTGCATGCCTCGTCTATAAACAATATTTATGCTATGTACATAATGTTAGGTTTGAATTCTTGGTTTCCACTGTTTTTGTTGAAATTAACCCATAAGAGAGCTGAGAGCCCAAGACGAATAAATTCTCTAGACGCAGAGATGTACTGTCTAAATTCTCATAAGGGTAAAATGAAGGCATCCTCGTCCAAATCATGGACGAGCTTAAGCCCAAGACGGGTAAAGCCATAAACCATCTAAACAGTGGATGAATTAAAGCCCTTACTGCATTAAAGTTCAAACCATGGACGAGGAAATGCATAAGCAAAGGTTTAGTCTTGATTAGGACACCAACCAAACAATCCAATTTATGGACGAGTGAAAGGTTGGGCCTTGTCTTTATAAAACGTGACAATCGGCTAAGTCTAAGGATGAGTAAAGCTGATAATTACCATTTCACGTAGAGGAATCATACTTGATGAAATTCAAGGAATGGAAAAGTATATATTCATGTTACAAAGGGAAAAATCCCTTCTATGGACGAGCCAAAATTCAAGATCTATGATAGAAATAAAAACTCGTCTATATCATAATAAAAAAAGAGAGTAGCATTCACTTAGTTGTTTAAGGGCGGACAACCAACGTCCAAACACCCGTGTGAAATAAAACTAATTGTTCAAATAACTCGTCCTAAAACCACGGACGAGCTTAATGTACTTGAATTACATAAGAAAAGGTCCTAAACAGTGGACCAGGCAAAAAAAAAAAAAAAAAAAAAAAAAAAAAAAAAAAAAAAAGAGAGAGAAAACACAAACATTAAAATATTTTCTAAGTCTAGGGAGCATTCGCATTGGAGGCATCTTGAGGAGGCAGAGTTGTAGCATTGTCCTCAATATTGACGTCCTCAGAGTCGGTTTGAAGGAGAGAGCTAGTAGCAGCATTCAGGTTAAGCTTAATGGAGCTGAAGTCCACTTCAGGGAAGTTTTCCATAGCATCCATTCTAAAGTCCTCAAAGCCTGCTGCATAATTGGTGTCTAAAAGATCAATGTACTGCTTGGACGCCTTGAATTCAGCCACTGCATCTTCTTTCGCCTTGGAGAGAAGAGTACTCAGCTCGTCATTCTTTTTCTGTATATAATGAAGACGAATATCTTTCTCCACTGCATCAGCTCTCGACTCCTCAACCAGGTTTTGTAGCTCCTTCGTCTTTTCCTTAGCTTTGGCAACTACCTCAGCCCATTTCTTAGATTCGTCCTTAACTTCTTGAATCCTCATCTCTAATAAGACCCTCGTCTTGTCCAATCTTGTAGCCTGCCTAGACGCTGCTATAAACTTTGACAAAGCCTATAAAAAAGAAAAAAGAAAAAAGAAATAAATAAGAAAAGAGAAGAAAAATATTGAAATAGCAAAGACGAGGCAATGATATAATTACATTCCTTAAAAAGATCATGAACACTGGAGTGTTCAAAATCCTTTAGGGACATGTCATAGCAAGTGTTTATATCCTCGTCAGAAACAATGTTCTGAAAACGTTCCCAAGCCAGATCTTCATTTTCAATAATGTTTGAAGGGGCCTTTTGGGAAGGTTGAGACGAAGCAGACACTGCCGTCTTGGGCAGAGGAGTCTTGGACGGAGTGGTGCCAACTGGAGTGGACGAATCTACATCAAATACTGCGTAGGCTGCTGAGAGGAAGGAAGATTGGGCTTGACTATCTGGGACGAGTCATGCTTCGCCTTTTTGCCTCGTCGGCTGGGAAGACTTCCCAAATCCAAGTTCTTGGACAAAGGCTTCCTTTTGTCCCCAGCTGATGGACGAGGCTGAGACTGAGTTTCAAGAAAACTCCCTTCAACTATAGCATCTTTGCCTTTGTTTTCCTTCATTGTTGACATTTCTAAAGCAAATAAGAATAACAATAAGTGACGAGTTGTAGACAAATCAGAAAAGTATAATATAGAATACTTAAAAGACCATTAAATGAAAACTTACTTCTTCGTACTGTGACCTTGTGAGCAATAGCCTTGTCTGATGGTTCAGGACTGAGTCCCCACTTGGCAAGATGACGTAGAGTAACCAAAGAATGAAAATTGCTATCAGCGTGAAGACGAGCCCTATGGATGCGGTCACAGTGAAATTTCCTTAAGGACGGACGTTTAACACCTGTGAAGCAGATAGTATACAGAGGTTAGAAACATTGAAATAAGATATATATTAAAAAAAAAAAAGGGAGGAGAGAAAAATGAAAAAGGGGAGGGACGTACTTTCAGGACGAAGGTTCCCTAAGTCCCCAAAGTAAGGAGTGAAAGGGTCCCTTCCAACGTCTACGGGATATCTAGACCAAAAATCGGAGACGAAAATAAATTTCGTCTTCCAATTCCTGTCAGATGAAGCTAAGGACCTGATTAATCTACAATCTCTGCCCCTAGCTGTGAATTGGTAGAAGCCAAGGGATTGACTTATTTCAGAGGGCTTATAACAGAAAAGAAACTCGTCCACAGTAAGAGGACGGTCCCTTCCAAATACTGCTTTCCACAAAATTTGCATAGAGATAATTAATCTCCATGCATTAGGATTGAACTGACATACGCCTAAACCTAACTTAACTAACAACTCTTTAGAAATGTATTTAAAGGGAACCTAAGACCCCCCAAAAAATAAGCCACATAGACGCCTATTCCAAAACAGGGATTACAGCACCATTCTCCACGGATGGGTAACCTTGGGTTGAATTCGTCCGGAATCTGGTACCATGTCCTAAGATTGGCAAGCCTTTGCTCAGACGTTTTGGAGTGAATACCTACTACACAACTATAGACGATCTCCTCTTCGTCCATAGGATTAGACGAGGGGACATTGGACGGGGTACCAACTTGGGAACCTGAAGCTTTCCTAAGTTGCTCTTGAAAAGCTTCTATAGGAAACCCAGGAATACCAGAGGTATATCCCTCGTCCGTAGAACTCCCCTTACTACTATGACTACTATTACTAGAACCATTGTAACTGGTTGTATCCTGATACTCGTCTATAGCATTTTCTATACTATTGCTAGACGAAGAAATAACGGTTTTAGACATTCTGAAGAAAATTTAAAGGAAAACCTAAAGACGAGAAGGAAAGGAATACTTGGCTCTAGACGAAAGAAGACTATGGACGCAGAGAAACCTCTAGACGAAGCTCTAGACGAGGAGTGTCAGGAATGAAAATCTGAGAAATGTAAAGGGTAATGGAGGAATCCTACTATTTATAGGCAGTGCATTCTGGCATCTGAAACGACATAAGCGAACCAAAAGTTGCCACGTGGCATGCCTCTCGAAAAAATCAATCGACGCTGCCAACCACCAATAAAGCTGTGACACGTGGCACATTTAGTACGTTTATTCATGGGCAACATAAGACTCCACCTTTCCTTGGACGACTCACGAACAAGGGGGCAACTGATGGTGCATAATAAAAACCAACTCCAAATTCGTCTGTTGAGGTCGTCCAAAGGGAAGAAGGATAGACAGCAGAATACGATGATTTCCTCGTCCCTCTATGAGGTCGTCCACGTGAAGGACGACCTCCCTGCGTTCTTAACCCTTCTCCTCGTCTTTGCTTAGGACGGACTCCTCTTTTGTCTCACAACTGGCAAATCTATTACTAAAAGCAGTTTCTCATGACAGTTATGGAGAACAGCCTAAATAAGGTAACTTCCAAGGCAGTTATGGAAGTTACCTTCGAATTTTCTGAGTTCCTCAATGATAGGGACAGTTAACAAATAATTGTCCCAAGGCGTATGCTATATAAGTGCTTGTCCACGAGAAGGTAAAGGGAGAGACATTCCTTCTTCTGATTCCAAGAAACACTTCTTTTTATTTGGAATTACAAACCCAGTAACTTTACCATCGGAGGATTCTTGACCGGCCTCCACCGGTCTTCTCTGATTTTATTTGATTTTTCAGGACTCATCCTTCAAGATCATCAACGCCTGGAGATTTTTAGCCTACTGATTTCCAAGGATTCATCAACCCCCCCCCCCCCTAAAACTAAAAATGACTAAAATACCCCTGAAACCTATAAAATGAAAAAAATGGCCCTAAAACCTGTATGATGATAAAAATATACACTAAACCTAAAAGATGATCGAAATACCCTTAAACCTAAAATGACCAAAATACCCCTAAATGACCAAAATACTCATTTTTATAATTTTCGGCTATTTTGGTCATTTTTTAGGTTTAGGGGATATTTTGCTTATTTTATAAGTTTCAGGGGTATTTTGGTAATTGTCTAAGGTTTCGAGAGTATTTTTGATTATTTTTTATGTTTAGGGGGGTATTTTGGTAATTTTTATATTTCGAGGGTATTTTGGTCATTTTTAGGTTTCATGGGTATTTTGATAATTTTTAGGTTTTGGGGAGTATTTCAGTCATTTCTTAGGTTTAGGACGTATTTTTATGTTTCAAAGGGTATTTTGGTATTTTTATAGGTTCCAGGGATATTTTGGTAATATTTTAAGTTTAAAGGGTATTTTAGTAATTTTATGATTTTAGAGGTATTTCTATCATTTTTTAGGCTTAGGGTGCATTTCGGCAATTTTAGAGGATTTTAGAAGTACTTTAGTTATTTGCAAGTTTTAGAGGCAATTTGGTAATTTTGATTATTGGGTAATTGGGTTGGTTGGGGTTTACCCATAATAATTTGGATGAGTTAGGTTTGGTTAAGATTTAATTAGTTAAATGGATAATAATGAGTAAATGGGTAAATTACACCCGATTGGCATGAAAATTGGCATGCATGTTAAGAACATATAGAATATGTAATCCAATGGTTGGATAATAAAAATATGAATTCAATAATAAGTTATTGGGTGGTGTAACATTTTTTAGAGTTACATCAGGTGTAACTTGAACCAAGCCCTATATTTCTTTATTCAAAGTGAATTTTGACAAATCTACCATTAGATTACATTATCTTCATATATTTTTCATGCTTACAAAATTTTAAGGTGATCAAAGATTAACAGTCATGTCATCAATCAATTGTTTAAATTCAAGTTTTTGTAGTTTAAAATAACACATAAAACATGAGTTTAAAGATCAAATGGTAAATTACACCCGATTGGTATGAAAATTGGCATGCATGTTAAGAACATATAGAACATGTAATTCAACGGTTGGATTTTCAAAATATGAATTCAATAATAAGTTATTGGGTGATGTAACATTTTTTAGAGTTACATCAGGTGTAACTTAAACCAAGCCCTATATTTCTTAATTCAATGTGAATTTTGACAAATCTACTATTATATTACATTATCTTCATATATTTTTCATACTTACAAAATTTCAAGGTGATCAAAGATTAATAGTCATCTCATCAATCAATTATTTAAATTCAAGTTTTTGTAGTTTAAAATAACACAAAATATGAGTTTAAAGATCAAATGGGTAAATTATACCCAATTGGCATGAAAATTGGTATGCATGTTAAGAACATATAGAACATGTAATCCAATGGTTGGATTTTAAAAATATGAATTCAATAATAAGTTATTGAGTGGTGTAACATTTTTTAGAGTTACATCAAGTGTAACTTGAACCAAGCCCTATATTTCTTAATTTGATGTGAATTTTGACAAATCTACCGTTAGATTACATTATCTTAATATATTTTTCATGCTTACAAAATTTCAAGGTGATCAAAGATTAATAGTCATGTCATCAATCAATTGTTTTAATTCAAGTTTTTGTAGTTTAAAATAATACATAAAACATTAGTTTAAAGATCAAATGGTAAACTAAATCTCTGATTGACATGAAAATTGTCATGCATGTTAAGAACATATAAAAAATCTAATCCAACGGTTAGATTTTCAAAATATGAATTCAATAATTAGTTATTGGGTGGTGTAACATTTTTTAGAGTTACATCAGGTGTAACTTAAACTCAGCTCTATATTTCTTAATTCAATGTGAATTTTGACAAATCTACCGTTAGATTACATTATATTCATATATTTTTCGTACTTACAAAATTTCAAAGTGATCAAAGATTAATAGGCATGTCATTAATCAATTTTTTAAATTCAAGTTTTTATAGTTTAAAATAACGTTTAAAAGATGATTTTAAAGATCAAATGACAAATTATAACCCATTGGCATGAAAATTGGCATTCATATTAAGAACATATAGACCATGTAATTTAATGGTTGGATTTTGAAAATATGAATTCAATAATAAGTTATTGGGTGGTGTAACATGTTTTAGAGTTACATCTGGTGTAACTTAAACCTAGCTATATATTTCTTAATTCGACGTGAATTTTGACAAATCTACCGTTAGATTACATTATTTTCATATATTTTTTGTACTTACAAAATTACAAGGTAATTGAAAATTAAGAGGCATGTTATCAATCAATTATCTAAATCCAAGTTTTTGTAATTTAAAATAACGTTTAAAAGAAAGATCAAATGGTAAATTATACCCGATTGGCATGAAAATTGGCATGTATGTTAAGAACATATAGAACATGTAATCCAACAGTTATATTTTCAAAATATGAATTCAATAATAAGTTATTGGGGGATGTAACATTTTATAGAGTTACATCAGGTGTAACTTGAACCCAGCCTTATATTTCTTAATTCGATGTGAATTTTGAGAAATCTACCATTAGATTACATTATCTTCATATATTTTTCATACTTACAAATTTTCAAGGTGATCAAAGATTAATAGTTATGTTATTAATCAATTGTCTAAATTCAAGTTTTTCTAGTTTAAAATAACGTATAAAAGATGAGTTTAAAGATCAAATGGTAAATTACACCAATTCCTAGTTAACCTTGGGTTTTTACTATTTTTCAGTTTTTAGTTATAACCGGACCAGATCAGTGATTGGTTTCTAGTTGAACCGGCAAGTCTGGTCCAATTTTTAAAACCATGATAGTGCCTACCGTGGTTTTAAAAACCGATACGAGCAAGTAACCAAAAAAGTGACTGGTTAACAGTTTTTTGATCCGACTAGTGATGTCATAAATATTTATTTTATAATTATAAAAAGAAAAATATAATAAGTTTATTACTAATAATATATAGGTAAAAATTTGTAAAAGATTTATGTGGGTTTTCACATCTTATATTTAGAAAATAAAAAACGTAACATTTAGTGATACTTTCATTTAGATTTAGTTATTTTTCTTCAAAATGGACCATCACATATGTTGAATTGTAATCTTAAAAATAAAATGTTTATTTTTTATTTATATGTGTGTGTATATATATATATTAATGAATTAATCTTAGAGAAAAATTAAATACTTTTTAAATTTATTCACTTAATTAATTAAAAACTACTATTTTTTTTTTCTAATCATAATTATCAGAAGAAGAAAAAAAAAAA
Organism: Quercus ilex subsp. ballota; assembly: GCA_032727855.1. Lineage (NCBI taxonomy): Eukaryota > Viridiplantae > Streptophyta > Magnoliopsida > Fagales > Fagaceae > Quercus > Quercus ilex. Next base: position 31,060,523 of record CM064916.1, on the reverse strand, counting down.
CTAAATTCCGTGAATATCAAAGCTAAATCATGATTATCAAGTACTAGTGGTAATATATATATATATATATATAATGTTTTTGAGAAGTAGTACGTAGTAGAATGTACATTTAACCAAAAAAAAAAGAAAAAGTAGTATAATGTACAGTGTTGCAAGTAAAACAAAAACTAAAGGCTTAAAAGAATATCAAAATTATGTGGCTCTCATTCATTCTATATTAAAAACTAAAAAACAAAGGTGTGGCTGTCATTGATTTGTTATGTATACAAATAGCACTAGCAAGCTAGCAAAGCAGTGAAGCACACAGTTTGTAAACTAAAAGTAGAGGTTCAGTTTTTTCTTTTGAGTAGTGAATTGCACGTAGTGAATTTTTTTTGATTTCTTTTCGAGCGGTGACCAATTTTCAGGCGGGTTCTAAATTTTTTAGGTGTCTTTTTTTTTTCATTATTTTTTATTGGATAAAATTCATGTACAATACTGTTGCATAAGTTCATCTCTAAAAATTCTTTCATATGGCTACTTAATTTTAAAAATACACTTTCATCATGAAAAGAAAGCTACGTGATAAAATCTCAAGAGCGTGATATAAAGTAAAGCATCTAAGTAACAACATTTAAGTATCTAAGTATTTTAGTTAAGCCTTTCTCTTTTTTATTTGTGTAAACAAAACACTATTACTCTCTCTTTCTCCTCCACGCCTCTCTGCCTCTCCCAAAAAGACTAGTAAGGTCTCTCTCTCTCTCTCATCACTCTTCTCTCTATCTCTCTCTCATGTTAAACTTGGTGACTTTGTGGATTATTTTTTGTTCTTTCAGGATTAGCAGGATATTGATTTTGGGATTAGAGAGGGTGTTGATTTTAGGACATAGCTTTTGGGATTGGAGAAGGTAATCGAGTCTTCCCCTATTGATTTTTTGAGATATGGAACAACAATTCCTATTGATTTTATAATATTTAAACTCAGCAGTAATTCTATGTATATCATTATGGATTCTGGACATTGCTTTTATAATTTTTTTCCCCCTTCTTGTGTGTGCATAAATGTGTCTATTAAATAAATGCAATTTTGTGACTTGATATGTTAGATTTTTAAGTTTAATTTTTGTGGGTTTTGTTAGTTTTTGTTTGCTGCTGAATCAGTTTGTGGGTTTTTCTGGGACCTTAAAGATTAAATCTTTATTTATTTTTTTGAGGTTGATTTCTGTGTACTCGAAATGCTTGTTTTATGGGTTTCTATGTTTTTGTGTGCTTACTTCACTTGTCAGTAACGCTGGTTTACATGTTAATATCATTTTCAAACTATGCAATATTAGTCAAAGTGGTGCACTTTGTTTAACAATTTCAGTTCTAGTCAACTCTTTAAGTGTGTTTTTGGTTACTTCGTCAGCTAATCTGGAACAGATCTTTCAAAAAAATTTAGTCAATATTTTCAAATTTGGTAAAACAGGACATATTTATTATATTGAGTTAAGTTAGTTATTGGTGTACCCATGTGAATCTTATTACATGGTTGAATATTATGGGTCTAGTTGATGCTACTAATAGTGGTATTACTTGTTGTGAGGTTTTGGCAATTCACTGGTGATTTTAAGTCTCTGTTGAGTTATGAAATCTAGGATGGACACCCCTCTATTCATGCCAACCCTTTGCTTAGAAATCTTACCATCACCAATCAGAATAGCACCTGAGTGAATTTTTGCTTAGAAACTAGCTTGGTGCTAAAATTCAAAACGTTTGAAGGGGTTTTGAGTTTGAGTTGAATGTGGCATTGGAAAGGGAAACGGAAAGGGTATTTATATATCCATGCAAGCTCTGATATTCCACCATGCAAAACTTTCAAAAGGTGTAGTAGGTTTTGTGGACTACAGTGCTGGCTGGAAAGTAGAAGCTCCATTATCACATGTGTTGGGAAATTTAGACCCTGGTTGATAGAATTAACAAGTTTTAAACCCAAGTTGTTAATTAGATTTATTATGAATAAAACTTGTTAAAACAAACAAACATCAATATTATGTCAAAATCATGCAGCGGAAAAAATAAATAAGACAAGACATGATGACCCAGGAAAACCAATAAAACCAACCAGTTTCACAGTAAAAAACCTGTGGGGAAACCTTCCCGAAAAGCAATCCACTATAGTAAAGAGAAGTTTCAGATCTAGTATAAAATCTTTGTCCCTAGACTCTACAATCTTCGTAGATGAACTCACAGCAGAAACCTTCTACCGCTTCAGAACCTTTGAACTCTTCAATATATGAATGCCACCCTTTGATGCACGAATCCCAATACGTGACTAACCAATTGCACGGATCCCAAAACGCGACTTAAATCACCAACTAGAAGAAAATGTTGGCTGCAAAGTTCTTCACTTCATCAACAATGAAGATCTAGAAGCACTTGGTTACAAAACCTTAAGGCGCAAAGACGCAGTAACTTCTTTCAGAGAGAATAAGGCATCGGTCACCTTTTGCATTCGTTCTCCTTGTATTCTCTTATGTGACGGCCTCTAAAATAGGCCTTATATAGGTCTAGGGTTATGAGAAAAGAAACCCTACACAAATACATAAGCCTGGCCCAAAAATCAGATCTGAAAATTCTGATTTCCGTAACCTCGATAGATAGCAGGTGTCGAGATTTAATGAGGCTCGACAGATACAGCTATTGAGGAGGTGTCGAGAAGGTGTCGAGGGGATAGAAACTTTCTCGATCGATCCACCAGGTGTCGAGAAGGTGTCAATATTGCGATAACAATCAATTGAAAAGCTTAATAGATAGCCAGGTGTCGAGGAGGTGTCGAGCAGCTATCGAGCTATTTGTCCGCAGGTGTCGAGCTATCTGTCCAGTTTTAATGAACAGCTTTTCTTCACTTGTTTCTTGGTCCAATCTTCATGACTTTAATACTAGACTTGAACAACATGTTCTTTAAAGTATTAAACACATTCTAGATTTACTCAAATACAAGTAAAGTGCGTTTTGTCAAAGGATTAGCCAACTACATAAAATATGTCCTTAACAACATGTTTGATTGATTGGGCAATCAGCACCACCTAATAACTTTTAGAGGAGACTTTTGTTTAAAATGATATGTTTAAGGATACAATTCAGCCAAAAAAAAAAAAAAAAGTCTTGAGTATAATTTTTTTTTTAAAGAAAATGTTAAAAAGCTAATGTCAAATTCATTATAAAAGATTTACAAACTAAAGTAACATATTGAATGTGATAAGTGCTACTTAAAAATTGTAATAAATAAATTTCTTAATTACTATTTACAATGTTCTTTTTTCTTTTCTTTTTTTTTAAATGTGTGTGTGTGGAAGGGAGGGGCGGGGGAAAGGGGGGGGGGTGAGGGGTGGTGCCTACCTATGACAACGGACTTGCTCCACTATCACATGCATGCACACTATGTTGGTAATATCATTGTGCAAAATTATATGGTGATAAATACTGATAGTGCTTCCGTATATTATTAACTTTTTTTTTTTCTGATGTTTATATTATTAACTTAAAAGGAAAGAACTAGATGTATCAATCCTATTTGCATTTAGATCCATTTGTTTACTAATTACATGACCTTGCATGTGTGTGTGGATAATAAAAGCTCAAGGTCATTACTAGCTTAAGATTGGGCGGTGAAAGAATCGAGGTCAATGATTTACTTACTTCAAAATAGATTAAAAGTCTTTTGGGTGTGATGCCTTCAAAACTAAAGAGAAAAAATGTCTCTTTGATGTGGCTATATAAGAATATTGAGAACTGTAAAACTGTAGCAACCAACACACGCATGTTCATGCTTCTCTTCATTGGAACTTTCTTATGTCCAGAATTGGATAGTACTGTGAGCTTGCGCTATCTATGGAGTTTGAAGGATATTGACCAAATCAAAAATTATGATTGGGGTGGCAGGGCTTACGCACCCTCTTGCATTTCATGACTCAACTTTCTGGGCGTAGTCTCTCAAGCTTAGGAGGTGCACCGTTTGTTTGGCAAGTGAGGATGGGAATTTTTGGCTATGTGAGGGTTTTGGAAAGTCATTTTGGCTACGTCGTAATGATGTATGTTGATTTGTTTCAGGTTTGGATGAATGAATATTTTGGGGTTGGTCCTCAAGTTTTGGAAGATGTTGGTGACATGTATCAGAGGTTTCTTCGTTGGTTGCCGAAATATCGTTTGTCAACTCCTTCCAAGTGTTCTTTGGAAGTTTGGCGGATGGTGATTGATAACTTAATTGTTGTTGATGTGATTTTTTTTGTGCGCAGGATTTTGTGTTTAGTTAAGGGTTTTTGTATTTGATTGTGGTTTGGATTTCTTTTCATTCTGGGTTCTTTGTGATTTTCAGATGTCTTTGGATCCTTGGCTTGGATGTGAGGAGTATGCTAAGTGTGAATGGGCTCAGAAGCTGAATGGTCATCAGGTATTGTTTGAGTGTGGCCATGGGAGGTATTGGTATCTCGGTGACTGAGTGTTGCCTTAAGTTCGACATGTGTACCTGTTGACACCCCATTTTACAACTGCCATTTAACCTCACATGGAAGGTAAAAGGGTACTTTCACCTCGAAAATATGCATCTTGATTCTGGCCATTAGATCCTTAATCTCATTTCACAAAAATGATCTTGATGTTGTAACGATCAAATCAACTGGTCATAAGCCCTAATCGGACCACCAGATTGAAAGTTATCATCAATCAAGTTTTAATGGCTGAGATGCACTATCATAAATTGAGTCCGACTATATGTGATTATGAACAATTGATTTCAATTGGTTATAAGTATAATCAATTGGAGATTAATGATATGTCATAATTTGATTGGTTAGGACTACATTTTATAGTGAGATTGCATACACCTAATTAATTAGATAGTTAAACATTAATTATTCAATGAGTAATTTGTGCAATTTTATTTTAATTAGAGTAAATTTGGAACCAATTAAGTCTGAAATTGGAGTGATTGGAGCCATTTAATGTTAATTGGGAGCAAATTTGGGACCTATTAATGTTAATTGTGCTGAAACTATTTTCTAAGAAATGACCTCTGCTCACCATTTCATCGATATCTCTCAGAATATTTTGAATCTGTGAATGAGGTTAATTTTCCCAGAAACTAGACATCCGGGGCTTTAATTTGAGCATAAGAACGAGACAATTCCGATTAGAATTGAGTCAGATATGATTTTTCGAAATTGGCTCTACAGGCTGTTACAGCAGCTATGGAAAAACCGAACTTTGGCTTGCTCCCCACTCCCACCAATCTCTCCATTTAATGCACCAGATTTTTTCCAAGGTTAAAATGATGTCTAGGTTCATGATTCTTTGTCAACTCTCATTAAATGGCCTTCCATTTATATTTCCTCCACCAATACTATATAAACCCTCCATCTCCTTCATTTAAGAGCACACAAAAACTTTTTCTCTTCCCCTCTCTTGAGTTTTAGTGAAGTTGAGTAGTCTTGTCATATCTTGGTCTTTCTGAGACTCAAGGTATTGAGTGAGACTCACTCTTCCTCTTCTACCTCTTCTTTTCCTCCACCCTTAGGATCTCTCTCAAAAGTCTCCTTCCCCACCATTTGGATCTTGCATGAAGGTATAATCCTTTTCCCTAATTGTTTTTTGTGTTGCCATGATGAGAGTTTAAGATTAAAGCATGAGAGTAATACTTAAATTTCCTTGAATATGTTTGAATGTTCTTAATTGTTCTTTTATGTTCTTCACATTTTCTTGGTTATTCATCACATGTTCAGATATATCACTAGTTTTAATCTTAAATCCACATCAAAAATATAAAAAACATGTTTGTTTAATAATTCTTTCAAATCCTTGAATCTAGGTTATCACCATCTATACACATTCACTAGAATTTATTTTTCAATCCAAATGAAATGCTTAATAAATTGAATTAGGGTTTATCACATGCATACACTTCAAATTCAACATGCAAATTGATTGATAATATATTGGATGATGTGATATGAAAATTGGCCACCGTAGTCTAGATTAGTGGTTTCACCAGGCAAGGTGGATGTCTAACACCTTCCCACTTTGTAACATAGCCTCCGAGTTTAGATCAAGGATTTGTAGGTCAAATGCTTATCCATTTAATTTTCAATTTTTAGATTGTAACCAGGAAACAAAGCCATGTACTTTATCTTAGATTGTATCTAGGACCAAAGTCATGTAATTTTCCTATGATCAATGTAAATTCAATTGAAAATTAATAAAATGAGGAATTTTTCAATTTTGGTTTTCTTATTTATCCCAATAATTAAATAAGTGGCGACTCCATTGTAAAATCTTTAATCTAAAGGGGAAAATATAACTAGTCGAACCTCTATTTTGAGAGGCAATACACGACTCCACCAATTTACGTGGGTTTGGCCCAACATTACAAAAACGGGCCGGGGGCACGGTCTCTCATAGTACCCTTCTACGATGATTCTAGTTCCTCCTTGTCCTTCCATCTGGTTGGTTGACCTTCTAGCTAATGAAGAAATTGCTCGGGTTGGCCATGTTGTTTTAGGGACGCTAGGAGATTATTTTGAATTTGTTCAAAATCAATTACTAGGTTGTCTATTTGGCATTCCTATAACCTCAGTATCTCTCTTTCCTTCTAAAGTCCAAGTTGCATTTCAACTTGTATGCTCATCTCCCATATTTCAGCTTTTGTGACAATATCTGTATGTTGCACTTTCAGGCTTCATCTTCTGAAGAAGAGGAAGAGGAAGCGGAAGAAGAGAATCCCCCTCCTAGCCATGCTAGAGGCTCTTCTAGCTCTTTTATGGAGACCTATCCTCATTTTCCTACATGGCAACATGAAGTGATGAATCCTGATGGGTCATATAGCTTTATGAGTTTAGATAGGCCAGAGCACACCCCAAATGTCCCTTGGGGTAACCTAGTGTGTTCTGAATCCTTTAGTCTCTTATCCTCATATTTTGCTCTTTAAGTTATTCATAAATAGATGGATTTGTGTTTCAGGTTGGGATTAATCTTGTGGACGAAAGCATGCGAATGATTGGAGGTTTACAACTGGTAGCGCGCACTCAATCTTCCCAATATGTGATTAATGAAGTGAATTGGGTATAAGATGATGCTCTCTGAGTGTTTTTGCTTGAACTTCCATGATAATTGATCTAACACTTGTCTTTGTTGATTTTTCAGACCAGTTGAATGGCATTGGTTGATCCCGACACAAGATCTTTAGAGGAGAGGATCAGAAATCTTGAACTTCAGAATCGGCAGCAAGAATCTCAGTTTTATGCAAGTCAAGAAGGAGACACTGAGGGTGGCTCCTCTAGAGGTGGGTCAAGGAGATCTTTGTGCAGGCGGACCCAGAGTCCCAATGATGCTTGACTTGTATTTTAATTTTCCTACTAGAACAAGAAAAAGTATTTCTTAGACAAATTTGTATTAATCTCAACTTTTAGCTCTTTATCCTTTGAATTGTTTCTAATCTTGTTAAAACTTTAGAAGAGACAAGTTTAGAATTCACCTAATGAAGTCTTGTAGCAACAATTTAAACTAATTTGACCAATTCCGATGGAATTTGCACTTACTTGAATGAGGCACAGCCGAATACCCCTAGTTTGAAAATTTTATGCATGATAACCCTTCATTTTTGAAAAGAATTTTCATTCTTTCTTTCTTTTTTGAAAAGGAGTGAGTGATTTTTACTTGTTAAAGAGGGAGTAAGGCATAGCCGAATGCCTTTAGTTTGAGAGATGAATCCATGATTTTGAAAAATCTCAATTTGATCATTTTTTTTTTTTTTTTTGGAAACAAATGGACAAGGCATGTCTGAATGCCCTAGTTTAACCCCCCAAAAAAAAAAAAAAAAAAAATCTTTTTTGAGTGAAAAATAGAGTGAAAAAGGGATCTGAAAAGTGCCCGAAAACACAAAATAGGGTAAATGGGTCTTATCCAAGTTGGGTGCCAATTGGCACTCTTGGAGTGCCGATCGGCACTTGGAGAGTGCCAATCACACTCTTAGAGAGCCAACTAGCACTTTAAGGTGTCGACAAGCACACCCAATTTTGGGCCGATTCCCTGTGCTTTTCCAATGCGTTTCTTGTGTTTTTGGGTTTTTTGAAAAATATATTCTCTGTTTGTGACCAAACATTTTCCTAGTTAGCTATAAACTCTTGAAACTTATTTAAACCTAGTTAAGTACTGAGGTAGCTTATTTTAGCATCAATCCTACAAACAAATCTCTGCATCAAGGTTAGCAAGACACAATAATCACAAGCAAGAGTTATCCATGGCTAACAACCAAAATTTCTCTCATTCAATCATTCATGATATCAACAGATGTGTTCGTAGCTTTGATTTTTGCAGTAGGACCAATTTTACAGCCTACAAATTAGAGGGAATCAAGGCTTTGAGGAACGTCAAGATCAAGTGGGACTTCCTCCGTGCTGTTGTGAAGTTCTAGGATACTGAAGATCATGTATTCTAGGTTAAAACTGCTGAACTTTGTCCCACAATTGAATATTTTTTAGCTATTCTGGGTTATGATCCTAGTAAGAAATCTGTAGTAGTTTCTTGTGATCCCAGGCAGAGGGAGATTTTGTCTGATGCTCTAGGACTTCCTACTTCAATTACCAGTAACATGATTGAAGGACATATGGTGAATCTTCGTGCAATTCTTTCAAGACTGATTAACAAACATACTCAGGAGTGACTGACAACATGTAGAAAAATTTTGGCTTAGCTCTTTGCTTCGTGGGAAAAATTTTGCTTTGCTCTCGAAGACCTGGTTTTGTGGATGCACGAGCCATAGGTATTGTGAGTCTAGTTAAGGATGGTGATAATCCTGTTTCTCTGATCTTAGCAAAAACTTTTTTAGGATTGGACTCTATATTTCATGGTAGAGAGTCACAAAACTTTCTTGGGAGTCCCTTAACTTTGCAAATAAGGTTAATGGAGAGACTGAACATGATTGCCACGCCTACGACTGTTGATTATGGTCCTGGCGATTTCCTCAGCAGGACTGTTCTCAAAACCGAGTGTCAATCTGAAAGTGACTAGGTGAAATTTCTGAACAAGAAATCCATTGTCTCAATTTGATGGAATTGTTATTAGTGGAAGTGTCCACCTCTTTCGTTGCGGTCTCAGGGATTAGATCACATCTTCATAGTTGGATTAAGGAGGGTGACTTTCTATAAGACAAATAGACTCTTGAGGCAATTCCAATATGAGCAAGGAATGCCTAGTGAAAGAGAAAGAAAGTCTTTTACTCCTGTGAACACATATCCTACTTCTATAAGGAACACGTTGTTGGGATTGGAGATGGCTGACCGAGTGGATCAATCCTTTGTTAAGCTTCACTTCCTAAAGAATGACCACAGACTATTCTAACTGGTTGGTGAACAAGATTGTGGACAAGGAGGCTGACATGGTTGCTATAAGAAAACAATTCGTCAAAGACAATCGAGAAAGATGCAAGGCTGACAACTATGAGTTTAAAAGGAGGGTCAAAGATGACGAAGTACCTAGCACAGACAAAATCAATGATCAACCAAAAGATAAAAGATTGAAGCCAAAGTGATCTTCTTATTTTTGGCTTTGAACATGTTTATTTGAAAAGTTGATGTGAAACTCTTAGGCTTAGGAATTATTTAGGACTTTCTAATTAAGGGTTCTGTTTAGGGTTTAGGTTTTTAAGGTTTGGTTTTTTTTTTTTTTTTTTTTTTTTGCTTGATTTTTTTTTGGGTTTGGTTTAAGGTGTGATTTTTGGATTTCTATGTAATGACATTATTTAATGGAATGGCTGAATTTTGGAAAAAGAAATTTTTTTGTTTAATGGGTAAATGCTGGGTTTGGGGAAGTTGTGACCGAACCAATATATGGTTGCCTACGTACCTTCTTGACAGAAGAATCAGGTCATCACATAGTTCATTTTTTGTTTGCCTTTATTTTTGCCTAGGCTGCCCTTTCGGGTTTTCAACCTAGCAGGCTCTCTCACTCTTTCAGGTTTTCAACTTACCTTTTTTTTTAGACATAATTTTTTTTTAACCGAACCTAGGAATGGAAATAACATAATTTACAACCATTTCAGACGTGGTATTTCTTCAATTGATCCATGTTGGTTGGCTCAGTTAAAGGGTTTACATCTAAGTCCATCAACCTTACTGCTCCCACAGAGTTTATCTACTTGATAATATATGGACCTGCCCAATTTTTCTTGAACTTCCATTTTGTCTCTTGAATCGGGGTTCGGATCTACTTCAAATCTCTAGTCCTTACTTTCATGTCAAAAACTTTCCTTGATAACCTTGAATGTGGTACAAGGCCTTGAGTCTCTTCTCATCCATCATGCATAATTGGTCATACCTACGTTGCAACCAATCTACTTCAGGGATTTCACTCTCCAGTACTGTTCTCAATGAACGAACACCCATTTCAATGGGAAGGACTGCTTCCATCCCGTACACCAATGAATAAGGAGTGGCTCCTGTAGAAGATCGAATTGATGTCCTATACCCCCAAAGTGCATAGGGTAATTGCAGATGCCAATCCTTGTAGTTCTTCGTGCTCTTGCTTAAGATTTGCCCTATGTTTTTGTTTGCAGTCTCAATTGCTCCATTTGTCTAAGGACGGTAAGGAAAGCATTTGTGGTGCTGAATATTGAACTGTTGAACTAGCCTCGCTATTTCTCCCTTAAGATGCAGTCCATTGTCTGAAATAATTTCATATAGTACCCCATATCTGCAAATGATATTTTTCTGAATAAATTGAGCAACTTTCTTCAAGTTCAAAACCTTGTATAAGGTAGCTTCTACCCATTTAGTGAAATAATCAATAGTAACAATTATGAATTCATGGCATTAGATGTTGTTGGGTGAATCTTCCCAATAATATCTATTCCCCATGTAGAGAACGGCCAGGGTGAAGTCATGGTATGTAATGGCATAGGTGGCATGTGCTTCAGATCTCCATGGACTTGGCATTGATGGCACTTCTGAACATAAGCTGCACAGTCAGCTTCCATGATTCAAATTATGGGACAAAGTTCAGTAGTTTTAAACCGAAATACATGATCTTTAATATCCCAGAACTTTATAGCAGCACAGAGGAAATCCCACTTGATCTTGACATTCCTCAAAGCCTTGATTCCCTCTAGTTTATAGGCTGTAAAATTGGTCTTGGTACTAAATCAAAGCTACGAACCCATCTATTGATATCATGAATTGTTAAATGAGAAAAACTTTGGTTGTTAGCCATGGATAACTCTTGCTTGTGATTATTGTGTTTTGCTAACCTTGATGCAAAGATTTGTTTGCAGGATAGATGCTAAAATAAGCTACCTCAGTCTTTAACCAAGTTTAAATAAGTTTCAAGAATTTTTAATTGACTAGGAAAGTGTTTCACGGACTCAAATGGAGAAAATATTTTTCAAAAAACTCAAAAAGACAAAAATCATTTTGGAAAAGCATGAGGAATTGGCCCGAAATTGGGTGTGCCTGTTGGCACCTTAAAGTGATAGTCCGCATTCTAAGAGTGTCGATCTGCACTCCAAGAGTGCCAAGTGGCACCCGGCTCAACCGAGTCCCAACTCACCATGTTTAGTGTTTTCAGGTGCTTCATGAGTTTGTTTTGACTCTATTTTTTTAAAAATTGATTGTGCAGTAAAATCTCTTAAAAATCTGCATGGATTGTCAAGCTGGGCATTCAGACATGCCTTGTCCATTTGTTTCCAAATAAAAAATCACCTTCATCACTGTTTTCAAAAAAGGGGGAAAGAAAATTAATCAAATCAAGATTTTTCAAAATCATGGATTCATCTCTCAAGCTAGGGGCATTTAGCTATGCTTTACCCCCTCTTTCTAGAACAAGTAAAAATCACTCATGCCTTTTCAAAAAAAAAAAAAAGGGAAAATTTCTTCTAAAAAATGAAGGGTTATCATGCAGAAAGTTTTCAAACTAGGGGCATTCTGCTGTGCCTCATTCAAGTAAGCGCAAATCCCATCAGAAGGGGGCAAATAAATTCCAATTGTTACTACAATACTTCATCAGGTGAATTCTTAACGTGTCTCGTTTAAAGTTTCAACAAGATCAGAAACAATCCAAAGGTAAAGTGCTAAAAGTCAAAATTAGTGCAAATTGTCTAAGGAGTACTTTCTTGTCTTTGTAGGAAAATTAAAATACAAGACAAGCTTCATTGGGACTCCGGGTCCGCTTGCAAGAAGATCTCCTAGACCCACCTCTAGAGGAGCCACCCTCAGTGTCTCCTTCCTAACTTGCATAAAACCGAGATTCTAGTTGCTAGTTCTGAAGTTCAAGATTTCTGATCCTCTCCTCCAAAGATCTTGTATTAGCATCAGTCAATGCCATTTGGGTATTCTGAAGAATTAACAAAGATAAGTGTTAGATCCATTATCACAGAAGTTCAAGCAAAAACATTAAGAAAGCATCATCTTATACCCAGTTCACTTCATTGAGCACATATTGAGAAGGTTGAGTGCACGCTACTAGTTGCAAACCTCCAATCATCCGCATGCTTTCCTCCACAAGATTAGTCTTGACTTGAAACAAAAATCCACCGGTTCATGAATAACTTAAAGAGCAAAAAATGAGGACAAGAAACTAAAGGATTCAAGAACACACTGGGTCACCCCAAGGGACATTTGGGGTGTACTCTGGCCTATTTAAAGTCATAGAGCTGTATGACCCATCAGGATTCATCACTTCATTTTGCAATGCAGGAAAATGAGGATAAGTCTCCATGAAAGAACTAGAAGAGCCACTAGCATGGCTAGGAGGGGGATTATCTTCTTCCTTTTCTTCAGAAGATGAAGCCTGAAAGTGCAACATACAGATATTTTCACAAAAGCTGAAATATGGGAGATGAGCATACAAGGTGAAATGCAACTTGACTTCAGAAGGAAAGAGAGATACTGAGGTTACAGGAATGCCAGCTAGACAACCCAGTAATTGAGTTTGTACAAATTCAAGATAATCTCCTGGTGTCCCTAAAATAATATGGCCAACTCGAGCATGAGAAATTTCTTCGTTAGCTAGAAGGTCAACCAATCGGATGAAGGGACAAGGAGGAATCGAAATTGTCGCAAGAGGGTACACATGTTGAACCTAAGGCAACACAAGGTCACCGAGATACCAGTACCTCCCATGGTCACACTCAAACAATACTTGACGACCATTCAGCTCTTGAGCCTATTCACACTTAGCATACTCCTTACATCCAAGCCAAGGATCCAAAGACATTTGAAAATCACAAAGAACCTCAGAATGAAAAGAAAACCAAACCACAATCAAACATAAAAACCCTTAATAAACACAAAATCCCACCAAAAAAAAAAACTCACATCAGCAACAATTAAGTTGTCAATCACCATACACCAAACTTGCAAAGAACGCTTGGAAGGCATTGACAAACGATATTTGGGTAGCCAACAAAGAAAGCTCGGATACATGTCACCAACATCTTTCAAAACTTGATGACCAACCCCAAAATATTCATACTTCCAAACCTGAAACAAATTAACATACATCATTACAACATAACCAAAATGACTTTCCAAAACCCACACATAGCAAAAAATTCCAAACCTCACCTGCCAAACAAACGGTGCACCTCCTAAGCTTGAGAGACTATGCCTAGAAAGTTAAGTCATGAAATGCAAAAGGGTTGCGTAAGCCATGCCACCCCAATCATAATTTTTGATCTGGCCAATATCCCTCAGACTCCCAAATAGAGAAAGCTCACAGTACTACCCAAGTCTAGACATAAGAAAGTTCCAATGAAGAGAAGCATGAACAGTCTTACAGTTCTTAATATTCTCATACAGCCACATCAAGAAGACATTTTTGCTCTTCAGTTTTGAAGGCATCAGACACAAAAGACTCTTAATCTCTTTTGAAGTAAGGAAATTATTGACTTTGATTCTTTCACCGCCCAATCTTAAGTCAGTAATGGCCAAGACCAATGCTTGGAAAATGGAAAGTGCAAGTAGTGTCCCAAAACCACTCTGACAAAGCAAGGAGTAACTGGTGATATTTGTACTCATGAATATCATGATTCAATAAAGCTTGGAAAAAAGTCTGGAAGCATGCTTCGTCAATGATGTTCTTAATATCTGGAGACAATATCTCCGATATGCCTTTCAGCATTTGGAGGCTACCTCGACTCTTAAGGTTTTGCAAAACAAAGTTTAACCCATCATCAGGATGTCCACAAATTACTCATGCCAAAATACTCATTCCAAAAATCCCAATAACCAACCAAAATTTTTCCATGTCCAAAAAAAAAAAATCTCCAACAACCAATCAAAATTTTTCCATGACTGACACAAAAAAATTCATGTCTATCACAAAAAAAAACATATCACCGCAAAAGATTTCCCATATTCGTACCCATACCTATAAAAAAAACTTTCCATACTCGTGAGATAGGACTTACACATTCCAACAAAATTTCCACATTCATCAAAAATGAATTTGTTCAACCAAGCCTACACTTCAAATTTTCATGACTTCAATGGCCAAAATTCAAGTCAAAACACATTCAACAATAGCACAAACTACATACATTGCCAAATTTCATGAGTCATCAACATTGTCCAAGTTTCACCATGCCAAATAGCTCAACAATTCAAAAATGCCCAAAAGCCAAGGTTACAACATGATCACAAGAATTTTCAACCCAACCATACAATATGCAAAATATCAACAAAAGCAAATAACAACCAAATGACAATGTCCCAACACCAAGCTTTAGATAAAACAGGAAATCAACAAATTTCCCAACAAAGAAATTCAAAACATAAGCTCACCTTGAAGTCCATTTTGGAGTAAGGAGCATGGATCTTGGGGTCTTGGAGAAGCCCTTCTTCCTCATTCCATTCAAGGGACGGGTGATATTCTTTCCCATTAAAAGTAAGAAAAGTTGGTCCCTTGAAAGATGCCATTGTCAATGCAAAAAAAAAAAAAAAGGAAGTTTGGAGATGGGTTTCAAAAAGTGGGTTTGTAGCAAAAGTGGTTAAGAACACAAAGATCTAAAAAGATAATGAGGGAGATGAATGAACGTTAGTTTAGAATCTTTGGCAAGTGATTTTCTAGCGAAGAAATGGTGTGATGAGGGAGAAAATCAAGTGGAAGAAGAGAGTGAATAGAGACAATGGAGGAAGAGAGAAGAGTGAGGAGACAAGAGCAAAAAAGAGAAAAAAAAAAGAGACAAAGGAGATGGGGGCCAAAAAATTCGCCCTCCCTCCCCCCCCCCCCCCTCTCTAGTTACTTAAGTTGCTGAGTCAACTCAGGTTTGACTGAGTTGACTTAGTCAACTCTCCAAAAAAAGATTGAGAAAATTTTCGTTTTGTTCTTTTTTAAAAAAAGAAAAAAAAGAGGTGAATGAAAAAAAATTTCAAAGACAAATGACATCAACTTCAAGAAAAATTCCAATTTTGAAGAAAAAATAAATTTTCAAAGATGATCAAGAACAAAAGATTCCATTTTTCAAAAAGAAAGTTTGAAATTCTAAATTCCAAAAATTTAAGTTCCAAAAAAAAAAAAAAAAAAAAACAAAATGAGATAGGAAGATCACACATCTTAAAACAGTGGAACAACAAAGCACTCATCATTTAAAGTCTAATTCCAATTTGATCTTTTGTAGGCGAAACTTCAGGTTCCAAGGTAGAGAAGCATTTTGGTCGTCACAATTTAAGATTAATATAGAGAAGTCTCTCAATTGCCCCAGGTTCCGGGGTTGAAAAGCCCCTTGCTTACCTTCTATTCAAGATCGAGGTAGAGAAGTCCCTTGGTCGTCACAATTCAAGATTGAGATAGAGAAGCCTCTCAATCGCACTAGGTTCTGAGGTAGAGAAGCCCCATGGTTACCTTCCATTCAGATCGAAATAGAGAAGCCCCTTGGTCATCACAATTCAAGATTGAGATAGAAAAGTCTCTCAATCGCTTTAGGTTCCAAGGTAGAGAAGCCCATTGGTTACCTTCCATTCAGATCGAGGTAGAGAAGCCCCTTAGTCGTCACAATTCAAGATTGAGATAGAGAAGCCTCTCAATCGCCCCAAGTTCTGAGGTAGAAAAGCCCCATGGTTACTTTCTATTCAAGATCGAGGTAGAGAAGCCCCTTGGTCGTCATAATTCAAGATTGAGATAGAGAAGCCTCTCAATCGCCCTAGGTTCTAAGGTAGAGAAGCCCCTTGGTTACCTTCCATTCAGATCGAGGTAGAGAAGCCCCTTGATCATCACAATTCAAGATTAAGATAGACAAACCTCTCAATTGCCCCAGTTCTGAGGTAGAGAAGCCCCTTGGACACCTTCCATTCAAATCGAGGAAGAGATTCCCATGGTCGCCACAATTCAATATTGAGATAGAGAAGCCTCTCAATCGCCTCAAGTTTCGAGGTAAAGAAGCCCCTTGGATACCTTCCGTTCAAGATCGAGGTAGAGAAGCCCTTTGGTCGCCCCCATATGTGGATTGAGATAGAGAATCCTCTCAATCCACCCCAAATTCAGGCTGAGATAGAGAAGCCTCTCAGTCACCTCAGATTTCAAGAGTTATTTCAAGTTTATCAGTTATCAAGTAGGTCAAGTATTCACGGTTTTCATTTTGTCAAAAAAGCAAAACACTATTTCCATGTTCCAAGGTTTTAGGTTCTAGGGCTAGGTAATCTTTGAAAAGTCAACCTCAATTAAATCGTGGTCGCTAAAATCAGTATCTTTGTTTTACATTGACATTCGCTTTGTAAGCTTTGTCAATGAGGGGAATTCTGTAGACACTCGATTTTGCACCCATAATTTAATCTTGGAAGATGATTAGAGTGACCATTCATATATCCGAAATTTAGAGTTGCATTACATGTATTAATTCATATTGCATATCATATAAATGATCTTGAGGTTTTAACGGTCGTGATGGTGTGTCCGATTTCCAAATTGGACCGTCGGATTGATAGATATCACATGATCAAGTTTGCACGGTTGTGTGCATTTTGTTTGGGTGGAACCAACCACGCATGATTAATTTAAATTAATTCTAATTGGCTAAATAATTAAAATTAATTAAATAATTTTGTGATTGGGTGTTAGTTAGTGTTAGAAATAGGCTTGCTTGCATGAGAATAAAGTGGATAATCTGATAACAAAGAAATTATGGATAATCAAGACTTTTTAGAATATTTATCTACAAGATAATTATCACTTTAAAGACCTGAATATCAAGAAAAATGGATTAATTTTTAGAATACAAATAAAAAAAGCGTCTAGGTGCGATTCTTGGCTTAAAAATCTTCAAAAAGAAAGTCCAAATTGGACCAAAACTCAAAGGCGAACTCAGCACCCAAGAGGGCCATTCGGGACTCTTGGAGTGCCGATTGGCACATGACAAGTGCCGATCGGCACTTCTCAAGTGTAGATTGGCCCAAATTTGTGGCTTGGCCTAGGGGCTCCCTAATTGAGATAAGGCCTATCTTTTTCGATTTTTTAGATATAAGGACGCGTTCCATTCATATCTGATCTCATTAAAGCATCCCAACCTCTATAAATAGAGGAAGCAAATCAGAATTAAGGGCTCTTCTTTTTTGAATTTTCAGTGCCCCTTATGTTAAAGACGTTTTGGAGACTTTTGCTTTAGGAACTTCTTTTTTGTAAGTAAAGTATTTTAGGCTTCAAAGAGGTGAACAAATTTCTTTGAATCCTAAAATATTCTTTCATTAGAAGAGCATGCTCATGCAAGAGGTAATCTGGTTTTTCTTCTTTCTTTTTATTTTTTATTTTTTTATTTTTTATTGTTTGATGCATGAATATGTTTAGCATGTTTTTATTATGATTTGTTCTTGATATATAATTACCATGCTTAAATACATTGCTAGAATTTTCTTTAACATGTGCTTAGATGATTGTTTATTGTAATTCTTTTTCTTAAGTTTCAAAATTTGTAATGACTAACAAAATTCTTTAATGAAAACTAAAAACTGATCCGTATTTTCAGATCTGATTTTTTTTCAAAATTCAAAACATGGTTTGTATTTTCATTAAATACAGATTTGATTTTTAACACAAAAATGATCTGTATTTTCAGATCTAATTTTTTTTCAAAATTCAAAAGTTGATAATTTTCATTAAATATAGATATGATTTTTTTAATACAAAATTGATCTGTATTTTCATTAAATACAGATTTGATTTTTTTTTCTTAACACAAAACTGATTTGTATTTTCATTAAATACAGATTTGATTTTTTTCGAAAAAAGTTTTCTTGGTTACGAAATTGCAGATTTTGAAATTTAAAAGAAATGATTGAAAGTTAGGTTGAAGTTTTTTCAATATGTGATGCATGCATAATAAATTTTATGCATGCATAATCTAAATCTAGATCCTAAATTCATCAAACCCTCTCCTAAAAAAAATCATCAAACCCAAATTGCAAAAGAAGAAGAAGAAAATGCAAAAATAGTAGAAGAAGAAGAAGAAGTAGCAGTAGGGGTCCAGCAGAGAGCCCCAAAATCACCGCCCATTGAAATGGAAAAATTTGCCCAAAATCACCAACCAAATTGCAAACCCAAAATCACTACCCATAATCAAACTCAAATAGCAAAAGAATAAGAAGAAGAAGAAGAAAGAAAGAGAAGGAGAAGAAGAAGGAGAACAAGAAAGAGAAAGAGTGTTTAGAGAATTGGAGCGTGTGGTAAGGTGGTGGAGCCGTGGATGGGTAGGTGTGAAATAATTCAAAAAAAAAAAAGTGAGAAAGTATTATTTAAATAAAAGAAAGTGTGTTATAGATAATTTGATGTGGGTGTTCTTACAAATTGATTGTGTAAAATAGAAAAGTAGATTTTTATACTAATAGAAGGGGAGTTTTATACATACTGATGCTAATGCTCTTAGGCTACTCTTTACAATTTCTCTCATTGTTCCATGCGTATTGACAAACCAGCAAGGACGCCAACTTTGGAGGCAAATAAGCACTATGTAGACATGTATTGGATTAAGGATTACCCCATGTTAAGAACCTAGTGATTCCTAATAGGGATGGATAGGAATTATAGGGGAATTTATGGGAGTTGTAGGGAAATTGACTTAATTCGAGGTAATCACCCTCCATAGAGAAATATTAAGAGAGAGAGAGAGAGGAAATGCACTAAGTAAAGAGAAATTGGTTTATTCTTCAATGATGGAAATGTGATTAAAAGTAGATATTTATAGAACCATAAAACTATTCTATTAGCCCACGTGGCCTTATCCCAATGGTTCTATTATTCACATGTTATGATTTTAGTATCCCACATGGATTAAGTATAAGTTTAACCATATGATTATAAGCTCTTGGACACCCTCCCCTTGTAAGCTAGTTTTTAAGGGTGAGTTCTACCCATAGATTTGTAGTATTTGGTATTAGAGCTAACCACCACTTCGAGTAATTAGATGTAACTCATTGAGTATGAGATCAAATGAGTTGCAGCTATGTGGTTAGATCTCGGAGAGGGCGACCTAGAGGCTAGATTAAAATTACTAATAGATGAGTGGAGCCACCAAAAGAGAAAAGGCTACTGTCGGGTCAGTGTCACTAAAGTCAGCCGTCATGGAGGTCGGTTGTGGAACGTGGTGATATGGTATGATCCTAG
Organism: Quercus ilex subsp. ballota; assembly: GCA_032727855.1. Taxonomy (NCBI): domain Eukaryota; kingdom Viridiplantae; phylum Streptophyta; class Magnoliopsida; order Fagales; family Fagaceae; genus Quercus; species Quercus ilex. Next base: position 31,040,930 of record CM064916.1, on the reverse strand, counting down.
TGTCTCATATGGATTAGGTATAAGCTTAACTTTGTATTTATAAGCTCTTAGGCACCCTCTCCTTGTTAGCCGGTTTTCATGGGTCAGTTCTACCCATGGTATGTAACACCCCACTTATATTGCTTCATTTTGATATTCCTGCTATCTAATCTAGTTTCTTTAATTACATTATCAATAAAATTGCCCCACTTTTTTTTCCAACAATGTATTTATACCAACAATAGTAATTGTACGTAAACTTTTAGGGAGGACGTGATAGAATAGGATGTGGCAAGATTGTATCATTACTGCACGTGTTAATTAGCTCTAGTTCTTGTAAAATAAACTTTGTTCGATGGAGAATGAAGCTTTACTAAGGGTCGATGCAACCTAGGCCTTACATGAAGAGAAGAATGCATTGCGATACTTAGTTGATTCCATACTTAACAATAGAAAGATAGAACGAGAGTGTGAAATAGAAAGAGCTTTAGAACGAGAGAGAGAGAGAGAGAGACTAAGGGCCTGTTTGGTTTAGAGTTGTTTTGGATCATATCACTCAAAACTCATAACTGAGTTCTCAAAAAACGTGGGACCCACACAAATTTTTTTTTTTGGCTTGGTTTTCACATTGTGTTTCCATCACTCAAAACTCAAAAAATTTGAGTTAGAGTGATGGAAACAGGAAACAGTTTTTGAGAATTGAGTTTCAGTGGAATTTTTGTAAAATTAAACAAAGAAATGAGACCCACCCGTATGACTTGTCCCATCAAGTAACGTCTCTCTAACCCGTTCTTCTCTGTCACTTCTCCTTCTTCATTTTTTTTTTCTTTTACCCAGAGCTCTCTCTTTTCACTGACCTAGAGCTCTCCTTCTTCTTCTTTTTTGTGGCATTAGAGAGAGAGCAAGACTAGAGATTGGAAGCTTTGCCGGCGATAGGGGATTTGAGAAACAATGTCGGACTGAGTCCAGGCCGAATTGTGAGACACGCAGACCTCGAGATCGGAAGCTTCACCGATGACAGGGGATTTGAGACCTGATGCTTTCTTCTTTCTTTTCTTTTTTCTTTTCTTTCTTTGTTTCTTCTTCACTCTGGTATCTTCTCTTAGCTACTTCTTCTTCTTTTTTTCTTTTTTTCTTCACGCAGTGATGGTTGTAACGCGGTGAGACCTGATGCTTCTTTTTTCTTCTTTAATCAAACACATTTGGTTGAGGGCTGTTGGTGGGTTTGGATTTTTTATTCATTCGGATTTTTTGGTGGAGGTTGTGGTTGTGTTGAGGGTTGTTGGTGGTGGTGGTTGTAGTTGTGGATTTCTGGGTTTGCCGTTGGTGGTGGTGGAGCTTGGTTGATGGTGGTGGATGAAGGGTTTGCCATTGGTGGTGGTGGAGTTGGGTTTCGGTGTAGCTTGGTTTGAAGAGCAGAAAAGAAAAGGGACGCGGGTAGCAACCATATTCTTCTATGTAGTGTCAGTGGGTGGGTCCATTACTTTAGCAAAAAGTGAAGTTAAAAACTGAGATACATGACTGAGTTTTGTGGTCAAACAAAAGTGTTGGATTTTTTGAGTAATAGTAGAGTTTGGGTTTTGAGTTTGAGTTATGAAAACTGAGTACTGAGTTATGAAAACTGAGACACCTCTAAACCAAACGGGCCCTAAAAGTCCTTTACAAAAGCTGTTTCTTCTCCTTAAATAGCTAAATGTGTGGCTGTAACTCAATAGTAAAATGTGTGACCGAAAGTGTCTTACTATTTAGCAATAACCCCCAGTTTTCACTTGTACTAGGGGCAGTGAAAACTAATGGAATTGTGGCAGCTAGGGGGACAAGGGGCCGAATACATGCTGTGCCCGTCCAGTGGAGTCGAGATGTGGCTGATGCTCTTGAAATCCAGGTAACCAGGGCCATGAACGGGCCATGGCCTATTAATCCAAAAAAAAAAACTATAGGGTTGGCAGCAATATAACGACGTGGCCCATGACAGTGACACACTGACTGAGCTGAGGGGTACCTTGTATTATAAGATCAAAGGTTCTGGGCCGTGCCAATCCTTTTGGGTAAAGGGGTATGATTAGATATATCTAGAAACAAATAATTTTCAAGTTTCACGGTAACATCACAAAAATAATAACTATTCAATTAAAAAAAAAGTCATACAGTACCTTTCTTGAACTTTTACAAAATGATGCCACATTCATTCTTGAGGTCCCCACGTGACTACCCCAACAGTGAAGGAATCAACGACTTCCGCATACATAACCAGCCAAACCAAAATGGCAACACAAAATCACACTTAATATTTCTTGCATGATATTCAAAACAAAATAAAACTTAGGTATAATTCTTTAGAGGTTATACTTTAGGTTATGATCTTAACCATATAGTTATATTGACTAATGCAACCATATACTTGTATATTTAAGACTAACATGTAAATTACACTAAGTTTGGTAGAAATTGTTTCAGTCATTTAACTTTACTTTCGTTCAATTGAATTTTCTAAATTTTAAATTTATTCAATTCAATCCTTCTATCTAATTTTATTTGAAAATTTCCCTTAAAAAAATATTATTTTCACATGGAAAAAAAAATCTATAAAATTAATAAAAATATTTTTTTATAGGTTTTCATGTTAGAATTAAAAATATATATATATATATATATATATTTTTGTTCATTAGTTAATTGCATACTTATTGGAATTTTTTTAATGAAATTGGACAAAATGCCTAATTGAATAACCCTGAAATTGGGGGACTCAATTAAAAGAAAATAAAGTTAGAGGACTGAAATAACTTTCAATTAAACTTAGAGGTGTACTTTGTATTTTAGCCTATATTTAATTATCCTTTAAAAAGATAACACCATTTTTTTGGATAAAAACTATATCTAAATTTTATTGTTTAGTCTCGTATAATTAACATTTACTAAGACATTAGAATATAATATTATTAAAATATATGTGTAATAATCCTCTCATGTAATTTTACATCCATTTTTTATGTTTTAAATGTAAATATAATTTTAAATATTTTAAAATGTGATGTAGAATTCAAGAATCAAAGAAAAAGTACATCAATAACCAATGAAAATAGCCTAAAGCTTTACACTAAAACAGGTTGGCACCTTCTGAAGTTTCCAATGGAAACATTCAATATTCAAATCCACCACCTCTGGCTATTGACGTAAAAAAAAGAAAATGAAAAAAAAAGAAAAAAACCAATAAAATATAGTGGAAGAGAAAGTATTATAAAACTTGGGCAGACTTGGTCTTTCAAGAAAGTATTTTGTGTCAGTATCATGGGTTTGGTTAATGTATACCTTAACGGCATACATTAACCATACATATAAGTAGGTCTGTACACGGTGCGGTGCGGCCGGTTAAGGGGGGAATTTTTGCACCACACCTATAAGGTGCGGTTTCCCCTTATGCTTCACCGCACCTCACATGTGGATGGTAGTAACCGGTCTACACCGGGTTCGGTTCACTATAGTGGTGCGGTGCGGTTAGTTCGGTGCCAAAAAAAAAATAAAAAATCACATCAGACTCATCAAACAACCCACACAGAAATTTCAAAAAACTCAAATATTAATAAACAAACATGTTCAAAATATTTCTCTAATACCCACACAAAATTTCCAAACAAATTTTCAATCTTTCTAGAAATCATAGCAAGGAGAAGATAACTAGATATGTAGCCTTGGTCTTAAGCATTATATAACTCTACATACCTGTAGAAAGCATAGTAACTAGGCATTGAAAATTGAGCTACAAAACATTCTCTAAAAATTTCTAGATAATAACCATGATAGAAAGTAGAGAGAAGAGAGAGAAACTTGGAAAATAGCAGAATCATGTTGCAATCGACGGTAGTGGCGGGGAACTGCAAATGGTAGTGGCGGCGAGGGAGAGAGAGAGAGTGAGAGGGGAGAGGCAAACGGCAGAAAGAGGATCAATTGATCCAAACCAGAAAATTTAGAATTTAACCTAGACTCCAACTGAAACGACGTCGTTTTGAAATTAAAATTAAAATTAATATTATGTCCAAAACAACGTCGTTTTGTATCAAATTAAAAAAAAAAAAAATGAAACTACATCGTTTTATAACTTACTTAACATTTCACTTAACTTAACCCTATATTCTCCTCTTCTTCCTTCACATTTCACGCCTCTCTGTTATCACGCCTCACTTCTCAATCACATTACATAGCAGCATATGTATTATATCTCTCTTTCTGAAAATTTCTTAAAATTGAAACTTGATTATAAATCATATATTTATATGTTAAATATTATCCATAATACATACATACATATATATATATATATATATATATGGCGGTCGGTTTGGTTACTCATCGGAATGCAAAATCCACAACCGTTCGCCGCACTGACTGTCGTCGGTACTTGGAAATTGCCTCCGACCACCTCACCATACACCTTCGGTGGAGCTTTGTAGGGTGCGGTTCGGATCGGTGCAGGCCGGTTTTGTCGATTGTGGGTGGAATCTGAACAGGCCTACATATAAGGGAATAGTTTATTAATTTTGTTTTACTTTTTCACAAGACAGAAATGACTTTTATGGGAACAAGAGAAAAGCATCCAATATTCCTTTGCTCATATTTTCTAATCCTGGCTCTGGGATTCCCTCTTTCTCTAGTGCCTGCCAATCCAAAAAGCAAAATGATTGCTTCAAACCAAATCATCTAAATCCAGGAAGAGTTTGATTATATACTAGTAATGCTAGGGATATATAAATGACACAATTTGTGCCATAATTAGCCTACTTGATGAGTTGTGAGTAGTAAAGATATGATGGTGAGTCCATATGAAGGCACATCTCTACCACTCATAACTCACCATGTGGGCGAGTTGTGGTACAAGTTGTGCATTTTATGTGTTCTTAGTATTACTCATTATATATGCCACAACCGCCATGTTACAGCCATGATTGTTATGTCGTTGATGATTTATTATGACATTCTTTACTAGGATACTTTTTTTTTGGTTTCCCATCGTGTTTTCTCAAAACTTTCAACCAGAGACTAATCACTGTTCACGATAGATGGACCCATAGCAGGGTAAATTGCTGGCCTAGGGAGTTTTTTCAAAGTGCTGGTGCTTGGACTTGAATTAGGGAGCTCCTAGTCAAACCCAAGACAGCCACTTTGAGATGGAGTGCCCAACTACTTGACCAACCCCACTAGGTTTCCTTTGCTGGGGTACTTGTGATTTTATTAGTAGGCCTTTATTATAATAAAATCACAAGTACTTGCGTTAGTTATTATTATTTTTTATAAAAGTATCATATTCAGAATAAAATCATAGATGGTAAGTTTGGCATATGATGATTGATAACTTAACTATTGCTGATGTGAGTTTTTTTGTGCGCAGGATTTTGTGTTTAGTTAAGGGTTTTTGTATTTGATTGTGGTTTGGATTTCTTTTCATTCTAGGTTCTTTGTGATTTTCAGATGTCTTTGGATCCTTGGCTTGGATGTGAGGAGTATGCTATGTGTGAATGGGCTCAGAAGCTAAATGGTCATAAGGTATTGTTTGAGTGTGGCCATGGGAGGTATTGGTATCTCGGTGACTGAGTGTTGCCTCAAGTTCGACATGTGTACTTGTTAACACCTCATTTTACAACCCGCATTTAACCTCACATGGAGGGTAAAAGGATACTTACACCTCGAAAATATGCATCTTAATTCTGGTCATTAGATCCTTAATCTTATTTCACAAAAATGATCTTGATGTTGTAACGATCAAATCAACTGGTCATAAGCCTTAATTGGACCACCACATTGAAAGTTATCATCAAATCAAATTTTAATGGCTGAGATGCACTATCACAAATTGAGTCCGACTATATGTGATTATGAACAATTGATTTCAATTAGTTATAAGTGTAATCAATTGGAGATCAATGATGTGTCATAATTTGATTGGTTAGGACTACATTTTATAGTGAGGTTGCATACACCTAATTAATTAGATAGTTAAACATTAATTATTCAATGAGTAATTTGTACAATTATCTTTTAATTAGAGTAAATTTGGAACCAATTAAGTTTGAAATTGGAGTGATTGGAGCCATTTAATGTTAATTGGGAGCTAATTTGGGACCTATTAATGTTAATTGTGCTGAAACCATTTTCTAACAAGTGACCTTTGCTCACCATTTCATCGATATCTCTTAGAATATTTTGAATATGTGAATGAGATTAATTTTCCCAGAAACTAGACATCCAGGGCTTTAATTTGAGTATAAGAACGAGATAATTCTGATCAAAATTAAGTCAGATATGATTTTTCGAAATTGGCTCTACAAGCTGTTATAGCAGCTACGGGAAAACCGAATTTTGGCTTGCTCCTCACTCCCACCAATCTCTCCATTTAATGCACCAGATTTTCTCCAAGGTTAAAATGATGTCTAGGTTCATGATTCTTTGTCAACCCTCATTAAATGATCTTTCATTTATATTTCTTCCACCAATACTATATAAACCCTCCCTGTCCTTCATTCCAGAGCACACAAAAACCCTCTCTCTTCCCCTCTCTTGAGTTTTAGTGAAGTTGAGTAGTCTTGTCATATCTTGATCTTTTTGAGACTCAAGGTATTGAGTGAGACTCACTCTTCCTCTCCTACCTCTTCTTTTCCTCCACCCTTAGGATCTCTCTCAAATGTCTCATTCTCCACCATAGGGATCTTACATGAAGATATAATCCCTTTCCCTAATTGTTTTTTGTGTTGCCATGATGAGAGTTTAAGATTAAAGCATGATAGTAATCACTTAAATTCCCTTGAATATGTTTGAATGTTCTTAATTGTTGTTTTATGTTCTTCACATGTTCTTGGTTATTCATCACATGTTCATACATATCACTAGTTTTAATCTTAAATCCACATCAAAAATATGAAAAACATGTTTGTTTAATAATTTTTTGAAATCCTTGAATCTAGGTTATCACCATCCACACACATTCACTAGAATTTATTTTTCAATCCAAATGAAATGCTTAATAAATTGAATTAGGGTTTATCACATGCATACACTTCAAATTCAACGTGCAAATTGATTGATAACATATTGGATGATGTGATATTAAAGTTGGCCACCATAGTCTAGAAGAGTGGTTTCACCTGGCAAGGTGGGTGCCTAACACCTTCCCACTTTATAAAATAGCCTTCGAGTTTATATCAAGGATTTGTCGGTCAAATGCTTATCTATGTAATTTTCAATTTTTAGATTATAACCAAGAAATAAAGTCATGTACTTTATCTTAGATTGTATCTAGGACCAAACCTATGTAATTTTCCTATGATCAATGTAAATTCAATTGAAAATTAATAAAATAAGGAATTTTTCAATTTTGGTTTTCTTATTTATCCCAATAATTAAATAAGTGGCGACTTCATTGTAAAACCCTTAATCTAAAGGGGAAAATATAATTAGTCGAACCTCCATTTTGAGAGGCAATATACGACTCCACCCATTTACGTGGGTTTGGCCTAACATCACAAAAACGGGCCGGGGGCACGGTTTCTCACAGTACCCTTCTACGACGATTCTGGTTCCTCCTTGTCTTTCCATCCAGTTGGTTGACCTTCTAGCTAATGAAGAAATTGCACGTGCTTGGGTTGGCCATGTTGTTTTAGGGACACTAGGAGATTATTTTGAATTTGTTCAAAATCAATTACTGGGTTGTCTATTTGGCATTCCTGTAACCACGATATCTCTCTTTCCTTCTAAAGTCAAGTTGCATTCCATCTTGTATGCTCATCTCCCATATTTAAGCTTTTGTGACAATATCTGTATGTTGCACTTTCAGGCTTCATCTTCTAAAGAAGAGGAAGAGGAAGAGGAAGAAGAGAATCCCCCTCCTAGCCATGCTAGAGGCTCTTCTAGCTCTTTTATGGAGACCTATCCTCATTTTCCTACATGGCAACATGAAGTGATAAATCCTGATGGGTCATATAGCTTTATGACTTTAGATAGGCCAGAGCACACCTTAAATGTCCCTTGGGGTAACCTAGTGTGTTCTGAATCCTTTAGTCTCTTGTCCTCATATTTTGCTCTTTAAGTTATTCATAAACAGATGGATTTGTGTTTCAGGTTGGGATTGATCTTGTGGAGGAAAGCATGCAAATGATTGGAGGTTTACAACTGGTAGCGCGCACTCAATCTTCCCAATATGTGCTTAATGAAGTGAACTGGGTATAAGATGATGCTCTCTGAGTGTTTCTGCTTGAACTTCCATGCTAATTGATCTAACACTTGTCTTTGTTGATTTTTTAGACCAGTCAAATGGCATTGGCTGATGCCAACACAAGATCTTTAGAGGAGAGGATTAGAAATCTTGAACTTCAGAATCGGCAGCAAGAATCTCAGTTTTATGCAAGTCAAGAAGGAGACACTGAGGGTGGCTCCTCTAGAGGTGGCTCAAGGAGATCTTTGTGCAGGCAGACTCGGAGTCCTAATGATGCTTGACTTGTATTTTAATTTTCCTGCTAGAATAAGAAAAAGTGTTTCTTAGACAAATTTGTATTAATCTCAATTTTTAGCTCTTTATCCTTTGAATTGTTTCTAATCTTGTTAAAACTTTAGATGAGACAAGTTTAGAATTCACTTGATGAAGTGTTGTGGCAACAATTTAAACTTATTTGACCAATTCTGATGGAATTTGCACTTATTTGAATGAGGCACAACCGAATACCCCTAGTTTGAAAATTTTATGCATGATAACCCTTCATTTTTGAAAAGAATTTTCATTCTTTCTTTCTTTTTTGAAAAGGAGTGAGTGATTTTTACTTGTTAAAGAGGGAGTAAGGCATAGCTGAATGCCTCTAGTTTGAGAGATAAATCCATGATTTTGAAAAATCTCAATTTGATCAATTTTTTTTTTTTTTTTGGAAGCAGTGATGTAATTGATTTTTTTTTTTTTTGAAACAAATGGACAAGGCATGTCTGAATGCCCTAGTTTAACCAAAAAAAAAAAAAAAAAAAAAATCTTTTTGAGTGAAAAGTAGAGTAAAAAAGGGATCTGAAAAGTGCCCGAAAACACAAAATAGGGTAAATGGGTCTTATCCAAGTTGGGTGCCAATTGGCACTCTTGGAGTGCCGATCGGCACTTGGAGAGTGCCAATCACACTCTTAGAGAGCCAACTGGCACACCAAATTTTGGGCCGATTCCCTGTGCTTTTCCAATGCATTTCTTGTGTTTTTGGGTTTTTTGAAAAATATTTTCTCTGTTTGTGACCAAACATTTTCCTAGTCAGCTATAAAGTCTTGAAACTTATTTAAACCTGTTTAAGGACTGAGGTAGCTTATTTTAGCATCAATCGTACAGACAAATCTCTGCATCAAGGTTAGCAAGACACAATAATCACAAGCAAGAGTTATCCATGGCTAACAACCAAAATTTCTCTCATTCAATCATTCATGATATCAACAGATGTGTTAGTAGCTTTGATTTTTGCAGTAGGACCAATTTTACAGCCTACAAATTAAAGGGAATCAAGGCTTTGAGGAACGTCAAGATCAAGTGGGACTTCCTCCGTGCTGTTGTGAAGTTCTGGGATACTGAAGATCATGTATTCTAGTTTAAAACTGCTGAACTTTGTCCCACAATTGAGTAATTTTTAGCTATTCTGGGTTATGATCCTAGTAAGAAATTTGTAGCAGTTTCTTGTGATCCCAGGCATAGGGAGATTTTGTCTGATGCTCTAGGACTTCCTACTTCAATTACCAGTAGCATGATTGAAGGACATATGGTGAATCTTCTTGCAATTCTTTCAAGACTGATTAACAAACGTACTCAGGAGTGATTGACAACATGTAGAAAAATTTTGGCTTAGCTCTTTGCTTCATGGGAAAAATTTTGCTTTGCTCTCGAAGACTTGGTTTTGTGGATGCACGAGCCATAGGTATTGTGAGTCTAGTTAAGGATGGTGATAATCCTTTTTCTCTGATATTAGCAAAAACTCTTTTGGGATTGGACTCTGTATTTCATGGTAGAGAGTCACAAAACTTTCTTGGGAGTCCCTTAACTTTACAGATAAGGTTGATAGAGAGACTGAACATGATTGCCACGCCTACGGTTGTTGACTATGGTCCTGGCAATTTCCTCAGCAAGATTGTTCTCAAAATCGAGTGTCAATCTGAAAGTGACTGGGTGAAATTTCTGAACAAGAAATCCATTGTCTCAATTTGATGGAATTGTTATTGGTGGAAGTGTCCACCTCCTTTGTTGCAGTCTCAGGGATTAGATCACATCTTCATAATTGGATTCAGGAGGGTGACTTTCTATAAGACAAATAGACTCTTGAGGCAATTCCAATATGAGCAAGGAATGCCTAGTGAAAGAGGAAGAAAGCCTTTTACTCCTGTGAACACAAATCCTACTTCTATAAGGAACACGTTGTTGGGATTGGAGATGGCTAACCGAGTGGATCAATCCTTTGTTAAGGTTCACTTCCTAAAGAATGACCACAGACTATTCTAACTGGCTGGTGAACAAGATTGTGGACAAGGAGGCTGACATGGTTGCTATAATAAAACAATTCGTCAGAGACAATCGAGAAAGACGCAAGGCTGACAACTATGAGTTTAAAAGGAGGGTCAAAGATGAGGAAGTACCTATCACAGACGAAATCAATGATCAACCAAAAGATAAATGATTGAAGCCAAAGTGATCTTATTATTTTTGGCTTTGAACATGTTTATTTTAAAAGTTGATGCGAAACTCTTACGCTTAGGAATTATTTAGGACTTTCTAATTTAGGGTTCTGTTTAGGGTTTAGGTTTTTAAGGTTTGGTTTTTTTTTTTTTTTTTTTTGCTTGATTTTTTTTTGGGTTTGGTTTAGGGTGTGATTTTTGGATTTCTATGTAATGACATTATTTAATGGAATGGCTGAATTTTGGAAAAAGAAATTTTTTTACTTAATGGGTAAATGGTGGGTCTAGGGAAGTTGTGACCGAACCAATATATGGTTGCCTACGTACCTTCTTGGCAGAAGAATCAGGTCATCACGTAGTTCATTTTTTGTTTGCCTAGGCTGCCCTTTCAGGTTTTCAACCTAGTAGGCTCTCTCGCTCTTTCAGTTTTTTTTTTAACCGAACCTAGGAGTGGAAATAACATAATTTACAACCACTTCAGATGTGGTATTTCTTCAATTGATCCATTTTGGTTGGCTCAGTTAAAGGGTTTACATCTAAGTCCATCAACCTTACTGCTCCCCCAGAGTTTATCTACTTAATAATATATGGACCTACCCAATTTTTCTTGAACTTCCATTTTGTCTCTTGAATCGGGGTTCGAATCTACTTCAAATCTCTAGTCCTTACTTTCATGTCAAAAACTTTCCTTGATAACCTTGAATGTGGTAGAAGGCCTTGAGCCTCTTCTCATCCATCATGCATAATTGGTCATACCTACTTTGCAACCAATCTACTTCAAGGATTTCACTCTCCAGTACTGTTCTCAATGAACGAACACCCATTTCAATGGGAAGGACTGCTTCCATCCCGTACACCAATGAATAAGGAGTGGCTCCTGTGGAAGATCGAATTGATGTCCTATACCCCCAAAGTGCATAGGGTAATTGCAGATGTTAATCCTTGTCGTTCTTCGTGCTCTTGCTTAAGATTCGCCCTATGTTTTTGTTTGCAGTCTCAACTGCTCCATTTGTCTAAGGACAATAGAGAAAGCATTTGTGGTGCTGAATATTGAACTGTTGAACTAGCCTCGCTATTTCTCCCTTAAAATGCAGTCCATTGTCTGAAATAATTTCATATAGTACCCCATATCTACAAATGATATTTTTCTGAATAAATTGAGCAACTTTCTTCAAGTTGAAAACCTTGTATAAGGCAGCTTCTACCCATTTAGTGAAATAATCAATAGTAACAATTATGAATTCATGGCATTAGATGTTGTTGGGTGAATCTTCCCAATAATATCTATTCCCCATGTAGAGAACGGCCAGGGTGAAGTCATGGTATGTAATGGCATAGGTGGCATGTGCTTCAGATCTCCATGGACTTAGCATTGATGGCACTTCCGAACATAAGCTGCACAGTTGGCTTCCATGATTCAATTATGGGACAAAGTTCAGTAGTTTTAAACCAAAATACATGATCTTTAATATCCTAGAACTTTATAGCAGCACAGAGGAAATCCCACTTATCTTGACATTCCTCAAAGCCTTGATTCCCTCTAGTTTATAGGCTGTAAAATTGGTCTTGGTACTAAAATCAAAGCTACGAACCCATCTATTGATATTATGAATTGTTAAATGAGAAAAATTTTGGTTGTTAGCCATGGATAACTCTTGCTTGTGATTATTGTGTTTTGCTAACCTTGATGCAAATATTTGTTTGCAGGATAGATGCTAAAATAAGCTACCTCAGTCTTTAACCAAGTTTAAATAAGTTTCAAAAATTTGTAATTGACTAGGAAAGTGTTTCACGGACTCAAATGGAGAAAATATTTTTCAAAAAACTCAAAAAGACAAAAATCGTTTTGGAAAAGCATGAGGAATTGGCCCGAAATTGGGTGTGCCTATTGGCACCTTAAAGTGATAGTCGGCATTCTAAGAGTGCCGATCTGCACTCCAAGAGTGCCAATTGGCACCCGGCTCAACCGAGTCCCAACTCACCCTGTTTAGTGTTTTCAGGCGCTTCATGAGTCTATTTTGACTCTATTTAAAAAAAAAAAATTGATTGTGCAGTAAAATCTCTCAAAAATCTGCATGGATTGTCAAGCTGGGCATTCAGACATGCCTTGTCCATTTGTTTCCAAATAAAAAATCACCTTCATCACTATTTTCAAAAAAGGGGGAAGAAAATTAATCAAATCAAGATTTTTCAAAATCATGGATTCATCTTTTAAACTAGGGGAATTCAGCTATGCTTTACCCCCTCTTTCTGGAACAAGTAAAAATCACTCATGCCTTTTCAAAAAAAAAAAAGGGAAAATTTCTTCTAAAAAATGAAGGGTTATCATGCAGAAAGTTTTCAAACTAGGGGCATTCTACTATGCCTCATTCAAGTAAGCGCAAATCCCATCAGAAGTGGGCAAATAAATTCCAATTGTTACTACAATACTTCATCAGGTGAATTCTTAACTTGTCTCGTTTAAAGTTTCAACAAGATCAGAAACAATCCAAAGGTAAAGTGCTAAAAGTAAAAATTAGTGCAAATTGTCTAAGGAGTACTTTCTTGTCTTTGTAGGAAAATTAAAATACAAGACAAGCTTCATTGGGACTCCGGGTCCACTTACAAGAAGATCTCCTAGACCACCTCTAGAGGAGCCACCCTCAGTGTCTCCTTCCTAACTTGCATAAAACTGAGATTCTTGTTGCCAGTTCTGAAGTTCAAGATTTCTGATCCTCTCTTCCAAAGATCTTGTATTGGCATCAGTCAATGCCATTTGGGTATTCTGAAGAATTAACAAAGATAAGTGTTAGATCCATTATCACAGAAGTTCAAGCAAAAACTTTAAGAAAGCATCATCTTATACCTAGTTCACTTCATTGAGCACATACTGAGAAGATTGAGTGCACGATAGAAGTTGCAAACCTCCAATCATCCGCATGCTTTCCTCCACAAGATTAGTCTCGACCTGAAACAAAAATCCACCGGTTTATGAGTAACTTAAAGAGCAAAAAATGAGGACAAGAAACTAAAGGATTCAAGAACACACTGGCTCACCCCAAGGGACATTTGGGGTGTACTCTGGCCTGTTTAAAGCCATAGAGCTGTATGACCCATCAGGATTCATCACTTCATATTGCAATGAAGGAAAATTAAGATAAGTCTCCATGAAAGAACTAGAAGAGCCGCTAGCATGGCTAGGAGGGGGATTATCTTCTTCCTTTTCTTCAAAAGATGAAGTCTGAAAGTGCAACATACAGATATTGTCACAAAAGCTGAAATATAAGAGATGAGCATACAAGATGAAATGCAACTTGACTTCAGAAGGAAAGAGAGATACCGAGGTTACAGGAATGCCAGCTAGACAACCCAGTAATTGAGTTTGAACAAATTCAAGATAATCTCCTGGTGTCCCTAAAATAACATGGCCAACTCGAGCACGAGAAATTTCTTCGTTAGGAAGAAGGTCAACCAATCAGATGAAGGGACAAGGAGGAATCGAAATTGTCGCAAGAGGGTACACATGTTGAACCTAAGGCAACACAAGGTCACCGAGATACCAGTACCTCCCATGGCCACACTCAAACAATACCTGACGACCATTCAGCTCTTGAGCCCATTCACACTTAGCATACTCCTCACATCCAAGCCAAGGATCCAAAGACATTTGAAAATCACAAAGAACCTTAAAATGAAAAGAAAACCAAACCACAATCAAACATAAAAACCCTTAACTAAACACAAAATCCCACCAAAAAAAAAAAAAAACTCACATCAGTAACAATTAAGTTGTCAATCACCATACGCCAAACTTGCAAAGAACGCTTGGAAGGCATTGACAAACAATATTTGGGCAGCCAAGAGAGAAATCTCGAATACATGTCACCAACATCTTCCAAAACTTGATGACCAACCCCAAACTATTCATACATCCAAACTTGAAAGAAATTAACATACATCATTACAACATAACCAAAATGACTTTCCAAAACCCACACATAGCCAAAAATTCCAAACCTCACCTGCCAAACAAACGGTGCACCTCCTAAGCTTGAGAGACTATGCCTAGAAAGTTAAGTCATGAAATGCAAGAGGGTTGTGTAAGCCATGCCACCCCAATCATAATTTTTGATCTGGCCAATATCCCTCAAACTCCACAAATAGAGAAAGCTCATAGTACTACCCAAGTCTAGACATAAGAAAGTTCCAATGAAGAGAAGCATGAACAGTCTTACAGTTCTCAATATTCTCATACAGCCACATCAAGGAGACATTTTTGCTCTTCAGTTTTGTAGGCATCACACACAAAAGACTTTTAATCTCTTTTGAAGTAAGGAAATTATTGACTCTGATTCTTTCACCGCCTAATCTTAAGCCAGTAATGGCCAAGACCAATGCTTGGAAAATGGAAAGTGCAAGTAGTGTCCCAAAACCACTCTGACAAAGCAAGGAGTAACTGGTGATATTTGTATTCATGAGTATCATTATTCAATAAAGCTTGGAAAAAAGTCTGGAAGCATGCTTCATCAATGATGTTCTTAATATCTGGAGACAATATCTCCCATATGCCTTTCAGCATCTGGAGGCTACCTCGACTCTTGAGGTTTTGCAAACAAAGTTTAACCCATCATCAGGATGTCCACAAATTACTCATGCCAAAATACTCATTCCAAAAATCCCAATAACCAACCAAAATTTTTCCATGTCCAAAAAAAAAAAATTCTCCAACAACCAATCAAAATTTTTCCATGACTGACACAAAAAAATTCATGTCTAACAAAAAAAAACATATCACCGCAAAAGATTTCCCATATTCGTACGCATACCTATAAAAAAACTTTCCATACTCGTGAGATAGGACTTACACATTCCAACAAAATTTCCACATTCATCAAAAATGAATTTGTTCAACCAAGCCTACACATCAAATTTTCATGACTTCAATGCCCAAAATTCAAGTCAAAACACATTCAACAATAGCACAAACTACATACATTGCCAAATTTCATGAGTCATCAACATTGTCCAAGTTTCACCATGCCAAATAGCTCAACAATTCAAAAATGCCCCAAAGCCAAGGTTACAACATGATCACAAGAATTTTCAACCCATCCATACAATATGCAAAATATCAACAAGGGCAAATAACAACCAAATGACAATGTCCCAACACCAAGCTTTAGATAAAAGAGGAAATCAACAAATTTCCCAACAAAGAAATTCAAAACATAAGCTCACCTTGAAGTCCATTTTGGAGTGTGGAGCATGGATCTTGGGGTCTTGGAGAAGCCCTTCTTCCTCATTCCATTCAAGGGATGGGTGATATTCTTTCCCATTAAAAGTAAGAAAAGTTGGTCCCTTGGAAGATGCCATTGTCAATGCAAAAAAAAAAAAAAAAAAATGGAAGTTTGGAGATGGGTTTCAAAAAGTGGGTTTGTAGCAAAAGTGGTTAAGAACACAAAGATCTAAAAAGATAATTAGGGAGATGAATGAACGTTAGTTTAGAATCTTTGGCAAGTGATTTTCTAGAGAAGAAATGGTGTGATGAGGGAGAAAATCAAGTGAAAGAAGAGAGTGAATAGTGACAATGGAGAAAGAGAGAAGAGTGAGGAGACAAGAGCAAAAAAGAGAAAAAAAAAGAGACAAATGACATGGGGGCCAAAAAATTCGCCCTCCCCTCCCCCCCCCCCCCCCTCTAGTTACCTAAGTTGCTGAGTCAACTCTCCAAAAAAATATTGAGAAAATTTTTGTTTTGTTCTTTAAAAAAAAAAAAAAAGAGGTGAATGAAAAAAATTTTCAAAGACAAATGACATCAATTTCAAGAAAAATTCCAATTTTGAAGAAAAAATAAATTTTCAAAGATGATCAAGAACAAAGGATACCATTTTTCAAAAAGAAAGTTTGAAATTCTAAATTCCAAAAATTTAAGTTCCAAAAAAAAAAAAAAAAAAAAAAAGAAAAAAAAACAAAGAGAGATAGGAAGATCACACATCTTAAAACAATGGAACAACAAAGCACTCGTCATTTAAAGTCTAATTCCAATTTGATCTTTTGCAGGCGAAACTTCAGGTTCCAAGATAGAGAAACATTTTGGTCGTCACAATTTAAGATTGATATAGAGAGCCTCTCAATTGCCCCCGGTTCCGGGGTTGAGAAGCCCCTTGCTTACCTTCTATTTAGGATCGAGGTAGAAAAGCCCTTTGGTCGTCACAATTCAAGATTGAGATAGAGAAGCCTCTCAATCGCTCTAGGTTCCGAGGTAGAGAAGCCCCATGGTTACCTTCCATTCAGATCGAAGTAGAGAAGCCCCTTGGTCATCACAATTCAAGATTGAGATAGAAAAGTCTCTCAATCGCCCTAGGTTCCAAGGTAGAGAAGCCAATTGGTTACCTTCCATTCAGATCGAGGTACAGAAGCCCCTTGGTCGTCACAATTCAAGATTGATATAAAGAAGCCTCTTAATCGCCCCAGGTTCGGGGGTTGAGAAGCCCCTTGCTTACCTTCTATTCAGGATCGAGGTAGAGAAGCCCCTTGGTCATCACAATTCAAGATTGAGATAGAAAAGTCTCTCAATCGCCCTAGGTTCCAAGGTAGAGAAGCCCATTGGTTACCTTCCATTCAAATCGAGGTAGAGAAGCCCCTTAATCGTCACAATTCAAGATTGAGATAGAGAAGCCTCTCAATCGCCTTAGGTTCTGAGGTAGAAAAGCCCTTTGGTTACTTTCTATTCAAGATCGAGGTAGAGAAGCCCCTTGGTCATCATAATTCAAAATTGAGATAGAGGAGTCTCTCAATTGCCCTAGGTTCTAAGGTAGAGAAGCCCCTTGGTTACCTTCCATTCAGATCGAGGTAGAGAAGCCCCTTGATCATCTCAATTCAAGATTAAGATAGACAAACCTCTTAATTGCCCCAGTTCTGAGGTAGAGAAGCCCCTTGGACACCTTCCATTCAAATCGAGGAAAAGATTGCCTTGGTCGCCACAATTCAAGATTGAGATAGAGAAGCCTCTCAATCGCCTCAAGTTCCGAGGTAGAGAAGCCCCTTGGATACCTTCCATTCAAGATCAAGGTAGAGAAGCCCTTTGGTCGCCCCCACATGCGGATTGAGATAGAGAATCCTTTCAATCCACCCCAAATTCAGGCTGAGATAGAGAAGCCTCTCAGTCACCTCAGATTTCAAGAGTCATTTCAAGTTTGTCAGTTATCAAGTAGGTCAAGTATTCACGGTTTTCATTTTGTCAAAAAAGCAAAACACTATTTCCATGTTCCAAGGTTTTAGGTTCTAGGGCTAGGTAATCTTTGAAAAGTCAACCTCAATTAAATCATGGTCACTAAAATCAGCGTCTTTATTTTACATTGACATTCGCTTTGTAAGCTTTGTCAATGAGGGGAATTTTGTAGACACTCGATTTTGCACCCATAATTTAATCTTGGAAGATGATTACAGTGACCATTCATATATCCAAAATTTATAGTTGCATTACATGTATTAATTCATATTGCATATCATATAAATGATCTTGAGGTTTTAACAGTCGTGACGGTGTGTCCGATTTCCAAATCGGAACGTCGGATTGACAATATCACATGATCAAGTTTGCACGGTTATATGCATTTTGTTTGGGTGGAACCAACCACGCATGATTAATTTAAATTAATTTTAATTGGCTAAATAATTAAAATTAATTAAATAATTTTGTGATTGGGTGTTAGTTAGTGTTAGAAATAGGCTTGCTTGCATGAGAATAAAGTGGATAATCTGATAACAAAGAAATTATGGATAATCAAGACTTTTTAGAATATTTATCTACAAGATAATTATCACTTTAAAGACCTGAATATCAAGAAAAATGGATTAATTTTTAGAATACAAATAAAAAAAAGCGTCTAGGTGTGATTCTTGGCTTAAAAATCCTCAAAAAGAAAGTCCAAATTGGACCAAAACTCAAACGCGAACTCAGCACCCAAGAGGGCCATTCGGGACTCTTGGAGTGCCGATTGGCACATGACAAGTGCCGATCGGCACTTCTCATGTGTAGATTGGCCCAAATTTGTGGCTTGGCCTATGGGCTCCCTAATTGAGATAAGGCCTATCTTTTTCGATTTTTTAGATATAAGGACGTGTTCCATTCATATCTGATCTCCTTGAAGCATCCCAACCTCTATAAATAGAGGAAGCAAATCAGAATTAAGGGCTCTTCTCTTTTGAATTTTCAGTGCCCCTTACGTTAAAGACGTTTTGGAGACTTTTGCTTTAGGAACTTCTTTTTTGTAAGTAAAGTATTTTAGGCTTCAAAGAGGTGAACAAATTTCTTTGAATCTTAAAATATTCTTTCATTAGAAGAGCATGCTCATGCAAGAGGTAATCTGGTTTTTCTTCTTTCTTTTCTTCTTTCATTTTATTTTTTATTTTTTTATTTTTTATTGTTTGATGCATGAATATGTTTAGCATGTTTTTATTATGATTTGTTCTTGATATATAATTACCATGCTTAAATACATTGCTAGAATTTTCTTTAACATGTGCTTAGATGATTGTTTATTGTAATTCTTTTTCTTAAGTTTCAAAATTTGTAATGACTAACAAAATTTTTTAATGAAAACTAAAAACTGATCTATATTTTCAGATCTGATTTTTTTTCAAAATTCAAAACCTGGTTTGTATTTTCATTAAATACAGATTTGATTTTTAACACAAAAATGATCTGTATTTTCAGATCTAATTTTTTTCCAAAATTCAAAAGTTGATAATTTTCATTAAATATAGATCTGATTTTTTTAATACAAAATTGATCTGTATTTTCATTAAATACAGATTTGATTTTTTTTCTTAACACAAAACTGATTTGTATTTTCATTAAATATAGATCTGATTTTTTTCGAAAAAAGTTTTCTTGGTTACAAAATTACAGATTTTGAAATTTAAAAGAAATGATTGAAAGTTAGGTTGAAGTTTTTTTCAATATGTGATGCATGCATAATAAATTTAACAAAATCTCTTTTTTTTTTTTTTTTTTCTTTTACAAAAACAAATTTGATTCTAATAAATCAAATCTTTTTTTTTTTTTTTTTTTTTACACAATACATATATGATTTTTCTTGATTAAATCTTATTCTTTCTTTTTCATAAAAGCATATTTGATTTTTTTTTTTTTAAAGTCTCATTATTTTAATTTTCATAAAAACATATCTGAATTTTCTTTAAAAAGAGGACACATCCATAAGGAAGATTTATTTAAATTAATTTTTGTCAAGTGTCTGTCATACATGTTCAACATATCATTCAATATCATGCAAAAATGGTATAAGTGTCATTAGAGTCTAAAAGACTAGACTCAGTCTGGGCGGAATGGGTGCCTTACACCTTCCCATTCTATAACCTAACCCCCAAGCTTAGGATTTTTGGATAGGAAGATTAGTGTTTTGTCTTTTTAATTTTGGTAGATTGTAACTAGGACGAAAACTTTGTATTCTTTTGCATAGATTGTAACTAGGACCCAAAGCCTTGTAAGGTTTAATTTATCAAAACTGTAGTTGTCTTTATTCAATCAATGACATTCGAAATATTTTGAACATGTAATTTGTATTTATTTTTTCTTATTTTTTTGTATAATAAATTTTCTTTTATCTTTTTTTTGTATAAAAAATATGTGGCGATTCCACACCACTACCCAAAAGAGAGGTGTCCCTACAAGCACCCAAATCTATTTTTTTTAGAGGCCCTAAATTTTCACGGTCTCTCATAGTGAGATATGAGATTTTTCCAAGAGAAAGTCAGTACAAAGAGAGTTGAATAAAAAAATTTAGCACATATGTCCCTACCATCTCATATTTAGAATGTCATTGCAGCTCCATGCCAAATATTTTGAGATTTGCCACATCGGATGTTGGTTGACTTTTGGTCTTTGGTCATTGGTGTGCCAAATGCCAAAATTTTGGTATTTGTCACACCTGATGCCAATGGTCTAAGAGTACCTATAAAGCAACTAAAGAAACTGAAATTGAACCCCTTCCATTCATTTATTTGGAGGATGAGTACCATCGGTTATGGTATTGAATTGAACAAGCCTAACCAAAAAGGCCATGAAGCTCTGGTAGTCAGGGCAAATGCCAGGTGCCTTACTGCTGCTTGGTTTAAACTGGGCTTTTGTATTTTTTTCTTCTCTGTGTATCAAAAATATCTACGGACTTTTCTTGGAGGAGTCAAGGGGGAAATGCCCCCTCTCGCCCCCCTTGACTCCATCTCTAGTTTCAGCTTATGGCGTCCATTAATGTCAAAAAAAAAAAAAAAAATTATGGCGTCTATTAATTATTTATTTTAAAAACTTTTTGTGTAAAATTGAAAAAATTGTTAAAAAATTTAATTACTTTTTCCCTCTCTCACCAAAAAATTTATAAAATGATTTACCATAAAAGTATACATATAACATTAGTGAAACCCTATTTATAGTTCAAGACTAGTTCTAGTACAAAGTTGTTACGCTACCTACTCTGATCAAACACTCTGATGTTTTACTTTTTAGGCTCACCACCCCAATTGTTAAAAATTTCAACAATTAAAGATTTTACTAACATTGACCGTTAAACTAAGTGTTCCTTTGGCAAAATTTATTTTTGCCAACTTATTTTATTATTCAACTTATTTTTTTTACTATTTATGGGTTCTACTGCACTCTTTGGTACTATTTATAAGTCCTACTGTACTATTTCAGCTAACTTTCATCTTTATCAACAAAAAATTTTTTATTTCGGTAAAATAAGCGGATCCTAAATGGACCCTAAAAAGAATTTTGTATTGAAGGCAACAAAATCTAGTAGCTGCCAGTAAGGCACCAGCCCTCCTTTCACATCAGGGTGAAAGTTAGTACCTGCACTTCCAAAATGTAGTGGTTCAAAAGTATAGAAGGATCAAAGACAAATGAGAAGACTTTGTTTTTATCTCACTATGGGGGTAGATTTCTGGGTTGTTTGGTTTATAATTTTAAACACATATTTTCAATTTTTAAACAATATTATACCCATTTTTATACATTTTTTTGCTCACACATATTTTTAAAAAAATTGAAAACATATGTTTGAACATACGTACCAAACAGAGCCTTCATGTGTGGAGCTTATCCGATTATGGAAACCTGAAGTACTGCTGTAACACTACACAATAATTATTCTTGTAAAACGAATGGAAAAGCAAAAAAGTATATTTATTTTTTAAATTTGAAGAGAAAGAAAAGTTGAAGGAAATTAATTTAATTATTTTTGGTATTACTAGTATACACCTATTGTATAAGAATTGATTATTATTATTTTTAATTTTTCTTAATTTTTTATGGCAACGATATAAATTGTATAGGCAGGTGAATATTATGATAGAATATAGATGCACAAAATTCATTATGTGCTAAAAATATTTTTTTTCCTTATTATGATATCACAATTAATTAGATAATTAACTAAAACATAATAAATGAGTCAAAATTAACAATGTTAAATAAAATATATTTAATGAAATTTCAAGATTTATTACAATAACATAAATCATACAATAGTTTGTTTTGAATTTGAATGTAAAAATTTAAAGGGCATGTCCAAATTTGGGGGTTCAGTTTCTCTAAAAAAAAAATTTGGGGTTCAAGATTTGGTGATTGAATGTAAGTTTAAAAAGCTTAATAGAGAAACTAGA
Organism: Quercus ilex subsp. ballota; assembly: GCA_032727855.1. Lineage (NCBI taxonomy): Eukaryota > Viridiplantae > Streptophyta > Magnoliopsida > Fagales > Fagaceae > Quercus > Quercus ilex. The sequence continues at coordinate 31,018,622 of CM064916.1, read as the reverse complement.
TTCTTGGAGGGTCTCAAAACTTTGTATTTGCTCATATTTTGCAAAATGTTTATATATTAGAGCAATTGCTTCAGTCCCTCTATAATAGAAAAAGCGTATCATTTTACAAAATTTTGCTCAAAATTTACCCATATTAGTCCTTTTATAACACTGCATTTGCAAAATTGCTACCGTAACCATGTATATTTACACAGTTATTGTAGCTTTCTATTTGATTTTTTAATTATTTTTTCTCTCTATTCTCTCATTTGATTATCGCTCCTCTCTCATCCGATTCTCTCTCTTCCTTTACCTTCTTTCTCCTCTTATCTTCTTTTAAATCCAACAACAAATCAGCAAATTCTTCAAACATAATCTAAATCTAGATCCTAAATTCATCAAACCCTCTCCTAAAAAAAATCATCAAACCCAAATTGCAAAAGAAGAAGAAGAAAATGCACAAATAGTAGAAGAAGAAGAAGAAGAAGAAGAAGATGCTGAAGAAGAAGAAGTAGCAGCAGGGGTCCAGCAGAGAGCCCCAAAATCACCGCCCATTGAAATGGAAAAATTTGCCCAAAATCACCAACCAAATTGCAAACCCAAAATCACTACCCATAATCAAACTCAAATAGCAAAAGAATAAGAAGAAGAAGAAAGAAAGACGAAGAAGAAAGAAAGAGAAGGAGAAGAAGAAGGAGAACAAGAAAGAGAAAGAGTGTTTAGAGAATTGGAGTGTGTGGTAAGGTGGTGGAGCCGTGGATGGGTAGGTGTGAAATAATTCAAAAAAAAAAAAAAGTGAGAAAGTATTATTTAAATAAAAGAAAGTGTGTTATAGATAATTTGATGTGGGTGTTTTTACAAATTGATTGTGTAAAATAGAAAAGTAGATTTTTATACCAATAGAAGGGGAGTTTTATACATACTGATGCTAATGCTCTTAGGCTACTCTTTACAATTTCTCACATTGTTCCATGTGTATTGACAAACCAGCAAGGACGCCAACTTTGGAGGCAAATAAGCACTGTGTAGACATGTATTGGATTAAGGATTACCCCATGTTAGGAACCTAGTGATTCCTAATAGGGATGGATAGAAATTATAGGGGAATTTATGGGAGTTGTAGGGAAATTGACTTAATTCGAGTTAATCACCCTCCATAGAGAAATATTAAGAGAGAGAGAGAGAGAGAGAGAGGAAATGCACTAAGTAAAGAGAAATTGGTTTATTCTTCAATGATGGAAATGTGATTAAAAGTAGATATTTATAGAACCATAAAACTATTCTATTAGCCCACGTGGCCTTATCCCAATGGTTCTATTATTCACATGTTATGATTCTAGTGTCCCACATGGATTAAGTATAAGTTTAACCATATGATTATAAGCTCTTGGACACCCTCCCCTTGTAAGCTAGTTTTTAAGGGTGAGTTCTACCCATAGATTTGTAGTATTTGGTATTAGAGCTAACCACCACTTCGAGTAATTAGATGTAACTCATTGAGTATGAGATCAAATGAGTTGCAGCTATGTGGTTAGATCTCGGAGAGGGCGACCTAGAGGCTAGATTAAAATTACTAATAGATGAGTGGAGCCACCAAAAGAGAAAAGGCTACTGTCGGGTCAGTGTCACTAAAGTCAGCCGTCATGGAGGTCGGTTGTGGAACGTGGTGATATGGTATGATCCTAGTGTCTCATATGGATTAGGTATAAGCTTAACTTTGTATTTATAAGCTCTTAGGCACCCTCTCCTTGTTAGCCGGTTTTCATGGGTCAGTTCTACCCATGGTATGTAACACCCCACTTATATTGCTTCATTTTGATATTCCTGCTATCTAATCTAGTTTCTTTAATTACATTATCAATAAAATTGCCCCACTTTTTTTTCCAACAATGTATTTATACCAACAATAGTAATTGTACGTAAACTTTTAGGGAGGACGTGATAGAATAGGATGTGGCAAGATTGTATCATTACTGCACGTGTTAATTAGCTCTAGTTCTTGTAAAATAAACTTTGTTCGATGGAGAATGAAGCTTTACTAAGGGTCGATGCAACCTAGGCCTTACATGAAGAGAAGAATGCATTGCGATACTTAGTTGATTCCATACTTAACAATAGAAAGATAGAACGAGAGTGTGAAATAGAAAGAGCTTTAGAACGAGAGAGAGAGAGAGAGAGACTAAGGGCCTGTTTGGTTTAGAGTTGTTTTGGATCATATCACTCAAAACTCATAACTGAGTTCTCAAAAAACGTGGGACCCACACAAATTTTTTTTTTTGGCTTGGTTTTCACATTGTGTTTCCATCACTCAAAACTCAAAAAATTTGAGTTAGAGTGATGGAAACAGGAAACAGTTTTTGAGAATTGAGTTTCAGTGGAATTTTTGTAAAATTAAACAAAGAAATGAGACCCACCCGTATGACTTGTCCCATCAAGTAACGTCTCTCTAACCCGTTCTTCTCTGTCACTTCTCCTTCTTCATTTTTTTTTTCTTTTACCCAGAGCTCTCTCTTTTCACTGACCTAGAGCTCTCCTTCTTCTTCTTTTTTGTGGCATTAGAGAGAGAGCAAGACTAGAGATTGGAAGCTTTGCCGGCGATAGGGGATTTGAGAAACAATGTCGGACTGAGTCCAGGCCGAATTGTGAGACACGCAGACCTCGAGATCGGAAGCTTCACCGATGACAGGGGATTTGAGACCTGATGCTTTCTTCTTTCTTTTCTTTTTTCTTTTCTTTCTTTGTTTCTTCTTCACTCTGGTATCTTCTCTTAGCTACTTCTTCTTCTTTTTTTCTTTTTTTCTTCACGCAGTGATGGTTGTAACGCGGTGAGACCTGATGCTTCTTTTTTCTTCTTTAATCAAACACATTTGGTTGAGGGCTGTTGGTGGGTTTGGATTTTTTATTCATTCGGATTTTTTGGTGGAGGTTGTGGTTGTGTTGAGGGTTGTTGGTGGTGGTGGTTGTAGTTGTGGATTTCTGGGTTTGCCGTTGGTGGTGGTGGAGCTTGGTTGATGGTGGTGGATGAAGGGTTTGCCATTGGTGGTGGTGGAGTTGGGTTTCGGTGTAGCTTGGTTTGAAGAGCAGAAAAGAAAAGGGACGCGGGTAGCAACCATATTCTTCTATGTAGTGTCAGTGGGTGGGTCCATTACTTTAGCAAAAAGTGAAGTTAAAAACTGAGATACATGACTGAGTTTTGTGGTCAAACAAAAGTGTTGGATTTTTTGAGTAATAGTAGAGTTTGGGTTTTGAGTTTGAGTTATGAAAACTGAGTACTGAGTTATGAAAACTGAGACACCTCTAAACCAAACGGGCCCTAAAAGTCCTTTACAAAAGCTGTTTCTTCTCCTTAAATAGCTAAATGTGTGGCTGTAACTCAATAGTAAAATGTGTGACCGAAAGTGTCTTACTATTTAGCAATAACCCCCAGTTTTCACTTGTACTAGGGGCAGTGAAAACTAATGGAATTGTGGCAGCTAGGGGGACAAGGGGCCGAATACATGCTGTGCCCGTCCAGTGGAGTCGAGATGTGGCTGATGCTCTTGAAATCCAGGTAACCAGGGCCATGAACGGGCCATGGCCTATTAATCCAAAAAAAAAAACTATAGGGTTGGCAGCAATATAACGACGTGGCCCATGACAGTGACACACTGACTGAGCTGAGGGGTACCTTGTATTATAAGATCAAAGGTTCTGGGCCGTGCCAATCCTTTTGGGTAAAGGGGTATGATTAGATATATCTAGAAACAAATAATTTTCAAGTTTCACGGTAACATCACAAAAATAATAACTATTCAATTAAAAAAAAAGTCATACAGTACCTTTCTTGAACTTTTACAAAATGATGCCACATTCATTCTTGAGGTCCCCACGTGACTACCCCAGGTCCCCAACAGTGAAGGAATCAACGACTTCCGCATACATAACCAGCCAAACCAAAATGGCAACACAAAATCACACTTAATATTTCTTGCATGATATTCAAAACAAAATAAAACTTAGGTATAATTCTTTAGAGGTTATACTTTAGGTTATGATCTTAACCATATAGTTATATTGACTAATGCAACCATATACTTGTATATTTAAGACTAACATGTAAATTACACTAAGGTTGGTAGAAATTGTTTCAGTCATTTAACTTTACTTTCGTTCAATTGAATTTTCTAAATTTTAAATTTATTCAATTCAATCCTTCTATCTAATTTTATTTGAAAATTTCCCTTAAAAAAATATTATTTTCACATGGAAAAAAAAATCTCTAAAATTAATAAAAATATTTTTTTATAGGTTTTCATGTTAGAATTAAAAAAAAAATATATATATATATATATATATTTTTGTTCATTAGTTAATTGCATACTTATTGGAATTTTTTTAATGAAATTGGACAAAATGCCTAATTGAATAACCCTGAAATTGGGGGACTCAATTAAAAGAAAATAAAGTTAGAGGACTGAAATAACTTTCAATTAAACTTAGAGGGTGTACTTTGTATTTTAGCCTATATTTAATTATCCTTTAAAAAGATAACACCATTTTTTTGGATAAAAACTATATCTAAATTTTATTGTTTAGTCTCATATAATTAACATTTACTAAGACATTAGAATATAATATTATTAAAATATGTGTAATAATCCTCTCACGTAATTTTACATCCATTTTTTATGTTTTAAATGTAAATATAATTTTAAATCTTTTAAAATGTGATGTAGAATTCAAGAATCAAAGAAAAAGTACATCAATAACCAATGAAAATAACCTAAAACTTTACACCAAAACAGGTTGGCACCTTCTGAAGTTTCCAATGGAAACATTCAATATTCAAACCCACAACCTCTAGCTATTTATGTAAAAAAAAGAAAATGAAAAAAAAAAAAAACCCAATAAAATATAGTGGAAGAGAAAGTATTATAAAACTTGGGTAGACTTGGTCTTTCAAGAAAGTATTTTGTATCTGTATCATGGGTTTGGTTAATGTATACCTTAACGACATACATTAACCATACATATAAACCATACATATAAGGGAATAGTTTATTAATTTTGTTTTACTTTTTCACAAGATAGGAATGACTTTTATGGGAACAAGAGAAAAGCATCCAATATTCCTTTGCTCATATTTTTTGTCCTGGCTCTGGGATTCCCTCTTTCTCTGGTGCCTGCCAATCCAAAAAGCAAAATGATTGCTTCAAACCAAATCATCTAAACCCAAGAAGAGTTTGATTATATACTAGTAATGCTAGGGATATATAAATGACACAATTTGTGCCATAATTAGCCTACTTGATGAGTTGTGAGTAGTAAAGGTATGATGGTGAGTTCATATGAAGGCACATCTCTACCACTCATAACTCACCATGTGGGCGAGTTGTAGTACAAGTTGTGCATTTTATGTGTTCTTAGTATTACTCATTATATACGCCACAACCATCATGTTACAACCATGATTGTTATGTCGTTGATGATTTATTATGACATTCTTTACTAGGGTACTTTTTTTTTTTTTTTGGTTTCCTACCGTGTTTTCTCAAAACTTTTAACCAAATACTAATCACTGTTCACGACAGGTGTGTCTATAGCGGGGTAAATTGCTGGCCTGGGGAGTTTTTTCAAAATGCTGGTGCTTGGACTTGAACTAGGGAGCTTTTAGTCAAACCCAAGAAAGGCACTTTGAGACCGAGTGTCCAACTACTTGACCAACCCCACTAGGTTTCCTTTGCTGGGGTACTTGTGATTTTATTAGTAGGCCTTTATTATAATAAAATCACAAGTATCTGTGTTAGTTATTATTATTTTTTATAGAAGTATCATATTCAGAATAAAATCATAGATGGTAAGTTGTTGTTGGTTTTAATTGGAATCTACCATTTAAATTATTATTTTACTTATTTTATAACAATTTGTTATTTAAAATTTGCTGTAAAAGTATAATGGGTTTATTTTTTAATTTAAGAACGATAGTTAATTACTTTACTGCGAAGATTTGTGATCTTTCTATTTTTATATGGTATTCCTTTTTTGTCTTCTACGACAGTGATTCATGGTACACACACTTCACTTTGTTATTTCATGTGATTAGCCTAGTGGGTCAGTCAAAGTCACACTAGTTGCCAGTGTCAAGCTGTGACTTGTGGACATTTCCAAAAGCCTGCCCTGACTAGGTACCAGAGATCCAGGGTCCATTTGGTCGGGCATGTTTTTGTTGATAATCTGCAATCCATTCAAATACCATAATCTTAGTCTTAGGTACATACTAACGAATGGAAGGGGTGCAATTTATTGGAGGTAATGTTCCTTCTTTGATTGCTTTTCGTAACTCCGATCCGGTATGTGCTCTCCTAGTCTAGTCTGATTCCACTCGGATTATATATTCTCAGTTTTTTCTTTTTTCTTTTTCTATTATAAAGCACTTCCCCATTTACTTAAAAGAAACAAAACAAGATTTTTAATTTTTAATTTTTATGTAAAATTTAAAACAGAAACGAGTTATTTTAAAAGATTAAATAAATTCTAGTCCCATCTCGAGGAAGTTTCCAACCAAACCTACCAAATAAAGAAACTTCATGTGAACTCAAATTACGAACACAAACCCTTGGTTCGATTGTGAGGTATTTTGAAATCAAATTATTATTATTTTTTTATATTGAAATCATTTTGATTCTATGGGTGCGAATGTTATTGTCTTAAAAATCAAATAATAAGATTTAACAAATTTAAATTTACTGAATTTCAATGGTGTTCGGTAAAATTTGCCATTAATCTTTCTAAGAGAAGGTGAGTCTCACAGAATTAAAGAAATGAGAAATCATGTGTGAACTGTGTAATGTGTACCAATATAATTAGGATGGAAATGGACAGCTTCTGGAGAAAGTGAGTTCCTTGGAATCTGGATAGCTTTTGGTGTATAGTTGGACGGCTGGAGCTTTGTCTTTTTGGAGACAACAAATATAGTGGCGTGTAGAGCACCAGCCCTAACTGCTTGAATGGCTGCCAGTTCCCATATTATCCACAGACGTGCTATAAAGGAGCTCAGTTCCCACTTCCTTTCAAAAAACAAGAAGAATTTGGGTCAATAAGGCCTTTTTTTGGTGACAATGAAATCAAAAGAAAGAAGAAATCCATATACCTTTGTCAATTTGGAGCCCCACCGGGTCAAAGTTTAGGATTACTCTCTCAATTGCCTAATATTGCCACTGTATGGTCAAAAAATTCCATTTCCTTTTGCATCAGCTTTTAACTTGTGTCTTCTTGCCCAAAAAAAAAACGTGACTGAAGAGGAAAGTCATACAATGCCTCGTTAATTTTTGCCTTGATAGAAACTATATATAGATTTTATCATTTAGTCCGGTATAATTAGCATTCACTAAGACTTTCATAATAGAGTATTTAAAATATTATTATAATAGCACTTAGTTTGATACTATTTGATATTATCATAATACATATATGAGTGACTAAATCCCGTTAGTTAACATTTACTAATACTAGTTAATATGATTTTGAGATATTGTTATAGAACCTTGTAACTTAATCGGTATCTTCTCATGAACAAAGTATTTGAGAGTTTAAGAAAAAAAAAAAAATTCGAACGGCAGAATTAGCAGCATATTGTATCTATCTAAAAAAAAATGATACTATATATCATGAAATTAGTGTTTAGATTTTATGTTCAAGGAAACTTCCTAAAAGTTGCCACAACCATTTATGTAAACCGTGTCAACCTTGCTCCCTATTTTCCACAAATCTCACTCTCACTCCTCACCTTTTAAGACTCACATCATTGCTTAAAATTTTGGTATTTTGAAATCGTATAGAGGGTGCCTATATATAGAGAGAGACCGGTCAGCCTTGTTCGAGGAGAATAAGTTCAAGGATATAGTAATACTGTACTATAATACAAATAGTACAGGGCAAATAAATTAGTAAGTATAAAATAAAATAAAATAAAGTGAGACATTAAGTCTGTTTAAGATCTGCTTATTTTGCTGAAATTGAAATTTTTGTTGTTGAAAGTACTGTAAATAAAAATAAAAGTTAGTTGAAATAATACAGTAGAACCCATGAATAGTATCAAAAAGTGTAATGGGATTCATAAATAATACCAAAAATAAGCTGAATTGTAAAATAAGTTTGCAAAAATAATTTTTGTTAAACACATAAATTATGTATATATTATGAATTTAAGTACATTAGTACAGTAAGCCTAAAGAATGTACATGGTATAGCCGACATATGTTGAATAGGAAGTAGTAGCATCACTATATGATGCTTTCTTGAAAGACCAAAGTCTACGTAGGTTTTATAATGCTTGTCTTCTACTCTATTTTTCTTGGTTAGATATGCTTTCGCTTTGATTATTGAATTCTGCATCAAATTGCGAATGATAAATATTCTTTTCACATTCATTGACATACAGTACTCCTTCACTAAATATTCATAATTGTATGCCTGTATACACATTTTTTAAAAGGTAAAAAAGGTGACATTTTACATTTAAATATGAAAAGTAACTGTGAAATAAAAAATCATTAATTCATTATCCAATTCAAATACTAGCATTTATTTTGTCCATAGCTTTATCAATCACTCTTTTTTTCTCCTACTTTATAGATAGGATAAGATCTAAATTTATAGCAGCTACTTTATGATGTTTGTTTTTATTCTTTACCATATATATATATATATATATATATATATAAATATAGTTTTTGGTTTTGTTTTGATGTAAGTTGAATTTGATCCATAGTTACTTATTTGAAAATAATAGACTTCATTAATTGAGCTAATTTTAGTTTTAACTTGCAATCAATCAATCGTCTTTCTGATGGACATGAAAGTTGATGGATTTTTTTCATCGTTATAAGTATCGACATTCTCGAAAGAGCCCATTTGGTTATTTTTCTTCATTTCTTTGTTTTTTCCCCCTTATTGCAGTACCTAACACACTTGCACATTTTTTGAACTTACAATCTGTTACTTTTCAGACTCTTAAAAAAAAAAAACATTTTAACTCCTCTGCTTTAGGGATAGTGTGTGATTAAATTCTATAGTTTTGGAAATTTTAAATGTTTGAGATACATACGAAACCTCATAGTTCCATTAGTTTTACTTTGAAATTTAGAATTTTAAAACCACGTAAATTTAAACGAAATAAGCAAACCCAAAAAGTTAAAGGTTAAATTAATACTGTACAATTTTAGAAGTTAGAGTTTGATAAATTTTAATTTGTAACATTCTTAAACTTTAACGTGAAATTCTTAAAATCATATAATTTTTTAATTCAAACCAACCTTAAAAGATTCTACATTGCCTTAAAATCTATTTTTTTTTAGAATGCCTTAAATGTACGTAATTTACTCTACTAAAAATGGGAAAAATATGATATTTCAATAGACATTAACCCTTGACATATCGGAGAAGGGGATCAACTAAAAAAGGAATGGATATCTTAACAGAACCAATCCCATCAAATACCAAAAAAATTCACTCGTTATAAATAATTGTGTTAGAATATTAGCATAATGGGGCTTAGGCCCAATGTACCTTGTACTAGGTTTTCTTGTACCGAACTGCAATTACTAGTACAGTACGCATATATTGTTTATTTAACAGTGCCTTGTATTTTATTAATATACTTTGATACTGTTAGAATATAAGCTCATAGTGCAGGTTATTTGTACATCACACAATTTTCACTTATATATAAGATAGATCATTACACTTTATTATTTACAGAGTAATACGTAGTCTTTTAGACTTTAACCAATACAATAAGTCATTCATACTTCAAATTGGTTGACAACAAAATGTGACCATATTGGAAAAATTGGACTGTGTTATTTGGAAATCATCTTAAGTAGAAGATTTGAAATTGAAGAAAGTGGACTCCAAGCTGTCAAGTGGGAAGTGAAATCTAGGATCAATATCTAGGAAGATTTTAAAAACTGTCATCAATATAGCTTTGCATTGTTCATGGGGGATCTCATCTGCTATGCTTCAAGAATCTCCCTAAAGTGATTTTAGATTACTTTTTTATTTTAATTTTAATTTAGTGTTAACTTGAGTTTGTCCTGTCTCTTTCCTTGTAGTTTGTTATTTAACAGGGCTTTATACAGTTCTAAATTCTGTTTTGTGGGTCTTGAGCTGTCTAACTCAGGGTTATGTATTTCTCACCTAATAGTTGTTTTGTGCATTAAAAAAATTAGCTTGCTTATTAAAAATTAAAAATTTGTAGATGAAATCAATGAAAAAGAGAATGATGGGAACCAAAGAATAAAACAATGGAACAAAACGTCAGCCATATCTATGATTTAGCAGATTGTTCATTTTTTCACAAAGATCCATCTACCACTACCACTACCACACTACTGCAATAGACTAGAACAGCGCAAAATCAGGGTCGAAGTCCTTATATAATAGTATAAGGGTTTAATAAAGAGGTTGGATTTCATACTTATTACCAGTGGAAAAAAAAAATTAATAGATAATCTAAGAGTATTTATTTATGAATTTTTTTATATTATGAAATAAGAAAAATTAATTAATTTTTATGACAATTTTTTACAAATTGATTTCAAAATTTTTTTAAATTGATTTATTAACAAGAACATTTGTTGATAGAACCCACTTCAAGTGGATTGGATCTGTGGACCATGGAAGAAGCAAAAGCAAACCGACACTCTAACTGTCTTGTACCTTCTTTTTGCTTGAGACAAGGCTTAGCTAAGCCAACCACTGTCATTGAAAGAGACAATTTTAAGTTTATTTTTGCTTTCTTTGTTTTGGCATTTTGGCCTTCAATCCTTTGAATTAAAAAAATAAATAATAAAAACACGAAAGAATGAGAGGCAATAATTACTATTTCTTTTTATCATCTCAGCATCTAGAAGAATCTTAAGGTAAAAAAATGTAAAAAACAGAGAGTTAGCCACAAATGGGAAAAGGGAAATCCAATCATAAATTCGTAACTAATAGTAGTATAAGCTAAAAAAAAAGTACCATTCCAATCTCTGTATTTGGTATTTACCATTAAGAACGGTCAAAGCGTCGGCTCCACCTTGCTCAAAGTATATGGTTTATACAGTTAGTAGTGCCACTCTCACTTTCACTCTTATACATCTCTTTAGTCAGCTTGGCGCCCAAGTTTTGTCTCTCTTTAAATACGTATTGTTGCTCCATTCACAATTTGAGATTGAAAATTAGAGAGAAGAGAGACATGGAAATGAGCAAAAAACTGTCAAAGCCAGAGTCAGAGAAGGTAAAGATGGTGAACTTGAACCCAGCTGCGGAAGGGTTCGACACAAAGCCGCCAAGGCTCAACAAAGAGAAGGTCGAAAGTGTGATTCCAAAGAAGAGGAAGTCTGTGATGAAAATGGTGTTTGAGCGCTTAGTTCAATTCTTCTCTTCGTCTGTAGCCTCATGCTGCGTCAACAATGGTGAGGCTACGCCTATTCACCCACACATGCTATAGTTTAGTACCTCGGCACTATTATTTTAGCCTTTTTTGTGCTTCGTATGAGTTAAATAATTTTTTGTGACTAGTCTGCAGTGTATTTGAGGGTTAATTATTAGTATACAGTTTTAGCATTTACAATTACAGAGTGCAAAAATTTTCGATTTTGAATGTTTGCCTTGATTTTGCTTAAAGGGTCTAGTGTATTATTGAATGTGAAATTGTGAATTCTACGAATTCTCTGCCGGGCAAGTACAAGTACAACACAGTTTTGCTGTATACCAGATAGGAATGAAAGAAAAAAATGGAAAAAAGCATTTATAAAGAAAGGCTTTTTGAATTTTATTCCTTTTTAATTTTCTTTGGATCTACTGGGTATTTGATCAATTGATCGGATCGTTGCGATGTGCTGATGTCAATTGGGACCGATTGGTGGTTTGTGGGGGTGGTTTTGGTCCTTTTGGAGCAATGGGGTGGCTGTGTTTGTGTCTGGTTTGGTGGGATGAATGGGCTGTGTGCGCGCGTGGGGGTTCGCTTTGTTGGGTTTGAGGTAGGGGCGGCGGCGGCGGTGTGGGTGTGGGTTTCAGCGCCACCAGGTCTCGGGAAGAGACGCGGCTGCGCCGCCTCTTTGTGTGATCCGGTGGGAGTACTTGTACTGTCAAGCTCTTTTGCGTTTTCCCAGACAAAACAGAACAGCCAGCCGACTCTTACAGGACAACGGCAACCTTAACAGCACAACTTGTTTTTGTTTTGGGTTCTTGTTAGTTGTTATTGACCCAATGACCCCTAAGGCCTAAGGGTGAAATTTTTAATAGAGATGATCCATTTCTTTTAGATAATCAAGCAAATTTTCAGTCAAAAAGTCCATCTTTATGGTATTAATTTTTGTTAGTTTCCCTTGCCTTGCTTCCCAAAATAATAGATGGACCCGTTTTACACCAGTATCCCTTTCACTACAGTCACCCCACTGAGTCATGTTGTCTGAGGATTACGACAACCACGGCATACATTAGACAAAATCCATTTAATTCAGCAAAATAACAGACCAGTACTTCAATTTAATGCAATATAGAGGGAAAAAAAAAAAAAAAAATCCCTAAGAAACAAATCTTATTGTTATAAGCATTTGTATGGCTGAGACACAGAATAGAAATTATGCAACGAATTCAGAATGGGAAAAGCTCGCAAGGCCACCATTCCTCGAAGTGGGGTTCAGATTTAGGGGTTCAACATAAAAGGGTTAAGTGAACAGTGATAAGTCATTGGCAAAACTCAAAAGGCCTTTTAGAAAGAACACATGTCTTGCATTTCGAACAGGAGTAATTCTTACTTTCTTTTAGTCTTTACCCGAAATCAAGGGAGGGTGGTTCTTTTCATTCAAGGGGTTTGGCTTTGCTTTGCTTTCTTTAAAAAATTTAAATTTTTTATATTCCAATGATGAATGGGCTGTGACAATTTGTTTCTTATATTGTTAGTGGATTGGCAAAAAGAAACAAACATAAAGCTATATTATTTTAATTAAATAATAATATACTTTATATCTGTATATAACATGTAAAATAGGTTTAAAAATGTAAAACTTAGAACCAATGCTTGTATATGTACTACTAATAGTTATTCAATATCTATGTACAAAACTATGCAACCCTCTAAAAACAAAAAGGGTAGAATGTATTTAGCAAAAAAGGGTAAAATCTAAAATGTAGAACTTTTGTTTTGGACGGACTGTGAGAGAGAGAGAAAGAGTGGCGTGAGAGAGAGAGAGAGAGAAGCAACACATGGGGGGCCCCCCGCCGGGGGGGGGTGTTGGGGTGCGTGTAAAGAAAAGTTAAAGACTCAAGACTGAAGAAATATTGCAGAAATTTGAGGAAAAAGGCCAACACAAAACTGGTTGCCTTTATAATTTTGCATTCCAGAAGAATCTTTAATTTTGGCCGATTTAAGAAGCAGCTTTAAATGGGCAAACAGAAAATGTTGTGACACAAAACAAGCTCTTCCAAAAATCTTTGATAACCAACAGAAGTTAGCTGAAGTAGTTACCCACACCTCTTCATCCTTAGAATCTCTTATCAACAATTTGAAAAAAAAAAAAAAAAAAAAGTCAAGAGCTTGCAACAATTGTATCCACAACAAAAAATATGTCTATTTCATTCTCTCTCATAGGGCAGAAAGAAAATGAAAGAAAGTAATTGCTGACACAACTTCAGTTCATAGAAAGGTCACAAGGACAGTTTCCCAACCCTCCCCAATGTTTGTCTACACCCCTTACCAACTTAGACAATCATTGCATAAAGATTTGTCTATATCTTTAGCCTCCCCATATTTATCCACCCCATATGGACAAAATTTTCAACCCTTAGCCACAACACATCCTGATAGGGATAGCAATTTTTGACCGACCCGCGGGTACCCGGTCCGGCCCGACCCTAATGGGCCGGATTTTACCCAGTCCGATTAGGAATAGGGTCGAGTATGGGTTTAAAAAAAAAAAACCCAAAACGGGTCCGGGTCGGGTCTGGGTTTTATCAAAAAAATCCAGACCCGACCTGAAACCTGGCTCTGATAAAAACCCGGTAAACTGAAATTACAAAAATACCTTATATATATATATATATATATATATATATATATATACCTATAATCTAACCCTAATTTCTAATCCCTCATTTCTTCACTCTTCAGCACTCACGCCTCCCTAAGCTGAGCTCAGTCCGAACCTCCCACTGAAACTCCCTCTCCCTCAGCTCAGTCAGTCTGACACGGCCTCACACTCTCACAGCCTTCACTCACTCTCAGTCACGTCACGCCTCGCCTTCTCACTCTCACGGCCTCGCTCTTCCTCAGGACCTCAGGTACACCTCGCCTTTAAAATGTAACCATCATTAGAAAAATTTATCTGGGTTGTTGTGGTTTTGGTTTATTTATTTATTTTTGATGGATTTGCACTAGATTCGTGAGAGTAATTAGAATGGGCAGTATATAAAACTAATTTTATTCTTATTGTGTTTTTAGCAAACATGCTTGATATTAATGGGTAGTAAGTTGATTTGTTTGGTTTGGATTAATTTTTGTACGATTTGTGTTGTGTTTGTTCTGGGTTGGTGATTGTTTATGGAAATTTTGGTAAATCTGGGTTTGAGTTCTCTTTTGCCAACATCTGGGTTATTATATCTTGTTTGCAAAAGGATTGGATGTTGTTTTGAGCTAATGCAACAAAGCTTAATTATGATGTAGCATGAAATTGAAAGTATTTGATTCAAATTCATTTCGGTTTTTGCAGAGAGTTGTGCAAGGATTTGTTCAAGAAATGGTCAGAATTGGATGATTCTTGCTTCTCCGTTGAGACTGTTCAATAAATTTGGGCTTCAAATTTTTTTTTTTTTTTTTTTAGTTGGGCCACGAAATAGGCCCAATCCCTTAATGGGGCCCGCGAGGCGGGTCCGAGCCTCGGGAAAAAAACCCGCTTAGTAAACGGGCCGGGTCCGGGCCACGAGTCTTGGCCCGCGGGTCGGGTCCGGGCCACGAGTCTTATGAAAAAACCCGACCCGAACCAGACCCGTTGCCATTCCTACATCCTGATTATAATCCTTTCAAAACAAGTGGAACTCTCCTAGCTATAATATACAAATCAACACATCCTAGTACTTTTTAAAAAAGAATCTCCTTTTATTTTAATTAGAGACTTTCACATCATCCACTAACTAAATAAAAAGATAGAGATTAAAACCCACTATCACTTGTCATTGTATATTTAAAACAAAATGACATGTCTAGTTAAAAAAGTATTGAAGGTAAGCCAAACTCTTCTTTGGAATGACTGAAACAAGCAAGGAGTGAATCTAACTTTTTTATGAGGTGGAATAAAAGAGTTCTTCATTTTGATTTGTATATTGGTATGAAAAATTTCACTCATTCCAACCAAAATGAAATGGAATTCAAATAAAAAAAATAGAAAAATAAAAAAATTGTTGCTAAAAGAAGTTAGTAGATATTTTGGTTCGTTTGCAAAATTAGAAAGAACAATTTAGTAATTTTTTTTTTTTTGAAACAACAATTTAGTAATTTTAACATGGGTAAGAGTAAGAAAATATATACTTTATAGTTTTTGGGGAATGTAGCCAACCATGATAAAGTATGACTAGGATACAATAGAATGTGAAAAAAAGTATATGTGACCGACTTGACTAACCTATTAAGATTTATAATTGATTTTAAAAGCTAAAAACTAATGGCTTGTTTGGATTGAGGGAGGGAGAGGGGAGTATAGTAGAGTTCGTTAGAAATTAATTTGATTTTCAGCTAACTTTACTCTACTCCTCTTGCTTTCCTCTCAATCTAAACAAGCTCTAAGACTTGATTATTGTTGTTATTATTTGACCATATAACTTACATGTGACTAATAATCTTAATACTTAATCTAATTATAGTGTGCAATTGTAAGTTTTGTTTAAAATTGGGGTAAAATGAAAATATCCCAATAATTTTAAGGTGGATTGCTCAATTAATTATTATCTATATATATATAACCAAAACCTCTGCGAGCACTACAGTTTTCCACATCAGCACAAAATAATATTTAAAAAATAAAAAATAGAATTAAAAAACTTATTTTATTATTTTTTTTTATAAAAAAAACCCGATACTTTCTAAGTTATCTTTAAAAGTAAACAAAACTCAATAGACACAAACACAAACTCAGCGCACAGGTTTGCTCCTCTCTTCACGTTGCCCCTTATTCCTTTCTCAGAGCATCCTTCTTCTCTCAGTTTGGCTCTCTCTGTTCATAGCCTTTGCTAGCTCAAGTCTTGACCTCTAAAGCTTGGTACGTTTTTGTTATCCTATTTGGTTCTGGAGAACATTTTGATTTCATATGATTTTGTTTCTCTCTTTTCATATTCTAGTCAAGCTATTTTATAGATTACGAAAATTACAAAAAAGATTGCTTAGAATTTTGGGTCTTACGGAATTACTAATTTTCTGCTCCAATTTTGTTTTAGGCCCTTTTGTTCTGTTAGGGTTTTTCAGCAATTTAATTTTGATATGTACTACAATATTCAAATAAAGTTCTCAGAATACTATCCTTATTATCTAAATCAGATCAGGTACTGTGTTTATAGCTTTTAAATTGCGTCTTTAATAGCTCTGGACTCTTATTGTGTTAGTCTTGACTGTTTCACTTAACTTGAATTGTCTATTGCGTTGCTTTAAATATAAATTTTGTATTTGTAGAACCAAATTTGTATAGGGTTTTCGTTTTTAAATGGTTTATCACATTCTGTTTGCAACTAGACTGTGTATTGTTGTTTTTTGGTTTTACAATTTTTGATATATTCAATGAGTGTTAAGGGATGTCTCAATGAGTGTGAGATTCCCCCCTTGTAATCCATTCTTCTGCTTTCTAGAATTTTTTTTTTTGGAGAAACTTCTGCTTTCTAGAATGGTAGACAACAATGCTGATAAAATGTGTATAGTGAAGAAGTTTTTTGAAAACTATAATGGAAAAGGGGCAATTGAAATATATTGGAAAAACGATCTAATTTAAAAAGGAAGTAAAATAAAAACAACACTACCTAGCAAGCTGGGATACTAAAAGATGTTAATCAACCCCCAAATTACGTGGCAGATATATACAACATCATCTGAATGTGTAGAATTTGTCTTATAAAAAAGGAGTCAGAACCATGATCTAAAAAATTTCATAGCAAACATCAACTGCTAATTAAAACAGCCGATAAATATTTAATACAATCTTAAACATATAGGCATTTTTCTAAACTATTTGTCAGACTTACAATCTGCAGATTCTCTTAACCACTTTTTAAACTTAAGTTACCTCTGAAACTTTGATATATATATATATTTTTACTTAAGTTTTCAAAACTTCCAACTTTTTTATTAAGATGAAACTGTGTAAACTTCAGTGTTGAACCATCCAACCTGTAGAGCTGTCTAATAGTAAATATGCTTCTTTTAGGGGTTAACCAAAGAGCTTTCCTATTAGCTGCATTGTTTAGACAAGAAACTAATAGGCCTAGGCAAGCCTGATAAGAATTGGGAAAATAATTCTTTACAATCAGTTATGATGGTTGTGTGTTAAGGGATGTGTCAATGAGTGTAAAGGTTAGAATTTTTGATATATTCATTAGGTTTTGTAGAGATAGTTGACCTTCGAGTGAGGGATGGACTCACTAAGAAGCTGGAATAACCTATTGTAGATGGGTGGGATACTGGGTATTAGGAAAGTTGTTAATTTGTTTAATAAATAAAAAAGAATAGCATAATATGAACGTATATACTCCATTCTAATTTGATCATAGATTGATCAAATCAGTTGGTATTTGTTTGCAATGCATCTATGATTTTGTAAATTTTATAGACCCAAAAAAGGAGGAGACTAAACCTGCATTTTGAATTCATCTCTATCTAAACTGCACTATGATTATTACACAATCATTGATTTAACTCTCTCCTTTTTTGTTTTTGTGTAGGTGATTTTGTAGATTTCCATGCACCAATGTATATCGTACATGCCCACATTGCTTATCACGAACCAAGAACTTGTGCTACAAATAATAAAATAATGTTATGAACAATGTTAATGTTGTAGCTTCATTGATGGTATGTGCTTAAAATGATTTCAAGCAGCTTCACTGATGGCATGTACTTAAATGATTGGTGTATTACTTTCAACCCAACATTTGGTGTTTTTGAAATTGATTGTATGTCTTACTTAAGATGTATCCAAAGAGTTTATGAACTTTGGTTTTAATTGTTTATAGAGATAGTTGAAACTGAAATATATAGGCATTTCATTTGATTCCTTTCAAATAGACACTCTTTCAAACTACTATTATTTGGATGTACTTAAGATGTATCTAAAGGAAATTAGATGCATCTTACACAAATATATGTTGCTGCAAATGATCTCCTCAACAGTTTCCAAGAAGCCAGCATAATCAAAATTGGGGGCCATAAAGAGTAGATAAGCAGAGATACTTAGACTATTTGTCAGTTGTTTCTTTTCAAAGTTTTGAATATTGTGTTTATGAGTTGCTTCTTATAAGAGATAGTGGCATAGTGCCCCATGTGTTTATGTGGCATATTATTCCCTGGCAGCAAGTGCATGGTCTTGCTAATGCTGTCATGAGATTATTTACACATTTAAATATTCATTTTATCAATAATTTTTTTATATGACTTATATTGGTGGTAGACTATAAATTGATTTGCAATTGAGCATTATGAGAATTTACATTATGCCCAAATTTGTGTATGAGCTATTGGAATGTTGGCAATAATTTTTTTATCGACATAGAGAAACCAAAGTGTGATCTTTATGTGTTATGTGAAACACCCTACATTTATAATCAAAGAACATATTTTGCACGCATTGTATGATTATTTGTAATTGTTATTTAACCAACTATCCTGTGCATCGCACGGATTAGCGACTAGTTGTTGTTGTTGTTGTTTGTAATTGTTATTTAACCAACTATCCTGTAAATCGTTAGCGACTAGTTGTTGTTGTTGTTGTTGTTGTTGTTGTTGTTGTTGACGACATAGAGAAACCAAAGTGTGATCTTTATGTGTTATGTGAAACACCCTACATTTATAATCAAAGAACATATTTTGCACGCATTGTATGATTATTTGTAATTGTTATTTAACCAACTATCATGTGCATCGCACGGATTAGCGACTAGTTGTTGTTGTTGTTGTTTGTAATTGTTATTTAACCAACTATCCTGTAAATCATTAGCGACAAGTTGTTGTTGTTGTTGTTGTTGTTGTTGTTGTTGTTGTTGTTGTTGTTGTTGTGGTCGTCGTCGTCGTCGTCTCATTTCAAGCAATTTCCTTCATACAAGTAATAAAACTTCTTACAATTTTTTTTTCCCCATAAAATAACCAAAGTTTAAATAATAAAAAATATATAATATATTATAATTAATTGAATATAGGGACTGGTTTCGAGCACTTTTTTCGCTAGACAAGTGGACTCAGACCCAACTAGCCCAATACAATGAATTTGTAGAGAGTGGGTCAAAGAACTAGACTTTAGTACAAAGGCAGCAGTCAATATGGCATTCGTAACCAGCAAAACGAGATGAACTTGAGATTATCTAAAAGAATTTGTCCTTGGCCCAGTCCGAGGAGCTTTTTTCTAATGATTAAGGGCCCTTCTCTTTCCCATAGTTGGTTTCTCCCATTATATAGTCCTCCTTGGACGATCTTCGCCTTCCACTTGTTGTTCATCCAAGACTGTGCTTGACTGCCTGTCCCATCAGCCATCTTATCAAACCTCCTGTGACTTGTAGTATCCTAGATAACTCTGCTCAGGGGTCACTTCCCAATTAATGCGGCCAGAACGTTAGTTTTGGGCATTTAATGTGGAGGTGATAGTTTGTCCTAGAATCGTTCCTCCACCATGCTTCCATGGCTGATGCATTGTACTCATCCTTTCCCTTAAGATGCTCTGGGAGGCTACTTCTGATGGCATGCCACTCTTCCTTTCTATGATCTCGGCAATATTTTTTGGTCACTTGGGCTTTCTTCGATTATCCTTGGACGCTTTTCCATCCTTGGCATGGGCCTTGGGCTTAATGCAAGGTGGGCTGGGGTTGCCAGATTCTTAAGCCCCACAATAGCCCTTCAAAATCCTGCTATTCAGTCCTCGGACGGGGAAGAGATTTTGATGTCCTTGGGCTTTTGTCATGGCTTGCCCAGTCTTGTCCAACATCAGCGCCAAAGTCTTTTCACCTATCCAAGGCACGTTTCTGGCGCTTCGGTATACGGTGTGCACCCTCATTAAATTCTGGCGGCTCTACGCTCCCCACGTTCAACGATGTGATGACGATCCAACGGTAGGGATCTTTTAGCTTTATGGGTGGGAAAATCCGCACAGTTATTTTTAATTGGAGGCAAAAATACCCATTTGAACCGATTTATTTCTTTACCTTTGCAATCAAGAGTTCTTGCGCATGCACCCTAAATCTGGTCAAGTCTTCAACTCAACTCGCGTCTCTATGCGGCATAAAAAGCTAGTCCCAGGAGATTTTCCTTATTTTTGTAAGTTTTCTTCCTCGCGTTCTTTCCTTTCTGACTTTCTCTTCCCCTTATTTCTCTCTTTCCTTCATTCTTCCCTGAGCCTCTTAGCCATTCTTTAGGATGGGTAGGTTTAAGAAGTTGGTTGAGTCTGAGGAGGCGATGGAGAAATTTATCGTCGACTATAGGATACCAAGTAATGTGGGTTTGAGGTACTGCGAAGAAGGGGATTGGTACATCAGGAGGGAGGTGGGTGAAGTAGTGATTCCCATAATCGCTTTCCTTGAAGGTGGTATGAGAATGCCTATGGGGCCGGTTATGAGAGACTACCTCAGGACTTCTGATTAGCCCCTACCCAGTGCGCCACTAACGTGTTTAGGATCCTGGGTTACGTAGATGCCTTAAATGAGAAGATGGGGTTGAGGTTGACCCATCATGACTTAAATTGGTGATATAACCTCTAACACCTGAAGGGTAAGTCCTATTACATGTAGACGAGGGAAGATAAGGTTCGGCTTATTCAGTGCCTTCTCGAGTCTAGTAAAGAGCTTAATAAGGGCTTTCTCATAGTGTCTGGGGAGTGGCACGATGGCCTTCACTGTCCAACAGAGGAAGTAACACCAGGTGGGGTGCCTAGAGTAGGAGAGGACTTGATGTTTTGTATTATCGTAGTTGGTATTGTTTGGTTGCTAATAAGAATATGCTTTCTATTTTGCAGATCCACACGCCTTCGGACGACATTTCCATTTGGTTAACAAGGTAGACTTGGAACCGTATTAAGGGTGGAGATCTTTGTGAACGAAGCCGATAATCAAGTTAGGGCTGCTCACAAGATCCTTGGGTAGGATCCGATCCAAAAATCGTTCTCTGCTCCTAAATACGTGATCAGAGCCAAGGATCCTAGGCTTCATAGGATCACTGTAGCGGAGCACGGATTTTTACTCCCTGAGGGGTCTCCTATCCCAGAGGGCATCCCATTGTCAGGCCCTTCTTCGTCACATCAGGCTGTAGGGGAAGAGGGAGAAAGAGCAGTGGGGGAGGAGGAAGCTGCTGATTTGGATACGTCCGAGGAAGAATTTGGCGCTTTCGATCAAGTGAACCCGTCTGAGGACCCCTTTGGTGACTTAGGCGACCCCAACCTGAGGGTATCTTGTCAGGAGGGGTTTCTTCCCAGGCCGAGATGGGTTTCAAGAGGAAGCCTTAGACCAGCCTACTTGACTTGATTGAGGGCCAACTGGGGAAGGACGCGCCGGGGAAGCAACAATCCAAGCTTCCCCTCCCTTAGCGCAAGCCTCAGCCTATGCAGACTAGGTCATCTTCTGCCCAGTCTAAGCTTCCACTTCTTCCCCCTCAACCAAGTTTGCCACTGAGGCCCGAGCCCACCAATCCTAAGCATAAAAAGGACAAGGGCAAACGTCCCATGGGGGAAGACAATTCTCATTCCTCTCAGGAGGAGGGCGAAGCTCGTCGGCCTTCTAAGCAGCAAAGACTGGGCACCAGGGCTAAAAGGTTGCCACACAGCCCGAGCCCCAGGCCTGGCTCCCTGCCCCAATACTCCACGGGGAGCCTTTGATGGATGATGCCTCCCTCAGGGACTTCCGAAGGGGAGAAGGCACCTATGTGGCCGACGCGCTGGAGAGGGCCTTGTTGCTCCCCAGCAACATGGCTGAGCTGGGGAACCTGAGAGGGCACGAGGTCTTCCTTAGCCTCAAAAGGTACCTGGGTATGGTAAGACGTCTAACCCTTGTGATTCCATTGATTTTTGTTCCCTGGACTTTAACTCATTGTGTACTTGTTCCGATTGGCAGGCTGTCCAGGCCATCTACAAGTTGGAGGAGGAGGCCAACAACCAGAGCCGGGCTTTGGATCAAGAGCGCAACAAGCGCTTGGATGCCGCGCGGACCCTTAAGAATTCCGAGTCTAACCTTAAGAAGGCAAGGGAGGAACTGAAGGAGATGACGAGGGCCAGGGATAGCGTGTTATCTGGCCTAGCTGGTGCTCAGAAACAGGCCGAGGACCAGCCTGCGAGAGGCCGAGGATCAGCTACAGATTGCCAAGGAGCAGATTGCTGATTTGAAGAAGAAGCTGGTTGAGGTAGAGGGGGCCAAAAATGTCACCGAGTGGGCTAAGGAGGAGGCCCTGAGGGCTAAAGCAGAGGCTAAGTTCGCAAGGACAAAGGCTGAGAGCTCTAAGGAGCAAGCCAAAGAGGAAGCTTTTGCTTCGAGGAGGGCTAAGACCGAGGCCAGTCTCAAGGTCCAAGTACCTGAGGTGTGCAGACGTTACTGCTCCAAGACTTGGAATGAAGCCCTTAAGCAAGCATGAGTTGAGACTTCATCTGACCTGTGGAAGGCAGAGCGTGTATACTACTCTTCTGCCATCTGTGAGGCTGCGTCCCCTAGCTCCGAGGCTGACTCTGCCTCTAAGGCGACAGACGAAGGCCAGGCCAATGCTGCCCAGGATCCAATTTCAACTGATAAGCCCGCCGAGGGGACTAAGCACTAAGGGGCACTGGCAGAAGAGGAAACCAGTACAAAGAAGCGCCCCAGGATGTGGTGATGCCTCCTGTTGACTCCCCGGCCACACCTACTGACTCTCAGGCTCCTCCTGCCAAGAAAGAGCTCTCCGTAGTTGCCCCACCGAGCCAGGATCCCAAGGCTTTAGACGCAACCTCTCGACAGACCCCCAAGGACAAACTGTCTATCAAGTTGAAGAAATAGGCCATCTTGGCGGGCTATCTTATTTTGTCAACTTAGGCCATTTTAGTCTTCTTTTCTTTTCGTTTTATTTTATTTTTCTATCTTGGTGATGTTGTAATGAAACTATTTTTTGTGTAATGCACCAAATCGCCTGCGTTTATTTCTGCGAACGACATTTCCCTTGATTTACTATGCTTTAATGCTTGACTCAATACGCAGTTAATCCTAGCGGTGTGCCAGTAGTACTTGTATAATTGGAAACGATGGACCCATAATGCACATTTTGCTTCAGGTTTTAACAAAAAATAGAACAGTCTCAGCAATGCAACTCAGTTCCCCCTTTAGATGAATCATAAAGAGTTCTGGTTTGCAACATACACTTTATACAAACATTGCCTTTTATAAACTTGCCGAGCCTGAGAAAGTGCTTCAATACTTGAAATGCTTTAGGTGAGGCTCATGGGCCTGTTTTCGCTCCACATTTTTATCAAAGCAGGTTGGGGCAAATGGTCCGAGGTGCCAGACTCCCCTATGGCTACGCTTGTAACTTAGGTGAATGCTCACACTTTGTTTTGTTGAATGTAGTTAGTTTCCCCATGGGTTTGAGTCCGAGAACTATGTAGGACCTTGGTTCTGTCTAGTACTTAGTCTTTTGAAGTAACTAGTTTCCTCATAGGCTTGAGTCCAAGGACCACGCTAGACCTTGGTTCTGTCTAGTACTTAGTCTTTTGGAGTAACTAGTTTCCCCATAAGCTTGAGTCCGAGGACCATGCAAGACCTTGGTTCTGTCTAGTACTTATAGGTTTGAGTCCGAAGATCATGCAAAATCTTGGATCTATCTAGTACTTAGTCTTTTGAAGTAACTAGTTTCCCCATAGGTTTGAGTCCGAGGACCATGCAAGACCTTGGTTCTGTCTAGTACTTAGTATTTTGGAGTAACTAGTTTCCCCATAGGCTTGAGTCCGAGGACCATGCAAGACCTTGGTTTTGTCTAGCACTTAGTCTTTTGAAGTAACTAGTTTTCCCATAAGTTTGAGTCCGAGGTCTTTTGAAGTAACTAGTTTCCCTATAGGTTTGAGTCCGAGGACCATGCAAGACCTTGGTTCTGTCTAGTACTTAATTTTTTGAAGTAACTAGTTTCCCCATAGGTTTGAGTCCGAGGACTATGCAAGACCTTGGTTCTATCTAGTACTTAGTCTTTTGAAGTAACTAGATTCCCCATAGGTTTGAGTTTGAGGACCATGCAAGACCTTGGTTCTGTCTAGTACTTAGTCTTTTGAAGTCCCAGTACTTCATCGTTATTGTTCGGAGTGAAGGAACTTGTCCCTAGCGTTGGAATGTTTGCTTCTAGGGTGATAACGGTCTTGGCCTTGCCTTGCCGAGGAGGGGTTCCTCCTCGGACTGGGCAATTAGCCCAACATTGACCTGGACAAGGGCGGCTTATCCCTCCGCCTTTACGTGCGATAGTAGCCCCATTGTGCCAATCTTTCGTCACTTCTGAATACGAGGCGCCTTTTGGCTATTCGAGTTGTGTGCCTGACGTTTCGGTATGCGAGGTACGCTCTCATTAATATGTTCGCGGATTAATGTGGATCTAGCGGTTGGCGGCCTCCTTGGAAATTGGTCAGGATTAATGTCGCTGGTAATTATCCCTTCGAATTCTGTGCGGATTAATTCCCACCAACCTTTGCCTTCTATATAAGGTTCTCTGGGGGAATCGTCCATCCACATTTCACGAATCTTTGAGTTCCATAGGAACTTTGAGCTCCTAACCCTCTAGGCATTCCCAAGAATTTTGCCAGGCTCGCGATTAAGCCTTAGGAGAATGGGATGGCCCTGCATGAGGGCAAGGGCAAGGAAGCCAAGCCCCTTTCAGGAACCAGGAATGCCGCCTAGACCCTGGATGGCGCAGTTAAGGCAAAAAGGGCGGAGAGGATTTTTGAAAATTGGACTTATGGGGTGATGTTTTGAGAGAATTCTTCTAATTTCTGTTGTTCTACTTTTATCTGAATTTGCTGGTGGTTTGGAGTTAAATTGACTATTTCACACACACAGTCAAGGACTTAGCTTTAGGTTGAAGTAAATGCTTAACTCTTGCTTGACAAATTGCTAAATTTTTAATTGGTTTTCCTGCTATCTTTGATGTTAAAAGAGTAAGTTACTAGTGATGAAATCTAAATTCAGATCATGGCTTGGTGAGTGATGATATTTCTCTATGGGGTCTAGCTGATAGTGTCTATAGTTGTCTTTTATTTTATTTTCTTTTTGTTTGAGGACAAAGAAAGTTCTAAGTTTGGGGGTGTTTGATGACTTGCATAATTTGGCATAATTTATCACTTCTCAACTTTAAACTTTAGTCTAATCTTATTTATTTTTGTTGATTTTAGACTTCATTATTGTTATTTAAATTTTATTGCAGATTTGAAGGAAATGAAGATTTAACCAAATAAAAGAGACGTGAAGCAGTTAGAGAGAATATTGGGCTGAACAGAAAGCAAGGTTTTTTGGGCTGAAGAAAGCAAGGTTTTTGGGCTAAAGAGAGGAATGCTTTTGGGTTGAAGAGAGGAATGCTTTTGGGCTGAAAAAAGGGCAACACGTAAGAAAAGAAAAAGCGCTGAAACTGAAAGTAAAAGGGAGGCGCTAAACTAAAAAAGAAAAAGTGGGGGCGCTGAAGCAGAAGAAAAAGAGCGCCGAAACAGAAAAGAAAAAAGCCGAAACAGAAAAGAAAAAAAGCTAAAGAAGAAAAGAGGCTGAAGCTGACACAGAAAGAAAGGGGAGGCTGAAGCAGATTTTTGTGTTCATTTTTTCCTTCAAATCTTCTCAGAAACATTATGGTGAATTCATTTCTGTTGAGTTTAATTTTTAGCATGAACTAAATTTCTTTATTCTAGGAAAATGATGTAATCTAATTCCGAACTATGCTTGCTTTTCCATGTTAATTTGAATTAATTCTCTTCATGTTTGTCTGATTTATTCTGAGCTTATTGCTTCTAATTAACCAGCCATTAATTAAATGATTTTGATCTTGTGATTTGCTGTTGAAAGAGGGAATTATAGGATAGAT
>CM064916.1:30982386-30987386 GCA_032727855.1 Quercus ilex subsp. ballota | reverse complement strand
CTATAGAAGTTTCATCTCCTAGGAAGATTAGGGTCGATTTGAGAGAGTCTAAACCTAAAGATTCTACCATTTCTAAGGACAAGATGCATGGTAAACCTGCTTGGGTTTGTCATTATTGTGGAAAGTCTGGACACATTTGTCCTAAATGTTACAAGCTTCAAGCTGCTAAGAGAGCAAACAAACCAAAGGTGCATGTGCCTCAAGCACAAGATCCTATGGCACTTATTGGAGAATTGGTAAAGGTGTTGAACCTTTATTCCAATCCTGGAGTTGAAAATCACTCGAATGTGAATAAGAACTCCAATGCTCGTGGTGCATCTAAAAGGTTTTGGATGCAAAAGACTCGTCCTAATTGAGTCTTTCTGACATGGTCCTTGTGCTTCACTGCTCATTCCTTTGTGACCATTGTTCTTTGGTTTTTGGTTTTTGTGTTTTTTTCTAGGACTTGCATTGCATTACATTCATGCATTACATTCTAGGATTTATTTGTTTTCTCTTTAAAATAAATATAAAAAAAAAAAAGAAAAAAAAAAAAGCAAATTGTGTTTGGCACTATTTTTCTTGGTCTTTGAAGACAAGGTTGGTCAATTTACTTTCACATAACATGTCTTTATGTACCTTGTTTAGCTTTGATGAGCTTATTTATTGCACTTAACTAGTTGAAACTTTGTAGTGCATGTTGTGTGGGAAAGATGTTTATGGTGTTTATCACTTTGTCTTAATCTTGAAGTCACATGTTATTTGACTGTCAGACTTGATCCTTTTGAGAAAGACATAAATAATCATCTCACCACTGTTCACTAGCCAATCATGAACACCTTAGTGTATATCATAAGATTTTGTGCTCGAGAAAGTGTAGCATATGCACAAAAAGAACATAAGGTGTAGCCTCAGCTTAAATGCTTAATGCTTAAAATTGGTGTGTACTATTAGGCTTGATGCCAATTCACTTAATTAAAACTGGTGTGTACTATTAGGCTTGATGCCAATTCACAAAATTAAGAGGCTAAATACAAGAAACTTACATGATTGCAAGCTTATGTTCTAGGAGATGTGGGAGTTATATGATGTAACTCTTTAGGTGATAGTCTCTTTTAAATTCTATGTGATGAATTTTGTAGACTTTGTGATTGATTGCTATACACATATCACCTCACATGTTTCTCAAGTTTTTGCTAGTTTGCACACACTACACGAGTTACTCTTAGCTAAACACTGAACGTGTTATTGTGTGTGTTTGTGGTCTGACCAACCAAGTTTGAAAATATCTTGAGATTTATGCAAAACATTAGTTTGCCTGAGAGATTGAAAGAAGAACTGGCTGAAACTTTCTTTGGAGAAACTGGGATTACAAATTTGGGTTTTTGAAAAATCATTCCATTTCATCTCATACTCATGCATTGTGGTTCATTGATTTTAATGCTTTGAGAAGTTGTTTTTTTCAAAAATTGGTTTGAGATTTTCAAAACTGGATTTTTTTTTAAAATACTGTGATCCGCTGTCTGATTCGATCGATCCAGTCTGATTTTCGATCAATCAAAATTTTTAAAATTTCTTTTATAAAATTTCGGAGTGATTCGATCGATCGAAAGTAATTTTCGATCAATCGAAAATCGTGAATCAGCTTTTTAAAAACAGTTTCTTGGACTGATTCAAATGACTTTTCAAAAGTTTTTTTCAAACTTTTCTTCTCTCTCTGAGTTGGCACGGATCTATAGCGATTTCTTGTCGTTTTCCTCCAAATTTTTTGAAAGAATTCTCTTTCCTTAAGCCGGTAAGACTCTTTTGCCCCTCCTTTTTGAGTTTATTTGCATTGTTCATGCATTTTTCATGCATTTTCACTCAAAATTTTCGGACCTCTCTATTTTGGGATTTTTGATTTTTCAAGCAAAATCTTGTGCAATTGATCAATGGGTTTTGATGGGTACATGTTATAAGCTTGATTGAAATAGTTTAATTTGATCAATTTTGGCTTTTGTGAGAAATTGAAATTCTAGGGTTTACGTTCTAGTTCCGAATTGGGGATTTTTTTAAATTGAGTTGTAATTGATGAAATTAGCTTGTTGATTGGATGTAATTGGGCATTATAATCTATATGTAATGTTTTGTAAGGCTCAATTTATCCATGTACTTCAAAATTTTTCAAATGGTTTTCAAATTTTTGGGGTTTTTGTTAGAAACTCTATGCTCAAGCCAATTTTGTGCAATTGAACTTACTTTTGACACTTGTTTACTGCATTAGTACATGCATCATGTCATTTTAACTGTTCATGCATCATATAGATTTTTACTCTATATTTTTTTTTGTGTTGACTTGTAGTCTGCCCTTAGTTTTTTTATTTTTTTTGGGTTTTCTCTGTGTCTCTGTCCTTTCCTTAGCATCATGCCTAGGAAAACTAGAGCTCGTAGGTCTGTCACCGCCTCTTCTCCATCCCCTCCTTCCTTTGACCGTGAGAAATTTCCCAGTGAGAAAAATCAAGAGATTTATGATAGGTTGAACCTTAAGAGGAAAATTTGGTCTGAGCGTTTTGTCACTCTAGATGAGCTTGATCCTGCCATTAGGGAAAATTTAGAGCGTTGGGCCTGGTTACCCTTGGTGGATATTTCTGATCCTCCTCCACCTGCTACCTTGATTATAGAGTTCTACTCGAACATCTCTATCCGCATCTATGATTCCAACACTTTAGTCAAGAGTTGGATACGAGGCGTAGAGTGCTCCATTACTCCTAAGGTAGTGGCTGATGCTCTAGGGGTACCTTTGGTACAACACCTTGTCTATCCCTATGATGAGTCTCCCGTTCTGAGTGATGTTATGTCTTACATCACTGGGTCTTCTATCCAGTGGGGTTCTGATCCTCGGATCACTACTGCGGAGCTTACTGAGCTTCACTATCTTTTCTTTAGGATAGCTTGTCACTCCATCTGGCCCATTTCTCATCTTCACACCATTCCTCTCGAGCGGTGTGTATTTTTGTACGCTCTGATCACTGATGCTCCTATTAGTTTTCCCCACTTATTCCTTCGTTCTCTGAACGAAGTGTATAGGAGTTCATCTTCTGCTCATGCACTTGTTCATCCTATTTTCATCCATAGGATTCTTCTTTATCTAGGTTTAGAGGATTTCCCTTCCTCGGAGCCTATGCATGTCATCGGTCCCTTAGGTGTGTCTTTTCTTAGACAGAAGGCTGCTCACCTTCGAGCTGGCTCTAAACACCCTAGGTATGAGCCTTCTAGGTTCGCACCTCCTCCCTCTTCTTCTACAGGTCCTACTGGTGAGGCTGTTCCTGATCCTGATGCTGCTGCTCCTGCTGCTGTTCCTCCACCTCCATTGGATGACTCTGATATCCGTCGTACCTTGGAGACTGTCATGATCGTTCAGGCGGCTCATGGTCAGCTTTTGGTGGACCTTTTTGATGAGATCCGAGCTTTGCGAGCTGGTCTAGCGCATTTGCGTTCGCCCTCACCACCTCCTTTTGATGATGGATTGTGATTGCCCTTTGGCATTTCGTCACAAAAAGGGGGAGTAGAGTTTGTAGAAGAGATTTTTGTAGTTAGGGAGATTTTGTTTATTTTGTGGAGTAGATTGTATTTAGGCGCTTCACTTTGTATATCATTTTTGGGATATTCATGTTAGGGGTAGTAACATTGATTGATATACATGATTTTTGATTTGATTCTTGTTTCTTTGGATTCACTGTTTATTGATGTATTATTCTATGAGTTATTCATTGATATATTTCTTTATTATGTGTTGTGTGAATCATACAAGAATGTTATACCTGTTTATATACTATTTTCTGTCACACATGCGTTTATGCGTTTGTTGAGTATTTCAGGAATATACAGGTTGATTCAATTGAGCTGCTGTCTACACTTGCAACCGATGGATAGTAGTTAGGATTGAATTTTTATTTTATGAGCATTATTTTGTAAAGGGTTTTTTAATTGTAAAACTTTGAGCTTTTAGTTTGTGTTTTGTCACGGATTGCCAAAGGGGGAGTTTGTTAGGTTCTAAAGATTTAGGATTTTATGTATTTAGAACTCTAATTTGTATTGTTGGCAAACTATGATCAAAACAGGTTATTTAGTCTTGTTTAGGCTTGCTCAAAGTTGGGTCTTTCATGTAAAGTTGGAATCGAGTGGTTGCAGATGCATTGGTGCATTTCGGCCTGGCTCGATCGATCGAAGAAAAGGCTCGATCGATCGAATCTCGGGCAGAATGTTTTTCTGCAGAATATTCCAGCTCAGCCCTAACTCATTAAACGTTTTGGGTTTTCTGTTTTTACCCTAGATATATAAAGAAAAACCCTAGCCACGTTTTTAGAGTTGCTCCAGTTGTATTGTTGCACATACGTTGCGGTTTTGTGTAAATCTCTTGTGAGATCTAGAGGAGCTTTTCTTTACACAAAGCTTAGGGTTTTCAAGGTAGAGATATTGTCTACATCTTGATGATCAACTTGGTTGCTACCATTGAAGCTTAAAGAATATCAAGCGTGGGTGCTTGTAGCTGATTGAAGAATCCAAGAAAGAAGGAGTCCGTGGATTCGAAGCTTGCACGTGGTCGTGTCAGTAAGTTCTACTGGTGGGTAGCATTATGAAGTCGAGCGGGGAGCTTGTAGTCCTTTTGTATGAACTTCGATTCTTTCGCATAGTGGATTCAGGTTTACCTTGAGGATAGCTAGGTCAAATCCTCCCCAGGTTTTTACCGTGTAGTTTCCTGGGTGATCATATTATTGTGTCTTTTATTATTCCACTGCTTTATTTGTTTGATATGATTATTTGATTGCTTTAACCTAGAATTGCATAATTTAACTAAGTAACAACTTGGCTAATTAATCTAGGCTAACCAATCTGGTTGTTTTAAGGGGTCTAAAACCGTTCAGAAACAAACAACCATTTCTTTGCAACTAGCAGACCAATCCATCAAGTATTCACGTGGAATCATAGAAGATGTATTGGTAAAGGTGGATAAATTTATTTTTCCTGCTGATTTTGTGGTG
>CM064916.1:30767386-30977386 GCA_032727855.1 Quercus ilex subsp. ballota | reverse complement strand
TGTTTGATGACTTGCATAATTTGACATAATTTATCACTTCTCAACTTTAAACTTTAGTCTAATTTTATTTATTTTTGTTGATTTTAGACTTCATTATTGTTATTTAAATTTTATTGCATATTTGAAGGAAATGAAGATTTAACCAAATATAAGAGACGTGAAGCAGTTAGAGAGAATATTGGGCTGAACAAAGAGGAATGCTTTTGGGCTGAAGAGAGGAATGCTTTTGGGCTGAAAAAAGGGCAACACGTAAGAAAAGAAAAAGTGCTGAAACTGAAAGGAAAAGGGAGGCGCTAAGCTGAAAAAGAAAAAGTGGGGGAGCTGAAGCAGAAGAAAAAGAGCGCTGAAACAGAAAAAAAAAAAAAAAAAAAAAAAAAAAAGCTTAAGCAGAAAAGAGGCTGAAGCTAACGCAGAAAGAAAGGGGAGGCTGAAACAAATTTTTGTGTTCATTTTTTCCTTCAAATCTTCTCAGAAACATTATGGTGAATTCGTTTATGTTGAGTTTAATTTTTAGCATGAACTAAATTTCTTTATTCTAGGAAAATGATGTAATCTAATTCCGAACTATGCTTGCTTTTCCATGTTAATTTGAATTAATTCTCTTCATGTTTGTCTGATTTATTTTGAGCTTATTGCTTCTAATTAACCGGCCATTAATTAGATGATTTTGATCTTGTGATTTGCTGTCGAAAGAGGGAATTATAGGATAGATCTTGAATATTTCGGCATAGATAGATATATAGATCGAAAGACTTGTATGAGCTTGTGTAGTATTAAAATCATTGGTCTTAATGCTTTCTTGCTTTATTAAATTGCATACTCTTGTGTAAATTGATGAACAAGAATATTTCCAATTGACTGTCGAAAGAGGCTTTTGGATGTTTTTTTTTTTTTTGAGATTGCTAACAAACAGAGAGAATTAAATTCAATTAGCTAGATGAGTAAAGCATAGTGAGGAATTAGGTGAAATCGATTTCCTAGAAGTTTTCTTCCCATTAATTTGATCTCCGAACAAAATTTTTTTTTCTCTGCATATTTTCTTTAAATTGATTTTATTTTAAATTCCAATTACAAAAAACCTTAGTGACTTCTCTAGATAAAATCGAGATTAGCATAATTTTGGTATTTGTCAAAAGTAAGTTATTAATCCCTGAGGACGATACTCTTCTCATCACTTTACTATAAAACTACGATACTGTGCACTTGCAGTTTTGCACCGATCACTTTTTAACAAGATTGTCTAGGCCATTCTGTGTATGATGTACTTTTCCTTTATTTAATAAAAAGGCCGCACTGTTTATTTGCTTTATTCTCTGAATCTTTCACTCTTCTGTAACAACTATTTCTTGAGCGGGTGTGTTGTTGTTGTCGTTTTTTTTTTTAAATGAGATTCAGAATCGCTACCGTTGGCGGCGACGGAAAATTGCCTAACTTTACGTAAGCTAGCCACGTAGGAACAATCGACCATTTCCCTCACTAATGCACAAGTTCATCCCACAGACAGCGCTAATTGTAGGGACTCGGTTCGAGCACTTTTTCCGCTGGACGAGTGGACTTAGACCCAACTAGCCCAATACATTGAATTTGTAGAGAATGGGCCGAAGAACTAGACTTTAGTACAGAGGCAACGGTCAATATGGCCTTCGTAACCACCAAAACGAGATTAACTTGGGATTATCTAAAAGAATTTGTCCTCGGCCCAGTCCGAGGAGCTTTTTTCTAATAATTAAGGGCCCTCCTCTTTCCCATGGTTGGTTTCTCCCATTATATAGTCCTCCTTGGACGATCTTCGCCTTCCACTTGTTCATCCAAGACTATGCCTGATTGCCTATCCCATCAGCCACCTTATCAAACCTCCTGTGAGTTGTAGTATCCTAGATAATTCTGCTCAGGGGTCACTTCCCAATTAATGCGGCCAGAACGTTAGTTTTGGGCATTTAATGTGGAGGTGATAGTTTGTCCTGGAATCGTTCCTCCACCATGCTTCCATGGCTGATGCATTGTACTCATACGACCTTTCCCATGAGATGCTCTGGGAGGCTACTTCTGATGACATGCCACTCTTCATTTCTATGATCTCGGCAAGCCGAGAACGAGATCGTCCTCGGCAATATTTCTTGGTCACTTGGGTTTTCTTCGATTATCCTCGGACGTTTTTCCATCCTCGACATAGGCCTTGAGCTTAATGCAAGGTGGGCTGGGGTTGCCAGATTCTTAGGCTTCACAAATATAATAAAAAAAATTAAATGCTTTCATGAAAAAGAATGAAAAAACAGCAAATTTATAGTGGGCCCCGTATTCAATGCTTTCATGAAGCAATCATATGTTGCCACTGTTTGGACTATTTATTTCAAACAAGTTATACGAATGAAATTAAATATCATCCAATATGATGAATCATGTTTTAATTAATACGCATTCATCTATGTATATTGCGATGGTTGAGGCGTTACACGGCATACATACATGATCTTTTTCGAATGGCTTAATGTTAATGGTGATCGAATTTGATTCCTCACATTGTTGAACCTTCTTTACTCACAAATTTTCCGCTTGATTGATCGAGGGAGTTATGCGTATTGGTGAGTGTAAAACAATGTATGTTATTCTGTAACTTATTTAGTGTAGTGTTTTGAAGAATTTGATGAAGAACTTGATACGTTGAAGTGTGTACAAGTGAACGCGTTTAAAGTTTAGGACGAGTAAATGTTGCATAAGTATGCTAATGTCTCCTCTAATCTTCTTCTCTCAGTATTTCCGCAGCACCTCACAACTCACAATTTTTTATGTAAGAGTAGGAGAAATCGAGATTCCTAAAGAAAAGTCCCTTAATTTAGTGGTTGGGATACTATTTATAGGAGGGATGGAGAAAATAACTTAATTTTTTACTCCATCTTTTCCCCATTGGAGTTTTCAACTTGGTTTTATCCTTAAACGCATTTGAATTTGATTTCAAGCTGATAATGCATGCCAAAACTCAGATTTGATGGGAATCAGAACATGAGTACCAATTGACACCCATGTCTCTTTGACAAGGTGCCAATTAATTAGCATCTGTGTCCTAGGCATATTTTGGCATAAAGTTTGTCTTTTGGTAGGTTTTGCTTAATTTTCTTACTTGTTTGAGGAAAATACGATTTTTAAGCTATTTTAAAGCCCTTAATGATTAGAACATTATTTTGGTGACCCTATCTCTTAATCTTCAATTTTATTAGTCATTTTCAAGGAGGGAAAATCAAAAATTATATTTTAGGGTTTTATCTCATGAATTTTCATAGTGTTTTTAATTACATCATTGTCTTAATGTGTAAGGATGCATATCAACCATTTAGTCATGATGTGGTTTGATCTTTTGATTGGGTGACCCGATTGTTGTGCTCTTTATTTTATTTTATTTTTATCATGGTGAACTCAATTTTATTTTAGATTGAAGTTTATGTTCATCAAACGGATCAAATGACATTTACTTTTCGAATATTTTAAAATTACGATTTTACTTTTGATGGATTGCTAGTTGCAAAATGGGGTGTTTACACTATTTTATTTTAGGATCTTTCGAAAGTCATAATATTTTCACAATAAATCTTATATGAAAGTTCTATCTATATTTACTGCTGATGTTATTGATTACTACTTGATTCCCAAGAAACGTAGGAAAAAAGATGAGTTGAATGTTGAATTTTGAGGGAGACAAATATAGGGGGATAATGTCTAGTTGTTGATGTTGAAGAACCTGATGCTCAAGCTACGAAGAAGCTCAAACTGTCCTCGGTTCAGCTGTAACAAATTGTTTCATTTATCTAGCACGTGTTGTGCACAGCCCATGATGCGCACCTTTTCATTAATCACTTAAGTGATGCGCACCGTTTTGATTGATGTTCTGGTGTTTCTTCTTTAAGCCTTAAACAGTGTTGTTTGAAGCAAGAGTAAATGTTAGTTACTAATGGCGCGAAGATAAATTATAATTCCACAGTAAATTCCTTGAATCACGGCGCATAGTTTGGATCGTAATCTATTCTGTTATTGGGAATGATGTGTACATATAAATAGAGAGCTATGTTTCAGATGTAATTATGCTAGTGAAAAACAATTTTCTTCTTCAATAAAAGCTTTTCTCTTTATCTCATTCTCTCTCTCTCTTCATTGTGTTCTTCTTCTTGATCTGTTTTCTCAAGAAATCTTTCTCTGGTTTTACTTGATTCTGAGACTAGCATTCATAAAGTTTCACCGTATTACAATTTTTCTTTAGTTGATAGATATAGTGAGTAATTTCTAGTTGTTGTGTAACTCGTATATTTTAGTTGGAGGCACTATAATCTAATGGCTCCATGAAAGGTCAAAAATATGTTATGTAAAGAGTGTGTAAAACACTCCTCTCACATATATATATATATATATATATATAGGATCCATACACATAGAACCTACATGAATAGAAATTGATACCTCATATAATCATCACATAAGATTCTCTATCTTAAGTAAGTTGAACTACTAAGCGGGTCAAGTCCCATTTGAGTTTGGGTCAGATCAGGTTTGGGTTAGAAATAAGATTTGAGTCGATTGGGTAGATTGTAGGTTGTTGGAAAATTTGGTTTTGTATCTCATACAAAACCCACAGCTGAAGCAACAAACACAGATCTACTTCAATCACTGCAAGATAACATGTAACTATGAATTCTAGAATAAAGAATAGAAAGCATACCTTGATGTAGTGAATTTCAAAACCAAACTTGAGAATACTTGGGAAAACTTTTAATCTTCACTCTAATTCCACTTGATAACCAAGAAGTGTGGTCTCTCAATCAGTTTCCAAGGAAAGAATAAAAGAGTGTCTAACACTTACACAAACCATTTCATGCATTTTGATCTTAATGAAAGATTCATATAAAAGACTTACGAAATTCTGTATATTTCTCTCCTTATATATATAACTGATTATCTAATTAGGCTAGCCTTTTGGGCCATTCCAATTGGGCTCTAATATGTGGCTTGGAGTGGGACCAAAAGGGACCAATAAGACACTAGCTCCAATGGACCTTGAGCTTTTCTGTCAACTCTTGACAAGTCCAAAATTACCATTAACTATATTTAATACCACTATATAAATATAGTTGCACTCTATGCCTTATCTATATAAATTATATCCCAAGACTTTATTATATATACAACCCCTTCATTAAAATATTCATGGTAATACAAAGTTATGAATATAGACTGCCACTTTGAAGATTACTACATCTTAACCCTTGAGTACCCGGTTTAATCATTTATGTTATTCATCATATATTTATGAAATCCAATTTCATAAATATATATTTTAATAATTCCTTACTAAAGTGGTTAGGCCATATACTCTGAATAACTAAATCCATTAAACTTATCTCAAGGGAATATTTTATATCTCCAGGGAATATTTTATATCTCCGTTAAGAGATTATGAATTCCATCTTGAGAATATATGTTCCATCAACACTAAATGCGGCTGCCCAACAAACTTAGGTTTTGACCGTAACTTATAGATCTCACTCCTGATATATCAAAGCAACCTACATCTCATAATTAGGTCTATTATTCTCTCAGGATTTAGAGTTGATGTAAATAGAAGTCGTGAGATTTATTATTCATTTGACAGTCGTTAGGAAAATAATAAATCTTACAATAATCCAGTTTAATATGTCTTAACTCTTAAAACATATCAACATATCAATTAGAAGTCTCCACTTCCAATGTCAAGACAAATCATCTTAGTTAATATGTTATAGTCTTCGCAGATGAAATGCCCAATTTTATTACTAACTATGAACTAAAATTCTGAGTTTACAAAGAACTTGTGATTTATATCGTCTGTGACTAAATCACATAAATCACATACTATGCATCTCATGGACTAAGATAATGTCTCATTAGTTCATTTATAAATAATCTCATATAATTAAACAATTATATTATTTATGACATGCCAATAAATTGGATTTTAGGGCATAAACCCCAACAAGGTTGACTCACATTTTTTTGCATGCAGAAAAGTAAACATGATAATGGTGATCATCATAGGTGTAGCTAGGGGGGCCATGCCCCCCCCCCCCCTAGCTTTTTGCAATTTTCCACTATATATATAATATTCAAATAATAAATAAATACAAATTATAGAAAAACATAGTTATTAGTACTCAAAATTTTACAATTTAGGTCTTTTAACTCCTCAATCTTTTTGTATTAAGTCTTGAACACAAGTTATATACATTGTGTAATTGTTTGGGTTTTGGATTGCTTCTAAATAATTTTTTCTTTTTATATTTAGCTTGCCCCCCTGAAAATTTTTTGGCTTCGCCACTTGTTGTCTTTGTCTTTGTCTTCCTTTCAATACAAATAATACAACAAAAAAACTCATATGTGCTATTTGTTATATTTAATTGGAAGACAAAAAATTGTGACCATGATAAGAAAAAGGGTTTTACTAATGTATACCTTAGAAAACCATTTTAGAAAAAATTTAATGCAAAACGAATAAGTTACTAACTTATTTTTACAGTTTTTTCAATTTTTCATAAAATTTTTCCAAAAATTAATGATTAATGTATGCTCTTAGGGCATACATTAACTAGACCCTAAGAAAAATTATACTGTAATGTAATTTGGAAATCATCCAAGTAGAGGATTTAAACATAAGCTCAAAACAAAAAGGTGGATGAAATGTGAGGGAGGATTATGGACAATTGCTTGGATTTATTGAATGAAATTTTTGAGTGGGATAAACATGTTAGAGATATATTAGCTCATTAGTATAAGTCTAAGCCTAATTCTACTTTGATTTCTCATAAGGTGCCAGTGGAGTCCTATAAGTAAAACATTCGTTGATCCTTGGTCGACATCGTTTATGGTTGAGATTGTGATGGTATTTGATCATCTTCGAGCTCCCAACTTTCATTTTTGATTAATGAAAACATCATTGGCAAATGCTTTTGCAATTGTTCATCTTTCATAAACCCAAGAATTTCACCTCTGATTATGAAATATGAATGCCCCCTAACTGTCCCTATTAATCATTACTCTGATCTTGAAGGCCAACTAATTAGGACCAAAATCCTATGATGTTATCCCGTGCTAATGTATCCAAGGTGTAGGCTTGCTTTGAGCACTTTAATTTTTTCAAGTAACAACACTATAGGCACAACCCTGTCAATTAAGGCCAAGAGCGCATCGCCAGTAGAAGGAATGAAGCATATACTAATAGGCTAATATATCTCTAACAAAACATAAACTCATGAAATTAAGGTTAAAAAATTGGAAAATAAAGGATCACTCAATCCAAACAGGCCCTAGATAACCATTAATTGCAAATAGCTCGATTGAGGTTCTGCATTGTACGAACGTTGGGCACATAGAAATCTGATCATTCGTATCATAGGTGTCAATGTAAAACTTATGAAGTTGTACTCCATGCTGGTGTAAACTTGAGTTTGCCCTATCTCATTCTTTGTAGGCTTTATACAGTTACAAGAAATTCTAATTTGCTCACTTTATTATGGAGTTGTATCGTGTTGCTTTGTGCGATAGAAAGTTTAAGCTTGCGAATAAAAAAAAAGATCGATGAAATCAATGAAAAAGAGAAGGGCCAAAAAAAAAAAAAAAAAAAGAATGATGTGAATTGTGAACCAAAGAACAATATGAATAGAACAAAAGGTCAATGAAAGGATAGATTCATGCATGCCTGATCTATGATTTAATAGTAGTGTTAGCCTATTGTTCATTTTCAACAAAGAAAAATCTACCACGTTAAGTAGTCGAAAAAGCAAGAAAGAAAAAGAAAAAAGAAAAAAAATAATCAGCGATAGCAGCGCAAAATCAGGGTCCAAGTCTCCATAATTAGGTTATAATAATAATAATATAATAGGAATTATTCTCATTAATTAGTTGGTTTTTGATAATTCCATTAATTAAATTGTGAATAAATAATAGGGTCTGGTATTAAGTCATTTATTTTTAAAAATATTTTTTCAAAAATTAAAAAAATGTTAACAATTTTTTTCAATTACTGAAAAAATACTTTCAAAAATAAATAAGTTTTTCTGACTATTACATCCATTAATTAGTTGGTAGTGAAATTATGCACCTGCAATTTAATGCTTTTCTGACTTATTAGAGGTTCCTAAAAAAGCTCATCTTCATATTACTCCCTCCATCCCACTTTATTTATCATCTATTCTATTTTGGGATGTCCTAAAATATTGTCATGTTTCTAAAAATAAAACTCATTAATTTACTAATGTTCCTATTATACCCCTATTAATTTACTAATTCAATTTTTTGATAAATTTATTTAAGGATAGTTTTGGAAACTTAGACATTTTTTAAAGGTAGACAAGATAATAAATGATGTTCCCTTAAAAAATTTGACTTTTCAAATAGGACAAACAAAGTGAGACGGAGGGAATATTATTTAGGGAAATGCTAACGAGTGCCCTAAGGGCATTTATTAATAATCTATTTAAAGAAAGTTTTTATGGGAAATGAAAAAAAAAAGTAATTAATATTTTGACAACTTTTTTTTATTTTTCATAAAAATGGTATCAAAATTTTTCTAAAATGAATTATTAACGAGTGACCTAAGGGAACTCATTAGCATAACCCAATTATTTATTCACAATTTAATTAGCACATGTTGCAATCCGCATTAGATAAACCGACCGTCTAGAAGGAGAGGCAGTATTTCTTATCTTCTCAGCATCTAGAAGAATCTTAATAGATACGGATACAAACACAAACACCAGCACAGCAACGGAGAGAGTACTACCTACAAGAAACTCAAACTGCATATCTACCTTTTTTTTCAAAAAAAGAAGATAATTTATTATTATTATTATTATTATTATAATGTTCACTGTTTATGGTTTTTATAGTTAATGCCGGTTTCGATATTCCAACCAAGTATCCCAGTCGGTCCCACTCTCGTATCAATTTAGGCAGCTTAAGTCATTGTCTTTCTTTTAATACATGTTATTATTGATCCATTCACAATTTGAAGTTGAAAATTAGAGAGAAGAGAGACATGGAGTCCGAGAAAGTGAAGTTGAACCCAGCTGCTGAATTTGCCGAAGGGTTGGACACAAAGCCATGGCTGAACAAACAAAAGCTTGGAAGTGTGATTCCAAAGAAGAGAAAGTCAGTGAAGCGAATGGTGTTTGAGCGCTTAGCCCAATTCTTTGTACAAGTTTTCTGTCCAAACGGTTCCTCTTCCTCTGGAGCCTCATCACTTCCCAGCAAAACCTGTTGCTGCTTCAACAATGGTAACCCTATACACCCACACACACCATAGCATACCTCCTAGCTCGGCACTGTTGTTTTAGCCTTTTAGGCACTATATGAGTTAAATAATATTTTGTGATGCGGATATATGTTAGTGATCTTCAGTGCTTTTGAATTTTGCCGTATTTAGTATACAGTTTTAGCATTTACAGCGTGCAAAATTTTTAACTTTGAATGTTTGGGTTGATTTTGCTACGTGGGTCTAGTGTATTATTGTTAGTGAATTCTACGAATTGCCTATACGACAAGTACGAGTACAACGCAGTTTAATTGTACCAGGTTTGGAATCAAAGAAA
Organism: Quercus ilex subsp. ballota; assembly: GCA_032727855.1. NCBI lineage: Eukaryota > Viridiplantae > Streptophyta > Magnoliopsida > Fagales > Fagaceae > Quercus > Quercus ilex. The sequence continues at coordinate 30,967,781 of CM064916.1, read as the reverse complement.
AATGGAACAAAGCATTTCACCAACGCCCACCGTCTGAGATAAATTAATAGAAAGGCTTTTTTTTTTTTTCTTTTGCCCTTTTTGATTTTCTTTGGATCTAGTGGGCAATTGATCGGATTGGATAAATTGTGACTTTTTGATGTCAATTTGGACTGATTGGTGGGTTTTTGCGGTGGTGAAAGCGATGGGGTGGCTGCGTTTGTGTCTGGTTAGGTGAGATAAAAGGGCTGTGTGCGCATGGGGGGTTCGTTTTGTTGGGTCAAGGGTGCGGCGGTGGTGGTGTGGGTTCCAGCGCCGCCGATCCAGTGGGTGTGGTTGTACTGTACCTAGGTGATCTCTTTTGTGAGTGTGCTTCTGAACTTTTTTTTTTTTTTTAAATTACATAAATCCATTATAAATTAGGGAATATTAAATGCGTTTTGTTTTACCCTTGTACATGTGAAAATGACTAACTTTTGTTTATGTTTTTGGGTCCTCTTTATTGTGAGCGCTAAGGAAAATCATTGGATCCTCTCAATGGTTTAAAAGCCAAGGTCTCCGGTTCAAGACTTGGGGTGGGTTAGATTTGAAAGTTTCTAACCAAGATTTAAAAAAAGGGTGAATTTCTTAATAGGGATGATCCACTTTTCTAGATAATCAACTAAACAAAGTCTTTAGAGAGGTCCGACTTAAAAAGAAAAAAGGATACTCTCCTTGCCTTTAGAGCATGTGGTGGTATTCAAACGCTGATTTAGTGCCTAAGAGCATCCCAGTGAGGTTGCTAAAAGAGTAAAAGTCAATTTAGTAACCAATTTTCCAAAATTGTGGCTACAATAAAGCGCTAAACTTAAAAAAAAAATTTAATTTTATAGCAGCTCATTGTAGCTCAAAACTCAAAACAAAAAATAATATTTTAATGTAGAGTGTTTAAAAGAAATATTTTAATGTATTAATAATTGTGGTTGTTGGTTATTGTGTTAGATATATTATTTTATTGTGTTGGTTATATTATTTTATTGTGTTGAATGTTAATATAAAACTTTTGCTTTAGGGCGTATAAAGTGAGTTGTTAAAATAAATAAAGTAATATTTTGAGTTGCTAAAAGCTAAATTTTTTAAACGTGTATTGTAAATGCTCTAATATCAATGGTGTCAAAGGCAAATAGACCAGTAGTTCCCAGGAAGGTATAAAAAAAATATTACTTTATTTTCTTTGTTGGGTTTCAATAAAGAGGAGGTGTTAAAGAAATTAATAAAAAATAAATAGTGTTTGACGGATGAAAAAATGAAGAGAATTGATACAAAATGTGTTGTGAAATTGTAAGTTAAAATAAATAAAGTAGTTTTTGAAGTTTAAAATGTTAAAATTAGATGCTCTTACTTCTCCATAGTGATGGACCTAATTTACGTCACTACCTCTCTCTTTCACTACGTCACCTCCACAGTCATGTTGGCCGAAAATTGCGACTAACAAGGGCACAAATCAGACAGATCCATTTGATTTAGCATAACAACCGACAAATACTTCAATTTAATCAAATGCAAAACAGAGAACAAAAAGTCCATGAGAAACAGATAATATCATTATTCATTCATTATAAACATGTGTTTCAGTGTGGCTGCGAAATAGAAAAGAAACGATTCAGAATAGGAAAAGCTCTTAAGGCCATCACTGCCCAAGCGAATGAAAAAACCCAAGTGGGGAGCTTTCGGCTTTCAACGTAAAAGAGTCAAGAGTGATAAGACCTGCAGTAAAAGTTCCTTTACCCGAAATCAAAGGAGGGTGATTCTATTTACTTCTATCGAGTCAGGGTGCTTTTTTATATTCCAATGATAAAAGGGATGTGACAATTTGTTCCATAATATAATCATGTTTGAGTTGATTAGCAAAAAGAAGAAGAAGACACGTTAGTTTCGTAACATGTTCAATCCATTAGAGCAGTAGAAAGTCATGCCTCTGTCAAAGATGTCAACCTTTTTTTGAGAAGAAAAAATATCAACCGATTGCACGTACCTTCCCACTTTGAAAGTTGTCATATAAATTCTTAAAAGAGGTGCATGAGTACGAGTATTGAACATAAAAAGTTCTGTATTGTAATGGTGTATCATAAGCAATTATGAATCATATGATATAGTATTTGTATCGTGTTAATTGTATTATTGTATCATATGATATATAAAAAATATTTTAAAATGAGTTTTTTTGTTAAAATTTGTACTTTTATTTGAATTTAACAAGTTGTAAGACTTGTTTTTAATACAAAATTATTAGTTTACTTAATTTAGTCTAATAAAATAACATGTCTGTAATTGTTTTTTGTCTTTCTCCTTCAAAATTTGGATTACACACTTACACTTCACTTTCATATTTACAAATTTATTTTTTATACTATAAATAAGGTATTACCTAACAATATAATAATTATTATTTTTTTGTCATTATTGTTATAAGTCTAAGAAACTAGAATACCAAAAAGAAATATTTAAAAAATTATTATTAAAATAAAAGAACAAGAAGAGATAGTAAATGTTGATGATGATAAAGAAAATTTCAATAAAAAAATAAGTTTGCGAAATGATGAACATGATGATAGCATTCACTTAGATGGAGTTGATTAGGTATCCATGTACACGCTGCCCTTGAACTTCAGTCCAAAGAACCACCAAAGAAGGTGATGGTGATCTAAGAATTTACAATGCATGAAGTGGTTGCTGCTGGTGTGGATATGAGTGATCCAATGGCTTTAGACTATGGCCAAACTCATACTCAATAGATGAGGCTGCTCATGTAATCAAGAATGAAGGCATGAAAGTAACAGCCACTAACATTAGTGGCAATGCGATTGAATTTGAACTAGATGATTCTTTTCTTGGTGGCTACGGTGGAATAAATGATGGGTTCCATAATTGAGCTGATCATAATACTCATACTTCAATAGATGGGGCTGCTCATGTAATCAAGAATGAAGGCATGAAAGTAATAGCCACTAACATTAGTGGCAATGCGATTGAATTTGAACTAGATGATTTTTTTCTTGGTGGCTACGGTGGAATAAATGATGGTTCCATAATCGAGCTAATCATAATTTTTATAAGTACTTGGATGTGAGTTGGGGAAGATATAGAAATTGCTCTCAAGAAACTCTCTCTATCCTCAATATCAGCTTCATGGGAATGTGATCAGTTGGAACCATTTATTGCATTATTTGCAGTTTGTGGACAATCATCTCCTTACCCACGTGAGTTGCATGGGTGGCCATTTGTTTGGAAGTTTATGATTAGAGACATGGTATTTGATAGAAAGAAAGGCCACAACACAAAGATTTCTTGGTGCTCCTTTGCTGACTTAGTTAATGATGGGTTCCACTTACTCAAGTTATAAGCTGTGACAAGGTGCTTGAAAGTAGTTGGTGTGTTCAATGTTCAAGATGCTTTGGAGTATTGGGTTAGTGGCAGATTTCCCCTCATGAAGACGTCAACTACAACAAACCCTTGTGGGCAAGGTGTTTTGAAGGAGAGGGAAATGTTAGGAACCCACATTTGGGGTATAGAATGCATTTAGTTAGTTAATTAGTTAGTTAGTTACAATTCCAAGCATGTTAATCACTTTTAACACATGTTGGAATTATTGATGCACATGGGGAATAATAGAACCACTCGGATAAGGGAATGTGGGCTAATAAAATAGTTTTATGGTTATATAAATACCTACTTATAATCACATTTCCATCATTGAAGAATAAACCAATTTCTTAGTTCATTAGTACATCTTTTTCTCTTAATCTCTTTCTTTCTTTATGGAGGGTGACTATCTCGAATCAAGTCAATTCTCTTACAATTCTTATTCGTCCCCATTAGGAACCACCAGGTTCCTAACAAAGAAATTATCATTTTGGATCATTTGTTATGTATTATCATTTTTGAGTTTAATCAGTTTGAATGTGTATGTTATAAACACATGCTAGTTTGATTTATTTAGTTATCTTGTTAAATATTATTACATAAGTGATGAATAAATTAATCATTAGTTGAATATATTCAAAATTTATAATAAATATACACTTTATATATATATGTATATCTATAATTGTTTTTATAAATTTTATTAAGTGTTTGTTTATCTTACGATATACAATACGATACAATACATGATATAGAAAAATAAAAAATTAATTCACAATATGATTTACGTTTTGACAACTATCTCACTGATATTTTGGTTTGTTTGAGAAATTAGAAATAATAATTTAGTAATTATAACATCTATAAGTGTAAAAGAGAAAATTTATACCTTTTTAGTGATCACATTGTTGATCTTACTATTTGAATTCAATAGAATGACCAAAAAAAAAATATTTGTGATAGTGAGGTTGACCTAACTAACATATTAAAATTCATATTTGATTTAAAAAAACAATTAAGACTAAAACTTGGTTGTTGTTGTTGTTGTTATTATAAGATCACACGACTTACACATGACCATTAATATTAATTGTTAATTTGATTATAGTATGCAATTTGTATGTTTTGTTTAAAATTTTCATCAAATGCAAATATCCCAATTTTATTTTAGTCCCAAATTTTGTTTAACTTTTTTTTTTTTTTTTTTGAATATTCATCATTTTATTTAACTGCATTAAAATATAACGAAAGCAATCTTGAAATTTATTATAGTAGTTGAACCATGTATAGAAATCCTCTTGTCTCATTTCAAGTGTTCCCTCTTTATGTTATACTAGTCGTAACTTGTTATCACATGTTTTTTTTATTAATAAGATAACCAAAATTTAGGATATAAAACTCAAACATATGACATGATGATGCCAAAAATCATCAGTTGGGTCACTCGTCTAATCCAAAGCTTTGAAGGATCTTGTAGTACTTGCAAAATAAACAAAGTTGGTCAAAGAGATCACCAGGTTGTGCCTGGTGGGGGAATCTTTGATACTTAAGTCAGAATCAACCCCTATATTTTGTGCATAGATAGTGTTTTGTAGTATTTTTTGATATACCTTAGTAAATGGACAAATAGTCCATTTTATAGGTAGCTTAGGTAGCTGTTATGCTTATAAATGTTTTCATATACATAATTGCAGGTAATTATTTCCCTGTGTGTAACGGTCTTTGCCTTAATGAGAGTTTAAGGTCAATAAGTAACGGTCGTCATTAACTATGATTTATTGCTTATGTAACGTATCAGATGATTAGGTTCATCATCTGTAATGATCAGTGGTTATAGAACCCGTTGAAGTGTTCTTCCGTTACATCAATATTAATGCTCATTTACTATTGTTTGGACAATACATTTTTTGGTTGATCATGACATATTAAAATTAATTAAATCTTAATATAAAAACTAAAAAAGTAAACTAACGTGTGATAGATAATTTCAGTTCAAACTCATACAAATCTATTTTCTAATTCTCCTAAAAAAAAATTCTATTATCTAATGAATACGTAAATTCATATTCCTCTTTTTCTTCTTACCAGTATCTTTAGATAGTAAAGATTGAAAAAAAGAAAAAAAGTGTAGTTGGATACTTTAAAAAAAAGGGGATGTGTACTGTGTACACTGACGTCTAATACTAAAAAACCGGAAGAAAATAAAAAACAAATCTAGAGTAGGCCCCTACTTAATGCCTCATAAAGCTAATTCAATCATATGTTGCCACTTGCCACACTTCAAGGAAGACGACGTTAAATCATGGGAGCAATGCGGACCACAGATGTTTCTCTCTCTCTCTCTCTCTCTCACATCAAGTGACGACGACCCACCTGTTGTGGCAGCTTTGTAGTTTGTACTTTTTAAAATAATTGAGTTGTGACAACTGAACTGTTATACGAAATTGCGACTGAATATGATCCAATATTCGTATCAACATTCTCAAAAGAGCTCGCTGGGATATCTTTTATCCATTCGCTTTGTTTTTGTTTATTTGTCCTTATTGCGAATTTACAGTTGAAAGCGTCCTAGTACTAGCTTAATTACTAGATGCTAATTTAGATCCCAAATTTTAATTATGATTTAATTGATTTTAAGCTAATCATTATTAATGCAATAAGTAATCAACTGAACCACCAAACAAATGCATTGACGAACATAAAAGTGAAATGCAATAATGTAAAGGACAATAAGGAAAAGAATAACAAACTCAAGATAATATCTGATGTGTTATTAAAGAAGAAAACTAAAGAACTCGGCGTACAAACTTTTTCGTGGTCTTCCAATCAAGAAATGATCTGTTAGTAAATAAGTTGAAATACAAAGATAATCAAAGAGATCTTTCAAGTCTAATATATCCACTATGCTTAAGCTCTCCAACCAATGAACTACTTGGAGTTGTATCTTCACTAACTTTCTAGATCCTATAAACCCGATTGCATTACCATGCCTTGTCGACTGGAAATGTGGTCAAGCTCCAATGCTTCCCATTGAATCAAGACACTCTCAACACTCAATTTGTTTGTAGGTTGTGTTTGGGTTAATCTCCTTTCAAGGTACGTCAATGAGAGAGGTTGGAAGTGGAGACTACAACTGAATTTTCTTTTAAGGAAGAGTAGCTCTTTCTAGAGGTTAGAATATCTGATTTTCCAAAAAATTAAAGTGTGGGAAAGAATTTGTATATAATAGGGTTAAGAAGGGTAAATTAGGTGATCCAAATAACTAATTTCTCTACAATACAAAGTTACTCGTGGGTCGCTTGCTCTTGCGAGTCCAGTCGTAGTTGCAAAGTCTAGTTGCTCTTCATGGATTTCTAACCCAACCTATTACAATATAAGCCTACAAAATACATAGAATTTATGCTTGAATGTACAAAGAAATTTGGGAAGATATATAGCCAATATAAACAAGAAATCACAATTCAACGGCAATCCCTAACATGCTTGCACTTATTACATTTTAAATTTACTAATACTTTAGGGTTAGTTTCCAGTTAAACTCTACGGTCTTGAAAGTTTTAAATTTAATAATGAGATTTAAGGCAACTACATATTAAACCTCATAGTTTTGTTAGTTTTAAACCGAAACTTAAACTTTAAAAATCACATCAATTTAAAGGTTCCAATAAAACCTGAAAATCAAACCCAAAAGAGAAGGTTAAAATTCATATAATTTTAAAAGTTCAAGTTTCAATAAGGTTTGATTTGTAACATTATTTTAAGATTTAATTTGAAACTTTTGAAACTATATCGATATGATTATTTAATTTGAACAACCCTTAAAATATTTGATTTTAAATGTAAATTAACCTACTAAAAATGGGAAAAATAAGATGCATAAGTAGTAAACTTTGATATTGAAAATGTCGTAGAAATGGACTGACTCAACAACGAATAAATATCTTAGGGGAACCAATGGTCCAATAACGCATCAAACACCCAAAAAACTCAGATGTGCCATTTCTTATATTTAATTGAAGAACAACAAATTGCGACCAGATAAGAAAAAAATTATACTGTGTAATTTGGAAATCATCCAAGTAGCATGTTTAGACAGAAGCTCATAACAAAAAGATTGATGAAATCTGAGGGAGGATTATGGACATGTGCCAGGATTTCAATCAAATTTCTGAGTGGGATAAACTCATGGAATTGATTGAGGCTAAAAAAATTGGAAAAGGGAAAAGCTTGATAGCCATGATTTGCAATTAGCTGGATTGAGGTTACTGCAGTGTACGACGCTGGGCCCAAAGAAATCTGATCATTCATATAAAATCGAAGAAGCTGTACTCCAGTCATCAATGGAGCTAATTGGTAATTTGTATTGTCCTTGAAGGGTCTCAACTCTCAACTGCTACGCTTGAAGAATCTGCCTAATAAAGTGATCTATTATTAGATTACTTTACTTTTTATTGCTTGTGTAAACTTGAGTTTGTGATGTCTCTTTTTTTTGTAGTATGTAACCAGGCTTTATAACAGTCTTAATGAATTTCTGATTTTTGGGTCTTGAGCTGTCTAGCCCAAAGGTATATATTTCTCACTTTAATAGAGCTGTATCTTGTTGTTTTGTGCGATAAAAGTTTAGCATTCTTATTAAAAAGAAAAAAAAAAAAACCAAAGAGATTGATGAAATCAATGAAAAATAGAAGGGAAAAAAGAAAGGGATTGATGTGATCCAAAGAACCAAATCAATAGAAAAAAAGGTCAAGAAATTTTTTTTTTTTTTTTGCTGAATAAAAGGTCAAGAAAAAATTAAGATAGATACATCCCACCAAGACATATCTAAGATTTATAAGTCGGTTACCATATTGTTCATTTTTCACAGAGATCAAGCTGCCAAATCAGGGTCAAAGTCTACGTAATTAGGTTATAATTGTAACATATAAAGGGATTGTACGTAATAATTAGAGTATAATCTCTATATATTAAGATGATTCATAAAATTAGTTATAACTTAAAAAAATGTCAAAAATACTCTTAATTTAATTAGATAATCCTTATTCTTAAAAAAAAAAAATGAGCTTAAAATTGTAATTCAAGAAAATTAAAAAAAAAAAAAAAAAACTACTTGAGAAATTTTTTTTCTTAAAATTAGAACACTCTCTATTTAAATATATTTTATGCACATTTGATACATTTTTTTCCTAAAAACTAGCACGCACTAAACCTAACTGTTTACTTCATTTCTAATCTGAAATTTTAGTTCCTTAAAAATGATTTCTTATGTAACCTCACTAAAAATAAATAAATTTAAATTAAAAAATTACATTAAATTTAAAATAAAAAAAAAGAGCCTTGTCACACATGCAGAGCACATGTGATAAGGCTACTAACAATAAAAATTATTCTCCTGCAATTAATGGCTGGTAACTTATGATTATTAGTGGATTGTGGACCCATGCTAGCCGCATATGGATAAAGTAAACCGACCATCTATAACTGTCATTATAAATCCATTTTGCTTGACACAAGCCTTAGCCCACCACCGTCGGTAAAAGTAAAACTTTTCTAGGAGAGAGACAATTCTAAGTTTATTATTACTTTCTTGTGTTTTGGCCTACATTTTGTTAGAGTAGAAACCGAATTTCAATTAGCCTGGGTAACTCAATATTGTTGTTTTAGATTGCTTGAAGTGAATATCAAGATTCTTAAACAAACTGGAAGTGAACATTTGACTTCGAAGACTAACATTTGGAGTTAGAAAAAAAAAAAAAAAAAAAAAAAAAAAACTTTTTAACAAATAAGCGAATTAAAATTTATAATGTGAAAAATCCTAAGTTATGGGCCTAAGTTATTAAGCGTAAATTACCCAATTTAACTTATGAAGCAAATTTAAAGGATTAAAACCTAAAATGATTATTTTAACACTAAATTAATTCAAACTAAGCAGTAAATCAAATCAAACATAAACAAACAACTAAATCTTGCATCAAACTACTTATATACTGTATTGAATAGTAATATAATTAAAAATGAAATAAGCTTACAAGCATAAGATCTTCTACAAGCCTTAAGACTATTTGATTTGTCTATAGACTATCTGATCTCCTACGAAAATAATACAATAATCTCAGAATGGTCTAGTTGTGCTAGAATCTTTCTTTTTTTGGTAGATTCAACCCCTATTTATACATGAAGTAGTGTGTTACATGTCATTTCATGATAAACTTCCTCTATCAAGTATTAAGACTTGTTGCTATTAATGACCACTCAGTATGTGTATGGTAGATTTTTGGTAACTGCTACAATAACTGTTTTGAGATAATTTTTCATTATTTGAGATAATTTTCCATGGTCTCACTGTCACACCAACCATTCATATTAATATCATTTGTCATCTTCTAAGGCCATAATCTTTAACGGGTTCTCTTTTTTTTTTTAATTTATACAGAAGGCGGCTATAATATTATTCTTGACTGCAATTATGTACTTCGATATGATTTTCCCGTGATCTATCCTTGTTTTTCCACGTGTCTTTAATAATAAAATTTTAATTATTTGGCATAACACAATCTTTTGAATAAAGTATATATAAAAAGATATCAGTTAATTCGTGCTTTAATGATATAAGTTAGTAAAACCCATATATATATATATATAAAAGAAAGTAAGATTGAGACGTAGTAATTACTAATTTTTTTAATCTTCTCAGCAGCATTTAGAAGAATCATTAATAAGGTTAAAAAAAAAAAACAGAGAATCGCCTACAAGTTAGAAAATAGAAATCATAAATTCAAGGAAAGGCTGAAACTAATCAAATCCTAAAGCTGTCAGCTTTACCTTTATCTTAATTAAAATAAATGGGTAATGGTTATTACAACCACGTATCACGCTCACTGTAGGCCGCTTGTAGGCCATAGCTGAAGTCAGTGTCTTTCTTTCTTTAAATACTACTGGGCAAAAAGGAATCTTTCATCATTCACAATTTGAAAAAAAGAAGAAGAAGAAGAAGAAGAAGAAAATCACAGAGAAGAGAGACATAGCACTGAGAAAAAGGTCAGAGCCAGAGATGGAGATGCCAAGTCTGAATCCAGGTGGCGAGGTGGACTGCACCATGATAGACCCAGAGATGGTGATCCCAAATCTGAACCCAGGTTGCTACGTGGTCTGCACCAAGATAGACCCAGAGGTGGTGGTGAAGCTGAACCCAGTTGCAGAACTTTCCGACACTGGGGTCGACACAAAGCCATGGTTGAACAAACAAAAGCTCGGAAGTGTAATTCCGAAACAGAGGAAGCTAGTGAAGCTACTGATGTTTGAGCGCTTGGCTCAATTCCTCAGGCACGTTTTCTGTCCTCACGGTGCCTCTTCATCACTTGCCAACAAAAGCTTTTGCTGCTTCAAGAATGGTAACCCTGTGCACCCACACACACCATAGCACCATGTCAACCATGGTTTAGGCCCCACAATGAGTTTAAATAATTTTTGTGATTCTGATATTGCCACTGATCTGGAAGTGTACTAGCTTGTGATTTCTATGTTATTTAAATGATACAGAGCATACATTTCTAGCATTTTCAGCCTGCAAAGTTTTGAATTTTGGATTTTCTTCTTGATTTGCTATGTGGGTATACCGGTCTAGTGTGTTATAAGCTCACCGTCATTCAAAGCTTAGGAATTCAACGATTTTCCCCTGGTTAGACCCCAGCGTCAGATAAATGAAAAGAAAAGGACTCGCTTTTTTTTTTTTTTTGGTTGGGTATTTGATCAATTGACCCGATCAGAAAATTTGTGATGTAATTTGGGGCGGACGGGTGGTTTGTGCGGTGGCTTTGTAGTGTAATGGGTAACGGAATGAGGTGGTGACAGGCCGACAGCGACGGGTCAGCTGGTTCGTGTCTGGTTGGTGGGAAGAAACGGCTGTGTGTGCGGGCGGTTGTGGTGGTTGGCGTGTGGGTTTCATTGCTGCCGGGTCTCGGGAAGCGCCACCATCTCGCCGCCTCCTTGCGCCAACAAAGTGGAGTGGTTGTTAATATATATATTATTTATTTATTTATTTATTTTTTATGGTTGATCTTTTTGTTTGAACGTGGGTCATGTTAATATATATATTTTTTATTTTATTTTTATGGTTAATCTTTTTGTTTGAATGAGGGTCATTTTGTTTTAGACGCAACTTTGAAGAATAATCATGATTGGTAAATTTATTGGGTCATCAATAACCGGACCTTGTCATAACATTACCCATTTAATAAAGTGGTGCCCTTGATACTCTACATTTATTAAAAGCTTCTAAAAAATTTAGGATCACACAACTTTTATAAATATTATTAGCTTTATTTATGATGAACCTCTTTTTTATAATCATTTTATTATGAATGAACTATAGATCAGAATAATAATAAAAAAATCATAGTTTAAAATTTTTTTTTTATAACCTAAGAAAATAATAATAATAATAATAATAATAATAAGCAAGGACGGCAGGTGACAGTTGCTTTATTAATGGCCTGCTCCTAACCTTTTGTGCAACATATGCCATAGAGGACAGACTTCTTGCTGCGATTAAGTCAATATGAGTCCGGATTTTATCCCAAAAATTAAAAATAAAAATAAAAAAATGATATCCCGAAAGGGACTTTAGCACCAAAAAAAGATATCCTGAAAGGGACCATGTGTTTTATTTATTTATTTATTTTATATAATCTTATTTAAAGGTTAAAAATAAGAATTAACGTAACCTAAGTATACTCCAATGAAAACCTTATAAATTTTAATAATCTTTTAGGACCCGACACAGTGACACTCCTATTAATATTTATTTATATCCTACAGAATACAAGGTCGATAAATTCCAGATTTATTTATACTAATAAGTTTGGGACACACCAAATCTAGTGAATTCATGAGCCTTGGTTGGATCGAGGGGTTGGGTTGGATATGGGAACAAGGCACAACATTTCGGGACAAACAAAAAGTATACGGACGTCTAATACTACAAATAAATGGAAAAAAGAAAAAAAGAAAAAGAAAAAAAAGAAGAACAACAACAAATTGAGAGCTAGCCTAATCAATGCTTCAAAAAGCAATCGTATGTTGCCACGCATTAATGAAAACGTCAAATATTGATGGACCGTTAGTGGTGTTGTTTCCACAAAGTATAATAGTTTCTGCATCGGAAAATGTTGGATGGTGTACACCACTTTATCAACAAATATGTTTAGATCAAATAGTTTTTGATATCTAATCATTTTGTTCTTCTGCAAGTATAAAGATCATAAAGAGACAATGTAATGTAATGATGAAATTTTCCAATAAAAGTGAGCAATGTAACATTGACAAAAGTTACGCCCATAGCTTATCAATCTCAATTTTGCATTATTTTAGTTATGAATGTTGTAGTGAGTGACCTAAGAAACCTCCAAGAAACATAGGAAGTGCCTTTCCCATAGAAGCTAGAGCAAATAGCTATATAATTTATATTCATATGAACTTATAATTGTGGTACTAGTGGTTGGTCAAAACTTAACATTGATATAGCAAGGGGCTTCAAATGATGAAGACGTGATAAGGACATCCCAGTCAAACTTAAAATATTGGGCACTGACATCCGTATTACATATTTTTTTTGGCATACCTAACTTTATTAATCTAGCAAATAAGTCTAAAACAGCCAATAGAACCTTCTCTCCCCAGCTTCTAGACCAATGGTGCTTTGATTCAATATTGCATACAAATTTAAAGCTAAATTTGATACTGTAGGCTCCGACACACTTAAGAATATAGATTAAGGTATATAAAATGAAATTAGAAAAAGCAGTTGTTTCCTTCACAGTTTCCTTAAAAACTCAACTGAGCATAAGATCTTACAGAAACAATCTAATATTGAACCCCAAAATTGTTTTTCTAAATGTAAATTATCACTCAAAGAAAAGAATTTGAAATTGACTAATAACATAGAATGAATACTACATAACCAACACTTCAAAAACAGCAATTAAAAAAAAAAAAAAAAAAAAATGAAGTATGAAGTCTACTCAGGTTTTATATATAGTGCTCCATCTTCAATGGTTAAAGCTTATCGCTTAGGTTTTGTTTTGATTACTGATTTCTGCATCAAATTGCAAAGAAACACTTTTTTTTTTTTTTTAGCAATAATTTATTGACAAAAGCCAATGGACTGGCCAGAACATAGCACTCAGCAATAGAGGGTCCAAAGACTTTGAACCTGCTTTAGAAACATCAACTGTAATAAAATATTTCCTTTTTGACTTATTAAAGCAAAAAAAACCTAAGCAATCTCAACAGGGCTCAAATGGGGTTCTTTGTTTGGCCATATTAAATACACTTGATATGAAACTAGAAACATTGAATGGGGCTCAAAAGAGAAACGAATAGAAAGAAAGCAGAGCCCACTTTTTTTTTTTTTTTTTTTTTTGTTAAGAATAAACTTGTGACCAAATTAAATTACAGAAAAAAGCCTCAAATTCTGTCAAAGTCCAAAGAAATAATTTTTTCAAGCTTGAGTTTCATATGCTTTATATCATTTTAGGACAAAAAATCGTGACCAAATTAGGAATTTAGACTACAATTTGGAAATCATCCCAAGTAGCAGATTTTTAGATAGAAGCTCAGAAAAGATTGGAGCTAACATTGATGTAACACAAAAAACCAAAAGGCAAAACTTGAAAGAAAGAGAAAGTTGAGATAGATTCATGCCACCCACCCATGACTATGACTTTAGAGTTTTTGTACATTTTCAAAGTCTCAAATCAAACAAATATTCTAAAGATTAAACAAAAAAAAGGGTACTGACCAGATAGGATCCTGGCCATAAACTCCTCAATTAGCAAATAGTAGCTCGTCGATGCTACCCTCCTCTTAAAATCCACATAGGCAAACAAGCATCCATGAATAGATGAATTTTGCAAACACAACACTTCTCTGCAAAAAGTAAAGAAAGCTCAAATGACAATATTAGCAACCAATCAAATAATTCAGCAAATTTAGACCCTAAAAATTGCATTTGGGAAAGCAATAAAATGCAGGTGCAAATGGACATTTTATCAAACACGTAGGATGCTACAAACTCAGAGTAAACACACACTAAAATCAATGTCTATTATAAACTCAACATAACCAAAACACTGACCTGTGGGAGAAAAAAAAAATTATATCTTTGACAAACAATATTCATTCCAAAACAACCTTTCATTTCTGGAAATGGATTGTGGTAGTTCCTCAACTTCTTTCTTCTTATATATTTAAGCGGCTTAACAATGCTTGGACATTGGAAGGGTAGATAGTGCTGGGCTTTGTTTGGGGGAACTATGGAATCTATCTGCTGCCTTTTCTTCTGGGACTTGGGTTCATTAAAAATCAAATGAGCTCCAACCTCATATTTATTACTAGCATCATCACACGATTTGAGCAGGATGAGGCTTTTTATTTTTTATTTTTTGGATTTTCACATTTTACTTATGACAGTTTTATTTTAAAAAGAAGTTATATTAGTATTTGACTACTAATGTGAGAGAGCAACGTGTAGGTGGGAAAAAGAACAGTTTAGTGATAAAAAATAATAGTATGTTTGTAGGGGAAAAAAAGCAGTTTTATTTTTTTAATTTAAAAAAAAAGTTGTATTTATACTTGATAACTAACGTGAGAGAGAAATGTGAAAGTGCGAGAAAAAACTTTTTTTTTTAATTTTTTTATTTTAATTTAGCTAAAATTAGGAGTTTTTAAATTACTAATTTTACATGTCTAACCCTATGATTTAAGCCTTAGAATGAATAAATTTGAGGGTATTTTGGGCATCTAAATTAAAGATCTCAAACTGAGGAAGCCATGGTATAGATAAGTAACGTATTATTGGATTAGGCTTTGCTGTGAGAGACACTCAGACACATGCCACACTCACACTCACACTCACACTCATGTCATTGACATCTTCTACTACTACTACTACTACTAATGTCAATTTTGTCAATTTCCAACATAAGCTAATTACTTGCACAGTTGCTCCACCTATAATTAAGCCTTCCACCCTTTTGTTTTAAAAGAAAAAAAAAAAGAAAAGGCAATCCACGTTTCGAATAAAAGTAAAAGCAAAGCAGAGAATAACCCACAAAAATCAAAATCAAAGGCTGAAAAGTGTACAAAGAAATATCTATCACAGGGAGATTAGAAGCCTTGGAGTCCAAGTTTATCACTGTTCATTGGTATGGCCATATAGCACTCTTGGCGTCCAAGATTGACATTATTAATCTCTATAAAAAGCTTCACAATTTGGAAGTGGCAGTGAACACAATGGGCGAGCCTAATAAGGAGATGAAATTGAGCTCAAGTGAAGAAGAGGTAAGCTACAACACAGAGCAATGGTTCAACAAACCAAAAATTGGAAGTGTAATTCCAGTGAAGAAGAAGTCAGTGATGAAAATGATATTTACATCCGTACTACCTAATAAATCAGCACCACCCCCACAGACACAGTCCAACAAGGTCGGTTGAAGATTCCAGAAGGGTAAAGGGTAAGGCTATATAGCATTAGCATATATTAGCCAAACCCACAACATCACCATGACCATGCTTCAAGAAGTAAAAAATATGTACATAGATGCATATGTAGTTAAGACCCACATGTAATTATAAATAATGGGTCTTCTTGTTGTACTTCTAGTTCTCTCTCTCTCTCTCTCCCTCTCTTTCTTTCTTTTTTTTTTAATAAAAAAAATTTTAAATGTCAGCATTTTTAGTTATCTGTATTGTTCTTTTTATTCTTTGTGATTTCTCTCTGCCTTTTAAATAGGAAAATGATAAAGCAAGACTAAATAATTTTAGTTTGCATTTGTGACATTTATTATGGCAAGATCTTTCTTTTTTTTATTTGGTGCTAAAAAGAGATAGAGTTACAAAACATCAAATTACAACAACAAAGTAGGTACTGCAAATAGCCCACTTTACCAGAGAAAATGATTGAAGCTTTCTTGTCCGCCCTTTTATGGATATAGTCAAGGTTGGACTGGAAGAACAAGATTCTCAATCTGAATTGGTTCTATTGATTCGTTCTCAAATAGTTTTTTTTTTTTTTTTTTTTTTGATAGGAAGATTCCTTATCAAATGGTTGTCCGTTCTATCCCATTCTTTTACAAATTACAATATCAAATTAATTCCAATTACTTTTTCTTTTCTTTTTTAATTTCTCATTTGAGATATTATTATGGATCCTTTTACTGAATCTAATGAGTTCATGAAATTGCATACACTTGGTTCGATCAAGTTACTGATGCTGAGTATTGAAAACAAGCCAAGGTTGTCCATGACCCAATCAATTGTTTAAAATGAAATCATTCATGATGGCATCCATAAACAGGTTATATGCTAATAATTGAGTATAATGAAAAATTATGTATTTTTTTAATTTATTTATTTTGAAATCAACATAGTTGCATGTTAATACAAAGGAAAATGCTAGATTTACAAAAAATTTTACAAATTACTAATGCGGTAAGTGGCTATTATATTTTATTTTTTGAGTGGTTATTAGTAAGGGAAAAAGTGATATCAGTAATGAGTTCAAATAATAATCAATAAAAAATTGCCACAATTAACAATTTGTAAAAGTGTTATAAGGTTGATTAATGTAAAGCAAAAAGAAATAAAAAGCCAAGCATAGGCAGATGCATACCAGCAGCCCAGATCTAACATTAATATACTTAAAACGAAAGAAAGAACAAGATGCTGACCAGATAGAGCAACCGAGGATTGAAGTCTTCAGTTAGCAAATAACAATCCATAAATAGAAAATGTCCTTGCACACACAAAGCTTATCTGCAAATAATAAAGCAAGCTCAGATTATATAAATTGCAATTAATTAAAATAATTTAGCAAATTTAGACCCTACAAATTGCAATCCAAAGTTGTGAAGATAAAAAACCTAAACAGCAATAAACCTCAGGTCCCTAAGACATTTTATCAAACTGGTAGCAGCTTCAGAACTCAGCAAACATAAACACTAAAGTCAATGCAAGTTACAACCTCAGCAATTCGCAAACACTAAACTCTGGACAATTGATATTTTGAAAAACAATATTGATACCAACAGAAATCTTCCCTGTCTTCACTCTGCACTCTTTGACTTCAAATTAGAGTGCACTAGCTTGTGATTTTTACTGGTCACAACTCACAACATAGCACTCAGCAAATAGTAGGGTCCAAAGACTTTGAATCAGTTCAACAAACATCAACTGTAATCCAATATTGCCATTTTGACTTAAGAAAGCAAAAACCTAATGGTTTGTTTGGATTGAGGAGGGAGGGAGGAGGAGTAAAGGAGAGTAGAATTGGCCTAAAATTAACATATTTTCAACCAACTCAACTCTACCTTACTCCTCCTCCCTCCCTCCTCAATCCAAACGGGCCCTAAATATTCTCAACAATGCTCAAATGGAGTTTTTTTCTCTAGTCATATATGATGCACTTGATATGACACTAGAAACATTGAAGGGACTTGAAAGAGAAACGAATAGATAGAAAGTGGAACCTACTATATTAAATATAGAAAAAACCTCAAATTCTGTCAAATTCCAAAAAAACTAATTTTCTCAAGCTATAAGTCTCGTGTTTTTATATCATTCTAGGACGAAAAATATTGACCAAATTAGATATTTAGACAATAATTTGGAAATCAACCAGATTTTTAGATAGAATTTCCAGAAAAGATTGATGCAAACATTAATGAAAAAAAAAAAAAAAAAAAAACCCAAAGGCAAAAATTGAAAGAAAGAGAAAGCTGAGATAGATTCATGCCAACGATCCATGACTTAAGATTTTAGAGTTTTTGTTCATTTTTCAAAGTCTCAAACCAAACATATATTCTAAAGATTGAACATACTAAAAAAACTAAGGTACTGACCAAATAGGATCCTGGCCATAACTCCTCAAAGATCAATGTCACCCTCCTGTTAAAATCCACATTGGCAAATAAGCATCTATAAATAGAAGAATTTTACAACCACAAAAGCTTATCTACAAATAGTAAAGATAGCTTGAATAACATCGTCTGCAACCAATCAAATAATTCAGCAAAATTTACAAATTGCACCTCCAAAGCCTCACATTTGAGAAGCAATAAAATGCAGGTCCACATGGACATTTTATCAAACACTTAGCATGCTGCAAACTCAGAGCAAACACACACAGTAATCAACTTGCATTACTAAATCAACATTACACAAACACTGAACACTGACCTGTGGGAAAAAAGGCTAAATCATTGACAAACAACATTCGTTTCAAAACAACCTTTACTTTCTTTTGGGTATAAGATCGAGTGTGGGACTTCAAAGAGCACAAGATATATATTTTCTTTTCCACACAAAAAATGAAATAAACTCCAACCTCTTTATTTATTAGAAGAAACATATTATTGGATTTGACTGCGCTGTGAGAGACACGTGCCACGATCAATTTGGCTGAGCTAATAGTTATCACTGACAATTTTGTCAACTGCCATCATAAGCTAATTACTTGCTCAGTTGCCCCACGGCTATCACTTAAGCCAATCACCCTTCGAATAAAAGTAGATTAAAAATAAGGTAGTAATTTTAATTTCCAGCACAGCCTTAGTGCCCAAGAATGTCACTGTTTACTCTTGGCGTCCAAGAATGTCTTTCTACTTGACACTATTAATCTCTTCAAAACCCTTCACAATTTGGAGTAGAAAAATTGAAGCAAATTTAGAGAGAAAAGAGAGATGGCAATGAACAAAATGGAAGATGCAAAGATGGTGAGAAAGCTGAACCCAGATGGAAAGGTGGGCTGCTGTGGCTGCACCAAAATAGAGCCAACGAGCCCAAGTGAAGAGCATGTCAGCTCCAACACACAGAACAATGGAAGTGTTTTTCCCGCAAAGAGAAAGTCAGTGTTGTTACAGGTGTTGAAATCTGTAGTACCCACGACTGGAACACCACCAAAGTCCAGCAATAAGGCCAAATAGCCACACCCACTACACCAACGTGACCATGGCTCAAGAAGAGAAAGGTGCATAGAAGATGGGTCATGTGTTGTAGTATATACTAGTGTTTTCAGGATAAGTTATTGCATAGTTCCGGACCAGACTATACTTCCTCCCACTGGCAGAGTAGGTGGGTTCTACGCACGAGGTAGGACCCATCCTTTTGTGAGAGGAAGGAAGCATCGTTTCGGGGCTATGCAATAACAGCCTTATTTTCAGTTATTTTTGCAGTGTACCCTGTTTCTTTTACTTCCCCTTTTTAGCAGTGTACTTTTTTATGCTTTGTGATTTCTATGTCTTTTAAATAAGAAATTGACGAAGCAAGATTAGCTATTTTTAGTGTGCTTTTGTGACATCTATTATGGCCAGATCTTTTTGTTTTTCTTTGCTAAAAGAGAGAGCTATAAAACATCAAATTGCAACACCGAAGTAGTTTGATTGAAAGTTTTCTTGTCCACCCTTTTATGGATCATGTCAAGGTTGGATTGGAAGAACAATATTCTCAACTTGGTAGCATTCTAGGAAAGACTTGACTCTATATTTGCTTCTCAAATGCTATACAAAGAGGTTGTCTTGGTGTGTAGCACTGTTCCATGAAAGTTTGGTGAGCATAGGCAAATCAAAATCTGTTGCTGGTCTAAAACACTGAGTTTAATTGTATCTTTGGGCTTATTCAATTCACAATCAGAGAAAAATGGAAGGAAGATCTTTTTTTCTTTTTTTTTATTTCTTTTTTTTATATATAATTATTTTATAAAGAAGTATTTCAACCATGACCAGACAACCGTCCTTTTACGAATTACAAGATCAAATTAATTCCAATTACATTTTTTTTTTCTTCCTTCTAATTTGAGATATTATATGGATCCTATTACTAAATCTAATGAGTTCGTGAAATTGCATACACTTGGTTCAATCAAGCCACCGATTCCGAGTATTGCAAGCAAGCCAAGGCTGTTTATGAACCAATCAATTCCCTAAAATGAAATGGTTAATGGGGGCCTAACTTTCTTAGCAAATTATTACTTTCTAATTCTCCTCTGCTTTTTTGAATTTTTCCCCCAAATTCAATTTAGAAAAATTATTTTCATTATTAAAAAAAAAAAAAAAAAAAAAGCTCTTTGACCGTAGAATGGGCATAATTTGATATCTAGAATTCGGACATTGACGTGCGTGGATTAACTTTCTGAAACAGCAGTTGGTGCCCTGATGGGAACTAAGTTCCCTTAAAAGCAGTTGACAGTTGATTGATACGTGGCCGTCAAGAATAGTTGTTTGGTAGTTTTTGCTCAATAAAGGCAACATATGTTTCAGTTGAATCCGTTAAAATTTTAAATTATGAATAAACAGAATGAACAATATTTAAAATAAAGATGATCTATTAATTTTCATAACAAATAATGTTTCCCTTATTCTAATAATCAAAAAAGTGTATTCAATAAATTTATTTGGAAAGAGTAATGCTAATGAGACAAATTATTTCAATTTTTTAAAAGTTTTTACTAAAGTGATAAGTTATTATTGTTTTAGCCAAAAAAAAAAAAGTTACGATTGAAGTAACATTATTTTCACATAAATTTACCATTAATATTATTTTTATTATAGACGAATCATAATTAAAATATATTTAAAAAATTGCAAAAAATGATGTATTCTTAAACTTATTTATTTGGAAATAATCTTAGTAGCATGTTTAAATAAAAGCTTTGAAAAAATTGATTAAGGTTGACTAATGTAAACCAAAAACTAAAAATAGTAGAATAAAATGGCAAGCACACGGAGATAAGTAGAAGTAGCAACAGCAGCCCACATCTAACATTAATTAATTTAGTAAAAAAGAAAGAAGGAAAAGGATGCTAGATAAGATTAGACGATCGAGGCTTTTAACTCTTCACTTAGGATTCGGAAATTACAGCTTATAAGTGTAGCACTGTTCTTAAAACCGCATACATACAAGAAAAATTATAAGTTTACGTTTTACTGTTTAGGTAAGATTTATATTATAAAATAAACAAATGTTTATAGTGTACAATATTCATGCTAATTATTAGATCCTCAACTTCTTTCTTCCTATGTATTTAAGAGGCCCTAAAAAATAAAAAATGCTTGGACATTGGAAGAGTATGTTAGTACTGGGATTTGTTTAGGGGTATGGAGTCCATGGACTCTTATCTGCTGCCAGTTCCTCTGGGATTTCCTGGGACTTCAAAGAGTACAAGATTTTTTTTTTTATTTATTTAAAAAAAAAAAAAAAAAAAAAACTTTAAAAGGTGCATTAAAAATCAAATGAACTCCAATCTCTTTATGTATTTTGATTAACGTATTATTCTATTAGGGTGCGCTGTGAGAGACAGGTGCCACTCTCAGTTTGGCTTAATTATCATTGACATAGACCTCTAAAGACAATTTTGTCAATTGCCATCACAAACTAGTTACTTGTTCAGTAGCTCCACCTATCCAGCCAATCACTTCTTTAGCTATGCCTATTATTTTTTTAATAATTCATTGATCAGAAAAGAAGAAACTTACTTACAAAAATCATAATTAAAGGCATAAAACTTAAAAGTGTACATTGATTATATCTACCAAAGGAGATTAGATTCCATCGTAGCCTTATCGTAATAATAATAATAATAATAATAATAACAATAACATAGCCTTAGTGCCTAAGATTGTCATTGTAGGACTCTTGGTGTCCTAGAATGTCTTTTTACATGATTGACATTATTAATCTCTTCAAAAACCTTCACAAAATTGAAAATTTGCAGCATATGTAGAAAAGAAGAAACTTACTTACAAAAATCATAATTAAAGGCATAAAACTTAAAAGTGTACATTGATTATATCTACTATAGGAAATTAGATTCCATCGTAGCCTTATCGTAATAATAATAATAACAACATAGCCTTAGCGCCTAAGATTGTCATTGTAGGACTCTTGGTGTCCTAGAATGTCTTTTTACATGATTGACATTATAAAAATCTTCAAAAACCTTCACAAAATTGAAAATTTGCAGCATATGTAGAGAGAGAAGATGTAAAGGCATGTGACATAGCATGTGATAAGGCTGAAGGAAAACGACTTGTGGTAGAGTAGTCTAAGCTATAGGTAGCTTATGCTAGTGGTATTAGTAAAGTTAGTTATTGTTGCAAGTCCACATGTAAGCATCTGATGAGTCATGATATAATTAGTTAAAGTGATCCCAAACTTTACGGAATTGGTTATGTATATGTACTGGCCTTAATGAATCAATCAGATTAAGAAACTTAGAATTAGTTCATCAAAGTTGCTTTTCTTCTTTGCTCTCTTCTCTACTCTCTTCTCTCCTTCTTCATATTTTTCATTTCTTTATATTGCTTTTCATGGTATCAGAGCCACCATTAATGACTTCTACTCCGAGCTCTAGTTCTTCAACAACACCTTCCACTTCCACTAAAAAAACTACTCCTACAAATTCTTTAGTGAATCCATTGTTGCTACTCTTATCTAATATGGCGAGTATGATGACAATGAAGCTGGATTTCACCAACTATATGGTCTGGAAACATCAAATTGTTGTGATTCTTGAAGCTTATGCCATGATAGGCTTTGTTGATGGTTCATGTGTAGCACCTGATCCTTTCTTGAAGGATAGTCCTGGAAGCTTTACTAGTGAGCCAAACCCTAAGTATCTCAGTTGGAAGAATCAAGAGCAAGCCTTGTTCACCACCATCAACTCCACTCTGTCTCCATCAATCTTAGCCATTACATTGGGTCAAAAGTCTGCTAAGGGAGTTTGGAATATGCTTGAGAAAAGGCTTTCTTCTGTATCTCGATCTCATGTTTTAAGTCTGAGAAATGAATTGTTGAGTATTAAGAAAGGTCCTGAAGGCACTGATAATTTCTTTCAAAGAATCAAAGAAGTTAGGGATAAATTGA
Source organism: Quercus ilex subsp. ballota (assembly GCA_032727855.1). Lineage (NCBI taxonomy): Eukaryota > Viridiplantae > Streptophyta > Magnoliopsida > Fagales > Fagaceae > Quercus > Quercus ilex. The sequence goes on along the minus strand of CM064916.1, from coordinate 30,944,486 downwards.
GTTCTGTTGCTGTTTTCATTGATGAAGAAGAGCTTATACACCTAGATTTAGAAGCTTTGCCTCAAGAATATGGTGCATTTTGTTCAACAATAAGAACTAGGAATGATGTGTTTACCATAGAAGAATTAAATACTTTGTTAAATGCTAAAGAGAGAACTATTAAGAAGAAATTTGAGTCTAGGGATACTTCTATGGCCATGATTCTTCAAAGTGGGTTTAATTGGAACAATAATAGAGGTAGAGGCAGGAATGGTAATCAGAGGGGTCATGGCAGATGTTTTAACAATTTTGGCCCTAATTTTGGTTTCAATAATGGTCAAACATCTATAAATACCAATTTTGGTTTCAATCCTGGTCAATCCTCTAGGACTGCCAATACTACTCAATTTCCTTGTTTTCAATCACATTCTCAGTTCAAGAATGGTGGTTTTCAATCCTCCAGGACTGGTTATGGTTTTCACTTAAATCAGGTTCAAGGTCAATCTCAGAATTCAAGACCTACTTGTCAAATTTGTGGCACGAATGGTCACACTACCTTGGATTACTATTATCGCATGAATTTTACCTATCAAGGCAGACATGCTCCTGCTAAACTAGCATCTATGGCAGCTAGTTCTATGGCAGCATCTGCAATTGCTAATTCTACTTCAGCATCTACCTCTACTTGGCTCATTGATACAGGATGTTCAGATCATGTGACTCCAGATTTATCTGAGCTTTCTTTACACTCTCAGGCCACTACAGTGAATGAATCTGTTACTGTTGGCAATGGGCAAGAATTGCTCGTGACTCATATTGGAAATGGTAAGCTTCTTACACCTTCTCATCAATTTTGTTTAGACAATATCCTTAGGGTACCTGATTTGGCTTCCAATTTGCTATCTGTCCATAAACTTTGCTTACAAAACAATGCTCATTGCTATTTTGATGCTACTCAGTTCTCAATTGTGGACTTACCTACGGGGAAGATTCTCTATCATGGCCAGAGTAAGGATGGTGTCTATCCAATCCCTCTTTCCTCTCAACTATCTGCTAATCCTACTCCTTCATCTTTTGCCTTCTAATCCTATGTCAATACTGCAGTCTCTCCTCAAGCACTGCTATGGCATCAAAGACTTGGACATCCTTGCTCCAAGCTCCTTCATTTTGCCTTGTCTTCTTTCAATAATACTGTCAAAATTTCTGTTAATGATGACATTTGTTCACAGTGTACATATTGTATAAGTGCTAAGATGCACAAGTTTCCTTTTCCAAAGCATGTTATGTCAAGTACTTTTCCTTTACAGCTGGTTCACAGTGATGTTTGGGGACCTGCTTTTGTTACTTCTGTACTTGGCTATAGATTCTATTCTATGTCATTTTTGTTGATGATTTTACTAGGTGTTGAGGTCTAAAAAGTTATAACACCAAGGCCCAAAATAGTACAAGGGGCGAACCCTATATAAAAGGGTTGAGCTCACCACAAGAGAAAAGGATGGTAGGCCCAAGTCCATTTAAAGCCCAGAACTCATAAAGGGATGGGCCTTAGAAAAAAACGAAGGAAAGAAAGGAAGAAGCCCAACCTGTCAAAACCAGAAAATTAAAAATGAGTCTAGTGATAAGAACTGGACTGGGATACCCAGGGACTACCAGAAACTTGGGGTCGTTGAGACATGTAGCAAAACTGGGATCAGATTAAGACAGCTCAAAAGAAGTGCCTAGAAAACACAAGAAACGAAGAATAGATACATCTTTATCAGCCACCCAATGATGCAGAAAGGAATTAGAGAACTTGGGACTAACAATTCATGAACAAAGGGTTGGTACCTCGGGGAACCCAAAATGGAGAACCACGAAGGGAAGTAGTTGGGAAAACTTTCAACCTAGCAGAGATAGAATCAGCTCACTCGGGAAAAATGACAAAAGGAAAGGAAGCCAAAAAAGTTGAATCTAAAAAGGTGAGGTGTAGAAGCCTTGAAGGAAGAGAAATTAGAAGTCAGCTCTCTAGGGACACCCTAGAAAGGAAAGTCAACAAGGAGCTTTTGGGAAAAAGGCATCAAAAGAAGAAAGCTATGAGAAAATAATGAAGGGACCAGCCATCGAAGTGGCTAGCACAACATAGGTGCTGGTACCCAGGGAAAAGAAGAGGGGAATCAGTGGTACCTCGGAACCTTAGAATGACACTATAAAAGGGAGAAGTAGGCAACATTGAAGGGGAGGTCAGCAAGAGTGAATCAGAACATAATCATTAAAAAACTCTGTCAAAAACTCAAAGAAAGTAGTAAAAGAAAAGGGAATATCACCCGGTATCCCGAAACAGCCACTATAGAACATACTTGGATTCAAACTTTACAAGTCTTAGAGGCTTAGATAGCCATCTAAGTCTATAATTTTTGAGCTTATTTGGACCTTGTGACACGTCTTAGCTAGCACATTGTAATTTACAACTAATAAAAGTAATGAAATATTTCACAATGTTTTAAGGATCCTTAACAATTATTGTCTCTTTCTTTATTACATTGTTCCTTTACTGTTTCTTGCTATTCAATGCATATATTCTTGCCTGCTAGTATGTACGTATTTTAGGATTCTTGCTCTGTGCCCCATTTTTTTTGTAAACAGCCCATTTAGCCGCGGTGAACCAAGCCCAGTCCCTATAAATAACAACTAAAAGGCTCAGGGTCCTTACTTCAACTTGGGCTTGGACACTATCCAAAAAAGGACCCTCACATTTTGGTGACTTCGTTGGGGACTGGGTAAAGGAGAGGAAAGAAGCAGTCCTTTCGCAGAGCATGGCTCTAAAACTAAGGAACAACAAAGGTACCAATACGCCACCTGCGGCCTATGAGCCCGAAGGATAAAATGAAATGGCCTCCAGACAGAGGAACGAGGTGCCTCTGGTAGAATAGAAGGTCGTATCAGGACAAAGGCGCGCAGGACAAGAGCCAGACCCCGTGGCTCGAATGGCAGAAATGCTAAAAGGTTTGCAATAAGAGATTCGCCTCCTCAAAGAGGGCAGGACACAGGAAATCAAGGATAATTTCCCCCCTCTGGTTAACTAGGACAGAGCCCAACCAGAGGGAGGGTCAGTAGTAGGAGGGGGAGCCAACCCCCAGTACCTAACATTGGCAAATGTCAACACCCTTTTGGAACAGGAAAGGGAAAAACTCTCGGGAATCCCCAAGCAATTCTCTCGGGATCCTCCATTCCCACCAGAACTCCTTGGCAAGCCATATCCCAAAGGATATGAACCCCTAAAGTTCCATCCTTTCGATGGAAGAAATGGAAGTGCTGTGGAACACATGAGTAGGTTTATTCACACTATAAGCCCTTACGCAGGAGACAAAGAGCTGTGTCTAAGGGAGTTTACTAAGTCCCTAGTGGACAAAGCATATACATGGTACACCACGCTGAGGCCTAGGTCCATTAAGACCTGTGACGAAATGGTGGAGAGGTTCTGTGCGAAGAATTACCCAGGTGAGGACAAGGTCACCTTCCAAAGCCTTCATATGGTGAGGCAAAGGCTTAAAGAGGATCTTGTCCAGCTCATCAAAAGGTTTGAAGACTTTTCTCTAGACTGTTATGGAAACCATGAAGAAAAAGAGCTTGTGGAGACCTGCATATCCAAAATGCTCTTTGATTACAAGCTCAATCTTGAAAATTTATGCATAACCCAGTTTACTGACCTACTACAATGGAATAGAAGGACAACGCAGACTATGAGAACAAAGAGGGTGCCAGTACCCTAGGCCATGACAGTGTCAGTTGGAGAAAAAAGGAAGAAGCCTGAAAGGAAAATATTTGAGGAGCCACCTGTGATCCCATGTACTGCAGAGGAACTGAACCATGTCTTGGACAAATGGATTGGAGATGGAATTGTCAGGCTATTTGCTGTGTCCAGGCCACCAACTAAGGAAGAAAGGAAGAACCCATTGTTTTGCAGGATTCATAACTACGTTAAACACTCTACCAAGGACTGCTGGACACTCCGTAGGCTTTTTCACAAGAAGCTTGGAGAGGGAACCCTGGAGCTCACTCAAAAGGAAACCGAAGTGCAAAGGAACCCTCTACCCAATCACAAAGGAAAGGGGGTGGTGACTGTAGTGATCCATGGGAACCCAGCGGATGCAGAAGAGCTTGAAGGATCCTTCCATCCAAGCACAGTCGGACCCTTCAGAAGAATCCTAAGTTCCAATCGTTATTCAACTGGTTGGAATTTGGGCCCATGCTAGTCAAGCTTACTTGGAGACAACCAATGTAATAACCTTCACTGATGAGGACATGGAGGTTAAGCATTCAGACCACCGCAGACCTCTTTATCTGATGGCCACCATAAATGGCGTCTAAGTCAGAAAAGCATTAGTAGACACAGGGGCATCACTCAACCTCATAACCCTAAGTACCTTGGAAGCCATGTGCTTGACTGGCAGGAGGATCCTGGGGGCTCCCATGAAGATAACAAGATTTGGAGGATCAGCAGAATCAATTGAAGGATATGTGCAACTGGCCTTAAAAGTAGGCCCAATAGTAGCCCTGACTAGATTTCATGTGATCAATTTCGAAGTTTCCTACCATGTGTTGTTGGGATGCCCATGGCTCCATAAGCACCACTTTATTCCATTCACATACCATCAATGTGTTAAAAGGAGATTAAATGGGAGGCCCATAAGGATCCCTGCCAATCATAACCCTTTCAGCTAAGGAGAAGTAAACTTTGTAGAAGCAATGTTTTACACTGAGTTGGAACTAGATGATGAGAGCCCCACGCCAGGGACCCCAAGAACTCCTATCTTGGAAGAAGAAGAAAGAGAGGGTACCCATGACCTGAGAAGCCTCTTGGAGAAAAAAAGGAAAAAGAGGGAGCCTAGCTCTTCAGGATCCCGAGAATGTGTAGTAGTATGAGAACTTGGAGAAAGGCTAATTTATCATTTATGAAGGTGCGCAGGGCCTGAATGTATCATGTTGGAGGGTCCTAGACCACCAGATTGTATGATGGCTCAAGAAGAAATCCCAAAGGACCTAGTTGAGGAGGTACAAATTCAGCCTAGGGAAGAATTAAGAGAAATAAACTTGGGAGCTGAGCTGAGATCCCAGAAGCCTGTTTTCATTAGTAGTCAGTTGACAACACAAAAGAAGGAGCAATTAGTGGCCTTACTCAAGAAATATGTGGATGTGTTCACGTGGACCTATGATGAGATGGTTGGTCTAGATCCAAGACTGGTGGTCAATTCTCTCAACGTTGACCCAAGAGTTAAGCCAGTAGTCCAGCCAGCCAAGGTCTTTCTCACTAATGTAGAAGCTCAGATAACTCAAGAAGTTAAGAAGCAGCTAGCAGCTGGTTTTATCAAGCCCATCCAGCACCCTAAGTGGCTTTCCAACATAGTACCCATGAAGAAAAAGAATTGCCAAATTCGGTGCTGTGTGGACTTTCGCAATCTGAACAAGGCATGTCTAAAAGATGAGTTTCCTCTGCCTAATGTTGACCTCCTTGTGGATTTAGCTGCAAAAAGTTCTATGTTTTCATTTATGGATGGGTATAGTGGGTACAACCAAATCTGTATGGCTGCCAAAGATGCAGAGAAGACAACATTCAAGACTCCAATTGGGAATTTTTATTACACTGCAATGCCATTTGGCCTAAAAATGCTGGGGCCACGTACCAGTGAACTATGACAGCTATCTTCCATGACATGATGCAAAAGGAAATGGAAGACTATGTGAATGATATTGTGGTAAAATAAAAAACTAGAGCAGGACACTTTCAAATACTTGAACAAGTTTTTGAGAGGTGCAGGAAGTACAAACTATGCATGAACCCCATGAAGTGTGCCTTTGGGGTATCTGCTGGAAAGTTTCTTAGGTTCCTAGTACATCACAGAGGTATAAGTATGGATCCAGCCAAAGCCATAGCTATTGCAATAATGTAAAGGCCTACAACTATAAGAGAGCACAAAAGCTTCCTAGGGAGGGTCTCTTATATTAGGAGGTTTGTGTCAGGATTGGCTTCAATCACAAGTGGTTTATCCAAACTACTGAAAAAGGGGGCTGAGTTCACTTAGGGAATTGAGCAGCAAGAACCCTTTTAGAGGATTCAGCAGATCATAAATCATTTTTCCACCCTCCAAGCACCAGTACGTAGGCGATCCTTGTTGCTATATTTAGCATCAAACTCCCAGGCTATAGGAGCCCTGCTAGCATAGGAAGATGACGATGGGAATGAGCAACCCATTTATTATGTGAGTAAGACTCTTAAGGATGTTGAGACCATGTATCCCAAGATAGAGAGGGCATGTCTAGTGGTCATCTATGCATCCCAAAGGCTGAAATGGTACTTCTCAGCCCACCAGATCCTTTTGGTGACTAAGTCACATCCCATAAAAGCACTTCTACATCAGCCTTTCCTAACGGGAAGGAGAGCACAGTGGCTGGTCCTGCTCTTTCAATACGACATAAGCATTAGGACCCCCAAGGCTGTCAAAAGTCAAGCCATAGCAAATCTGCTAGCCCAGTTCCCAGGGAAAGAGGAATGTTCACTATGTGAGGAGATTCCTGGGGAAGTGGCAGTGGCAGAGCTCCTAGGAAAGAAGTGGACAATGAGATTTTATGGGTCAGCAACGACAACCTCAAATAGGCTATGAATTGTACTAAGTTGCGAAGAAGGGGACATTATGCCCTTATCTTTCAAGCTTGGGTTTTCCTATTCAAATAATGCTGCTGAGTACGAGGCATACTTGACTGGGTTGACCATGCCACTCAGCATGGAAGTAAAGCATATAAGGGTGTTAAGAGACTTCAACCTTGTGATCTTTCAGGTAAAGGGTGACTTTGCACTAAGAGAGCATAGTTTGGTAGTCTATAGAACTTGGGCGCAAAGATTGGAGCAAGAATTCCAGACCTTTAGCATGGAGTACACCTAAACGAGTGCGAACAGCTTCGCTGATGCACTAGCCACCCTAGGATCCGAAGTGCCATTCAAAGGAAGAGACACTCTAGTAAGAATAAGTAAGCAGGAACATTCCGTCATAAGGATCCTCAAAAAGATGTTCCTTGAAGAACTAGAGCAGCAAGATTGGAGGAGTGGGGTCAAAGAAAAAAAATGAAAGAAGCAAGACATGGAGGAAGTATCAAGGAGCTGAAGGATTACACTCTGGTAGAAAGAGAGCTTTACAGAAGGCTGCTAGGAGGGATCCTATCCAGATGTATCAATGAGAAAGAAGGAAAGCTGAGATTGGAAGAACTATGTAGCCAGGCCTATAGGGTCGCAGAAAAAATTAGCCTATACCAAAGGATGCAGTGCATAGGGTACTACTGGCCAAATATGAGCAAAGAGCCTGCAACTGTACAAGAGAAATGTCAAAAATGTCAATTCTCGATAGACAAGCAAGAAAGCTATGTTGTATTAATTACGGAAGATTGGAGGGCTCTATTCATGGAATACTTGACTCAAGGGATCATACCAACTGACAGGACATTAGCTCACCAGCTTAAGAAACTTGTAGTAAGATATTTCTTACAAAACGGGATCCTATTCAAAAGGGGATATAGTGGGGATCCTCTAAGATGCCTAGGGCCATGGGAGGCCAGAGAAGTAGTTAGGGAAGTCCATTCTAGTGACTGTGAAAGTCACCCGGGGAAAAGAAGACTCTACAAGCAGTTGCTACTGTTGGGGTACTATTGGAAAACAATAAAAAAGGACTTCAAGGAACTGGTTAAAATGTGTCATGCATGCCAAGTATTGGGAGATGCAATCCACACTCATCCAAATGTGCTACAAGATATGACAACACCGTGGCCTTTCCACACTTGGGGGCTTGATCTTATAGGGCCTATAAACCCTCCGTCCAATGGTTACATCTGGATCCTAGTAGCCACCAAGTACTTTACAACATGGGTAGAAGCTATCCTTTTCAAAAAAGCCACTGGAGCAGCCGTGGCAAATTTCATTAGAGAACACAACATTACAAGGTTTGGGATCCCCAAGAGGCTGATCAATGATAATGAGACCCCGTTCATAAACAAAGACATGAAGAACCTAACTGAAGCATATTACATCAAGCACGGAAGGTCTACACCATACTACTCACAAGGAAATGGTTAGGCTGAAGCCACTAACAGGGTGATGCTGAAGATCCTTAAAAAAATGAAACACGAGTATGGGGGAAAATGGAGTGACCACTTGGCAGATATACTCTAGGCGTGCAGGAGCTCTGTAAAGACAGTCATAGGATTCTCACCATTCTCCCTAGTTTATGAGACAGAGACCATCAGCCCCATGGAATTAGTTGTCCCTACGCCAAGATTAGTGCTTGAAGAAAACCAAGAGGATACCGATGACACAAATAATGAAAGAAGGGTGGCAAATTTGGAGGGGTTAGAAGAAGAAAGAGAAGTGGATAGAAGAAGGAGTCAGAGGTACTAGTAGAGGATGGCTAAGGCATATGCATAGACAGTACACCCAAGGGCCTTCATTAAGGGGCAGCTGGTGCTAAGAGCAGCAGAGTATGTAAGGAGAAATCTCTCAAGACCCTCCATATTTTCCCCAAAATGGGAAGGACCCTACATCATCAGAGAAGCCTACAATAGTGGGTATTACTACCTCACAAAGGAAGAGGGGACAGTTTTGACAGATCCTATAAACGGGAAGTGGCTGAAACAGTACTATGCATGAAAAGGGAGAGACCTTAGTACACCGAGACCTTTCTTTGCCAATTCTCCAACCTGCTAAGTGTTTCATCGATCTTGACTTTTGTTATGAATTTTGTTTAAGTACCGTTTTGCTTAGGAACTCATGGTAGAAGGACATTTTGTGATCTTTACTATCTTTGACAACCCTTTTGTGTCCTTAGATGGTAACTTTGCTTTAGTTATTGTTGCAAGTCCATGTGTAAGCATCTGATGAATCATGATATAATTAGTTACAGTGATCCCAAACTTTACAGAATTGGTTATGTATATGTACTGGACTCAGTGAATTAATCAGATCAAGAAACTCAGAATTAGTTCATCAAATTTGCTTTTCTTCTTTGCTCTCTTCTCTGCTTCTTCATATTTTTCATTTCTTTATATTGCTTTCAGAAGAGAGATGGCTATGAACAAAATGGAAGGGACAAAGATGGTGGTGAGAAAGCTGAACCCAAGTGGGGAGGTGGGCTACTGTGGCTGCATCAAAATAGAGTCAAAGAAGGTGGTGGACTCGAGCCCAAGTGAAGAATAGCTCAACTTCAACAAACAGAGATATGGAGATGGAAGTGGTTTTTCAGCAAAAAAAAAGTCAATGATGGGAATGATATGGAAATTTGTAGCAGCCAAAATCTACACCAACCCCACAACCCAACAATAAGGTTGCTTGCTGCTTCTAAAAGAAGGGTAAGGGTAACCCACCACACCACCATGACCATGGTTTGAAGTCTAGAAGAGAAAGGAACATAGAGGCATATGTGGTTAGTAACCATAAATAAAGAGTAATGCTAGGGAGTTGAGTGGTGGAGGTTGGCTATGTGGGGATACACCTCCACCACTGACAACTCGCTATATAACGAGTTGTGGCACAAACTTGTGCATTTTTATGTATCCATAGACCATAGTGTTGCTCATAAATAAATGTATAAAGAATTTTTGCAGTGTATTTCTTTCTCTTTTCTCTTTTCAATGTACTTTGTTATTCTTTGTGATTTCTCTGCTTTTTAAATAGGAAAATGAATATGCAAGATTAAGGGTCCGTTTGAATACAACTTATTGTTGCTGAAAACTGATTGTTGCTGAAAACACTGTAGCAAAATAATTTTTAAATGTGTAAACAGTACCGTGGGACCCATTTTTAATATTTTTTAATGCATGAACAGTACTACTACAGTACATGAACAGTGCTGCTACAGTGCCTCTGTAAAAGTTGAACCGTGTGCAACCAAAAAAAAAAAAATGGAAAACGCAAACTTATAAATACAGATGCCCAATCCAAACCCCACCTAACTATTTTTTGTGCTTTTGTGACATTTATTATGCAAGATCTTTTTTTTTTCCTTCGCTAAAAGAGAGTTATAATTACAACACCAAATTAGTTTGATCGAAGTTTTGTTGTCCACCCTTTTATGGGTCTAGCTATCAAGGTTGGATTGGAAGAACAGCATTCTCAAATCTCAATTGCTTCTATTGATTCCTGATCAAATAGTTGTCGAAGCTTGTGATGTACTCCTGTATATATGTTGCTGAATTAAATTCTGGTGCGAAGTAAGCTTATGTAACCAGCAAGAAGAATGAAGCTGCCACTATATTTAATTTTGTGCACTGTATGTTCTACAGAGTTACTATATAATTTGGAGATTGCTTAGTCTATGGTTATGCTCTCACTATGGAGTAGCAGTAGCTCAAAAGAGGACTGTCTGGAATTTAGCATGCCTTGATAGATAGTAATACTAGCATACTGATGGTAATGCAGCTGATGTTTACTGTAAATAGCTATTTGGTAGAAAAATTAAGGATCATTTGTGTGTTCGGATGAGTTTTGCTGACTGTTTATTTGTTGAAAGTTCCATAGGAGAAGAGGAATTTTTTTTTTTTTTTTGGGGGTATAGGACCCATTAATCACAAAAGACATCACTATATAAGTGTAGTGTAGATTCGAGTTTGGTGTCAAAAGTATTAGAGGCTATTTGTATTGTTCTCTTTTCAGGTTGTAGTTCCTGTTGAGGTGCCTGTCTATAGTATGTTGGACTTAGTAGTTAGTACCTTATATATTGCTTTTTCAGTCTCTGTCCACAACATTTGGAATATATATATATATATATATATATATATATGACAGTATTTTTAGTTATCTATATTGTTCTTTTTATTCTTTGTGATTTCTCTCTGCCTTTTAAATAGGAAAATGAAAAAGCAAGATTAACTAATTTTAGTTTGCATTTGTGACATTTATTATGGCAAGATCTTTTTTTTGGTACTAAAAAGAGAGAGAGTTATAAAACATCAAATTACGACACCAAAGTAGGTACTGCTAATAGCCCACTTTACCAGAGAAAATGATTGAAGCTTTCTTGTCCGCCCTTTTATGGATCTAGTCAAGGTTGGACTGGAAGAACAAGATTCTCAATCTGAATTGGTTCTATTGATTCCATCTCAAATAGTTTTTTTTTTTTTTAATAAGATGATTCCTTATCAAATAGTTGTCTAAGCCTGGTTCTATCCCATTCTTTTACAAATTACAATATCAAATTAATTCCAATTAAAAAAAAAAGTAATTGGAATTTTTTTTTTCCTTCTCAAAAAAAAAAAAAAAAAATTCCAATTACTTTTTTTTTTTTTTTTAATTTCTCATTTGAGATATTATTATGGATCCTTTTACTGAATCTAATGAGTTCATGAAATTGCATACACTTGGTTCGATCAAGTTACTGATGCTGAGTATTGAAAACAAGCCAAGGTTGTCCATGACCCAATCAATTGTTTAAAATGAAATTATTCATGGTGACATCCATAAACAGGTTATATGCTAATAATTGAGTATAATGAAAAATTATGTATTTTTTAACTTATCTATTTTGAAATCAACATAGTAGCATGTTAATACAAAGGAAAATGCTAGATTTACAAAATTTTTTTACAAATTGTTAATGCAGTAAGTGGCTATTATATTTGGGTCCGGCTTCTGTCCAGTGGAAATTTCCACTGGACACGTCCGGATTCGGACACGTGTCCAAGAGTGGACACGTGTCCACCATCCAACGTGTCCAGTGGAAACTTCCACTGGACACAAGCCACACCCATTATATTTTATTTTTTGAGTGGTTATTAATAGTGAAAAAATGATATCAGTGATGAGTCCAAATAATAATCAATAAAAAGTTGCCACAATTAACGTTTATAAAAGTTGCATAAGGTTGATTAATGTAAACCAAAAAGAAATAAAAAGCCAAGCATAGGCAGATACAAACCAGCAGCCCAGATCTAACATTAATATACTTAACAAACGAAAGAAAGAACAAGATGCTGACCAGATAGAGCAACAGAGGATTGAAGACTTCAGTTAGGAAATAACAATCCATAAATAGAAAATGTCTTCGCACACTCAAAGCTTATCTGCAATTAATAAAGCAAGCTCAGATTATATAAATTGCAATTAATTAAATAATTCAGCAAATTTAGACCCTACAAATTGAAATCCAAAGTTGTGAAGATAAAAAACCTAAACAGCAATAAAACTCATGTCCCTAAGACATTTTATCAAACTGGTAGCATCTTCAGAACTCAGCAAACACAAAACACTAAAGTCAATGCAAGTTACAACCTCAGCAATTCACAAACACTAAGCTCTGGACAATTGATATTTTGAAAACAATAGTGATACCAACAGAAATCTTCCCTGTCTTCACTCTGCACTCTTTGACTTCAAATTAGAGTGCACTAGCTTGTGATTTTTACTGGTCACAACATAGCACTCAGCAAATAGTAGGGTCCAAAGACTTTGAACCAGTTCAACAAACATCAACTGTAATCCAATATTGCCATTTTGACTTAAGAAAGCAAAAACCTAATGGTCAGTTTGGATTGAGGGAGAGGGAGAGGGAGAGGAAGTAGAGTAGAGTGAAGTTGGCCCAAGATTAGCCTGTTTTCAGCCAACTCAACTCTACTCTACTCTACTCTCATTTACTCCTCCTCTCTCCCTTCTCGATCCAAACGGGCCCTAAATATTCTCAACAATGCACAAATGGAGTTTTTTTCTCTAGTCATATCTAATACACTTTATATGACACTGGAAACTTAAATATAAAAAGAAAAACCTCAAATTCTGTCAAATTCCGAATAAACTAATTTTCTGAAGATATAAGTCTCATATGTTTTTAGAGTGCACTAGCTTGTGATTTTTACTAGTCACAACATAGCACTCAGCAAATAGTAGGGTCCAAAGACTTTGAACTAGTTCAACAAACATCAACTGTAATCCAATATTGCCATTTTGAATTAAGAAAGCAAAAACCTAATGGTCAGTTTGGATTGAAGGGGAGGGAGAGGAAGTAGAGTAAAGTAGAGTTGGCCCAAGATTAGCCTATTTTTAGCCAACTCAACTCTACTTTACTCTACTCTCCTTTACTCCTCCTCTCTCCCTTCTCGATCCAAACGGGCCCTGAATATTCTCAACAGTGCACAAATGGAGTTTTTTCTCTTGTCATATCTAATACACTTTATATGACACTAGAAACTTAAATATAAAAAGAAAAACCTCAAATTCTGTCAAATTCCGAATAAACTAATTTTCTGAAGATATAAGTCTCATATGTTTTTATATCATTCTAGGACAAAAAATCTTGACTAAATTAGATATTTAGGCCGTAATTTGGAAATCAACCAGATCTTTAGATAGAATTTCCAGAAAAGATTGATGCAAACAGTAATGTAATAAAAATTTAAAAAAGAAAAAACCTGAAGGCAAAAATTGAAAGAAAAAGAAAGCTGAGATAGATTCATGCCAACGATCCATGATTTAAGATTTTAGAGTTTTTGTTCATTTTTCAAAGTCTCAAACCAAACAAATATTCTAAAGATTGAACATACTAAAAAACAACAAGGTACTGACCAAATAGGATCATGGCCATAACTCCTCAATTAGCAAATAGCAGATTTTCAATGTCACCCTCCTGTTAAAATCCACATAGGCAAATAATCATCTATAATAGAAGGATTTTACAACCACAAAAGCTTATCTACAAATAGCAAACAGAGCTTGAATATCATCATTTGCAACCACTCAAATAATTCAGCAAAATTTACAAATTGCACCTCCAAAGCCTCACATTTGGGGAAGCAATAAAATGCAGGTCCACATGGACATTTTATCAAACATATAGCGTCCCACAAACACTGACCTGTGGGAAAAAAAAGACTAAATCTTTGACAAACAATCATTCCAAACAACCTTTCCTTTCTTTTCTGGAAATAAATTATAGTTCCTCAACTTCTTTCTTCTTTTATATTTAAGCAGCCCAAACAATGCTTGGACATTTTAAGGTTATATAGTACTGGGCTTTGTTTAGGGGTATGGACTCTTCTGCTGCTTTTTCCTCTGGGATTTTCTATGAATTCAAGGAGTACAAGATTTTTAAAAAAAAAATACCTTTAAAGGGTACATTAAAAATCAAATGAAGTTAATAAACTCCAATCTCTTATGTATTAGTACAAATTTAGAAGTAACACACACATATATATATTATTGGATTATGCTGCGATGTGAGAGACATGTGCCCCGCTCAATTTGGCTAGTTGTCATTGACATCGACTTCTAAATACCCTTGGAATAAAAGTAGATGAAAATAAAGATAGTTATTTTAATTCCTAAATCTCTTCAGCTATTATTAAACAAAGACAAATATTTTTTCACTGATCAGTAAAGCAGAGAATTACCTACAAAAATCATAATTAAAAGTGTAGAAAGACATATCTACCATAGGAGATTTAGATTCCAGCTCAGCCTTGGCGCCCAAGAATGTCACAGTTCACTCTTGGCGTCCATGAGTGTCTTTCTACTTAACATTATTTGTCTCTTCAAAAACCTTCACAATTTGGAGTTGAAAAATTGAAGGCAAATTTAGAGAGAAAAGAGAAATGGCAACTAACAAGATGGAAAAGGCAAAGATGGTGAGAAATTCGAGCTCAGATGAAGAGGAGGGCTGCTGTGGCTGCACCAAAATAGAGCCAAAGAAGGTGGTGAACTCTAGCCCAAGTGAAGAGCAGCTCAGCTCCAACAAACAGAAAAATGGAAGTGTTTTCCCGGCAAAGAAAAAGTCAGTGTTGGTACAGATATTGAAATCTGTGGTACCCAATTCTGTACCAACCCCACAGTCCAACAATAAGGTCGATTGCTGCAGGCTCAATTAGCCACACCCACCACACCACCATGACCACGGTTCAAGAAGATAAAGTTGCACAGAGGCTTATGTGGTTTAGTAAGCATAAATAATGGGTCATGTTGTAGTATTTTTGGTTATCTGCAGAGTCTACAGTGTACTTTTTATGCTTTGTGATTTCTATGTCTTTTAAATGGGAAATTGATAAAGCAAGATTAGCTATTTTTAGTGTGCTTTTGTGACATCTATTATGGCCAGATCTTTTTGTTTTTCTTTGCTAAAAGAGAGAGTTATAAAACATCAAATTGCAACACCAAAGTAGTTTGATTGAAAGTTTTCTTGTCCACCCTTTTATGGATCATGTCAAGGTTGGAGTGGAAGAACAATATTCTCAACTTGGCAGCATTCTAGGAAAGATTTGACACTATATTTGCTTCTCAAAAGCTATACAAAGAGGTTGTCCTGGTTTTGTAGCAATGTTCCATGAAAGTTTGGTGAGCATAGCCAAATCAAAGTATGTTGCTGGTCTAAAACACACACTTTCATTGTATCTTTGGACTTATTCAATTCACAATCTGAGAAAAATGGAAGGAAGGTCTTTTTTAAAATTAAAAAATATATATTTTTATAAAGGAGTGTTTCAACCATGACCATACAACCATTCTTTTACTAATTAAAGATCAAATTAATTCCAATTACTTTTTTTTCCCTTTCTAATTTGAGATATTATATGGATCCTATTACTAAATCTAATAAGTTAGTGAAATTGGATACACTTGTTTCAATCAAGCCACCAAATTGGAGTATTGCAAACAAGCCAGGGCCGTTTAGGAACCAATCAATTCCTTAAAATGAAATGATTCCTGGGGGCCTGACTTTATTAGCAAATAATTACTTTCTAGTTCTCCTCTGTCTTTTTTGAATTATTTTTCCCCAAATTCAATTTAGAAAAATGATTTTCATTAAAAAAAAAAAAAAAAAAAAAAAGCTCTTTGACCGTAGAATCTACATGTTTTATTTTCTATCAATTAAAACTTTATGTCATAATGTGTAAGTTTCACAAAAAAAGAAAAAAAAAGAAGAAGATATAATTTGTTATCTAGAATTTGGACATACGTTCAAGGATAAACTTTCTGAAACAGCAGTTGGTGCCTTGATGGGAAATAAGTTCCCTTAAAAGAGTTGACGGTACATTGACACGTGGCCATTAGGAATATTTGTTTGATTGTTTCTGCTTAATAACACCTAGTCATTAACCTGTACTATATATGAGAACCTACTTATTTGCGAGGTAAACTAAAATAACTTTATAAAAACTTAAATTGATTAAGAAACTATATCATTGCATGATTTGCTTTTGTATGACTTTAATTTGTGTTACAATTTGATAAAAAAGTCATTGCTTAAACGTGTAATGATTTACAAAAAATTTGTCAAACAATTTCAAATTCTACAAAAAATAACTCAAAAATTCAGATATTAAAACTTTTGAAAGATAAAAAAATATTAAAGAATCATATGATTCACTGCTTACAAATTATTAAAACAAAACAAAATATATATGACTAAATAATAGAGAATTATAAAAGAAAGATGAGTTACATTCAAAAGATAATTTCAATTATTGCAAGCTTTTTTATCTTGTAAAAAATGTCTAAAGAGAGTTTGATGGTTCATGTACGAAAATTACTTTTTTAAAAAATACATGAAAACCATAAAATAATTTTTTTTTTTTTTTTTAAAACAAAGTAGAGGTGAAGAAAATAACATAAGAAAAGCTCATACCTCTATGTACTCGGTTTAAAAAAAAAAAAAGGGAGTTTGTATTGCTTTTATAGTGTTCATGATTAACCTCGCAAATTTTGAGATAAATTATCAATATTTGTGTTTGAGTTTAAGTTGGACTTGTTAGAGAAATAGAGTTTTACTCTTTGTTAAGTTTGGATTAAACAAAAATAATTTTGTTTTAAAAAAATGATGAGTTTGAGTTTAAGTTGGACTTATTAGAGAGATAGAGTTTCACTCCTTGTTAAGTTTGGACTAAACAAAAATAATTTTATTTAAATAAATGATAATTTTATTTAAATATTGTGCTAACATGAAAAATTGTGAGAGTTTCAGAAGTTTTGGTTTTAAATCAATTTTGAAGAATTTTACTTGGTATAAAATTTCAAATTGTAAACTAAATTTCAAATCAATATGAATTATAAGAGAAGGAGAATTATTGATGTGGGAGGAACGAATCTTTCCCCAATTAGGTATTGTCCGCTTTGGGATGGGCAGGGTCGACTCTTGCTCCCACCCGCACGGATTTGCTCAATCCCACATCGGGGAGAGACGCCTCCCATCCTTGCTTTATAAGTACTTGGCATAAGCAAGGGTGTACCATAGTGTGTGTGATCATGTGAGCAAGTCTCAAAAACTGCACATTGCATTGCATGCACTATGCACTCCTTTGGGTCCATTGACCGACAAAGGGGGAAGGTGGGGGTTTCCCTTTAAACCCCAAAAGGCGCCTTTTTGTGGGAGGAATGAATCTTTCTCCAATCAGGTATTGTCCGCTTTGGGATGGGCAGGGTCGACCCTTGCTCCTACCCGCACGGATTTGCTCATTCCCATATCGGGGAGAGACGCTTCCCACCCTTGTCTTATAAGCACTAGGTCTAAGGAAGGATGTACTATAGTGTGTGTGATCATGTGAGCAAGTCTGAAAAACTACACATCGCATTGCATGCACTATGCACTCCTTCGGGTCCATCAACTGATGAAGGGGGAAGGTGGGGGTTTCCCCTTAAACCCCAAAAGGCGCCTTTTTGTGGGAGGAATGAATCTTTTCCCAATCAGTTATTATCCACTTTGGGATGGGTAAGGTGACACTTTCTACCTAATAGCTATTGATTTTAGCATTGAAAAAGACGATGTGAAGGAAAAAAAAAATTGATTACCTTTTGTATCTATCCAAAAAGTGGATAAAGTAGTAGAGGAAAATGTTGTATATAATATATATATATATATATATATATATCTAAAAATTTGCTAAAGTAATACGTAGAAGAAAAGTTGATAAAAAATTAAAGGTGGTATTTCTATGTAAAAATAAAATATAAAAAAATTGTGACACTTCAACATTAAAACCAAAATAAAAAAGGGGATAAATTATGACATGCACTTTAACGTTACTGATTTTAGGATTGGAACAATAATTAAGTTTTCATATTTATCTCAAAATTGGAGTTTAAGTTGGACTTATTAGAGAGATAGAGTTTCATTTTTTGTTAAGTTTGGATTAAACAAAAATAATTTTGTTTAAAAAAAATGATGAGTTTGAGTTTAAGTTGGACTTGTTAGAGAGATAGAGTTTCACTCCTTATTAAGTTTGGACTAAACAAAAATAATTTTATTTAAATAAAATGATAAGATTATTTAAATATTGTACTGACATAGAAAATTGTGAGAGTTTCAGAGGTTTCGGTTATATATATAGATAAGAGAAGTGCTACGTCCACAAGATTTTCACAACAAATCATAGGTAGTTAGTAGTTATTGGTTCAAATTTGAACTTATCACTTAGATTACTTTTTTGCTCCAACAATAACAACCAGTAACAACCTGCCCTTTAGGATTTGTTGTGAAATAAACAAAATGAAGGCAATATATATTTTTGTTGCATCCATTAAAATTTTAAATTATGAAATAAATAAAATGAACAATATTTAAAATAAATACGAACTATCAATTTTCATAACAAATAATGTTTTTGTCATTCTTATACGAGTTGTAGCTTTGTGTGGTGGGCCTTTTTGTGTTGTTGGGCTTTGATCTCTCCTGTTGTACTACGGCCTATGGGTCTAAGTTAAGAGAGTTGAGGTTGGCCTAAATGAAATACATTTCAAGCCAGTTTGTGCAAAGTCAAGTCGTCCCAATATAGATGCGTTCTGGCACAAGTGTTGAATGTACGACATGATCACAACAGGAACAATTATTACAGATGTTATTACAGGAATATAGTATGGTAGAACAACTATAATACTAAACAAATAAATTTAACACCGAAATAAAGGAAAGTGGCCTAATAAAGTTATGGTAGAATAATACAATATTGAAAATAGCGTAACAAGCATAAGAGAAAAACGTGTCTGCCTGAAGAGTAGGCTTAGTTTCTCAGCAAATGCAAGTTTAAAAAGGGAACTAATCCCTAATGTGAGTAACCTCAAGAAAGGCCTCTACCATAGAAGTTACGCAATTTGGAAAAAATGGCCTAAATGGTTTAAGCTTCAATCCTCAATATCTTAGAGAGTGGGTTTGTCAAGAGGGAGAGAAAAAATGTAATCTATTGATGCATGCCTCTATCCCTACCACTCATGTCTCTATGATTTTTGTATGTTGTTTTCTTTTCTCTTTTTTCTTTCTTGTTCCACCTCTTCTTCTTTCATTCCTTTCGTCCCTTGTCCCCCCTCCCCCCTTTTTACTGTTCACAGCTACCATGGTTGGATTTACCATTTTTACCTCTCAACTGCTTTTGGCTCCTTATGGGTGTCCTTCCAAGACTGCCCACTAGCCTACCGGCTACTTAGCCACTACCATGGCTTTGAATATGTTGGGCACCACTTTCCATTCCTAGACAAAACGACTTTCATTTGGATAAGGATTAAGTCTCTCAATCACCTACCTCTATGGCATGCATCAACTGGACCCAACCTACACTTACTTCTTTTGGGTGAGATGCTATCCTAGTAAGACATTTTTCCCAAATAAATTTGAGCGAGAACCCTAAAATAGACCCTCTCTTTCTCCCCACTGCCAGACCACACTCTCTTAATACCTTGACCCATGGCCTATCTCCCATGTATTGGCTGGGTACAAGTAGGTGGTGCCTTGGCCCTTTGTGGATGCTCCACTCCGTCTAAATTTGTTTCATTCAGGCCTTCACACAATTTCTGTTGCCTCCGTGTTTGTTTGATTCTGTTGTACTTTTTGGTTGGTGTTTATCCCTTGTGGCGTGAAAGATGTGTGGGATTTTGGGCCCACGTTTCCTGCCTTTTATCCCTTCTTGGATTGGGCGTTGCTTGGGCAAGGGCCCTCATCTTCTTGCTGAGTCCATATTTTTCTTCCTTGCGTTTGTGGGCCTCTCGACTATCGATCCTGCCATATCTCTTCATCTTGCCTGCTATAACTTTACCCCCTCTTTTACTTCATGTTATCCTGTGAACTTGTGGGCTGATGTTCCTGCCGTGTCAGCTTACTTCTTTGTCAATCTTTTACTCAAGTTTTCCTAGGCCTACTTTTCACATCTTTACTTTTTTTGGGTTTTGTTTGCCAACATTCCTGCTATGCCAGCCCATTTCATTATTTCATTTCTCGGGCTTTCTCGGCCTGTTTACTTTCTCTTTACCTCTTTTTTTAGTTGTTGTGGCTTGCCAGTTATCAATCCTGTCATTTCAGCTTGCTGGGCTCGTTTCCTTATTCCTTTACTATTTTCCCTTTCTCACATTCTCTATATTGTTGAGCTTCTTCTACTGTTGGGCCCTTTGTCAAAAGTGGGTATCAACACTTTGTATCAAGGAAACGGAATCAAAAGTGTATTCAACAAATTTCTAACCAAATAAATTTGTATAATTTAGAAAGAGTAATGTTATGGACACAAATTATTTCAACTTTTTAACCATTTGTTAAGGTAACAAGTTATTATTGGTTTAGCCAAAAAAGAAGTAAAAGTTATTATTGGAGTAACATTACTTTCACATGAACCTACCATTAATATTATTTTTATTATATAACAATCATAATTAGATTATTTACCAATAACTATATAAAAAGTTGTGAAATATCATGTATTCTTAAACTTATTTACTTGGAAAACATTCTCAAAAAAAAAAAAAAAATTACTTGGAAATCATCTTAATAGCATCTTTCTAGCATGTTAAATTGATTAAGGCTGACCAAATGTAAACTAAAAGTAGTAGAATAAAACGGCCAAGACTTTTAACTCTTCACTTAGAAGTAACAACTTGTAACTGCCGCATTGCTCACACACATGGAAAATTATTAGTTTAGATTTTGCTGTTCATATAAGATTTATATGGTAAAATAAACAAACAAACGTGAATTATATATATTGGAATTGGGAGAGAGAGAGATTTGGACGAGAGAAAAGAAAATGAATAATGCTCTGCTGGTTTATTATTAAGAATTGATTAGTTTATATACATTGAGTCATTAACTCATTAACAAACTTAACAAACTAATAACTAACTCACATGACCAACACGTGATGAATTAAAAGAACAAATAACAGTAAATATAAAACTGCATGTAGCACAACAATGACAACTAAAACACCTAAACTACTTGCAGCTTGACTGAATAGCTTTGACTGATATTTCAACACTCCCCCTCAAGATGGAGCATATATGTTGCTTATGCCCATCTTGCAAAGTAAGTTGCTGAACTGTTGATGTCCCAGAGGCTTTGTAAGTAAATCAGCCAATTGGTGCTTAGTTGAAACATGAAAGGTCTTGACTAAGCCATCTTGTATCTTCTCCCTCCCAAAATGGCAATCAAGCTCTATGTGCTTAGTCCTCTCCTGATAGACTGGGTTAGCTACTATGTGGATTGCAGCTTTACTATCACAGTACAGAAGAGTAGGATGTTCATGACTGATTGACAGGTCCTTAAGCAAGCCTTTTAGCCATACAAACTCACTAACAACAGCAGCCATAGACCTGTACTCTGATTCTGCAGAAGACCTAGACACAGTGTGTTGTTTCTTGGACTTCCAAGCAATTAAGGACTCACCCAAAAATACACAAAATCCAGTGATAGACCTCCTTGTATTAGGACAGCTGGCCCAATTAGCATCACAGTAACCTTTCAAGTGTAAATCTGAATTTGCTGGGAAAAAAAGACCTTGTCCAAGTGTCCCTTTTAGATACTTAAGAATTCTATTGGCTACTTGGAGATATGGCTGTCTAGGCTATGCAAGAAATTGACTCAGTTGATGCACACTATATGCAATATCCGGTCTGGTCAGTGTCAGATACAATAGTTTCCCAACAAGTCTCCTATATTGAGAAGGATCTGTTAACAAGTCTCCATGATAGTTTGACAGCTTAGTGTGTTGCTCCATAGGTGATTTAATAGGCTTAGCTGCTAGTTGTCCAATTTCTGCTAGAAGCTCTAAAACATATTTTCTTTGGCAAACACTTATGCCTATGGAGGATCGAGCCACCTATAATCCCAGAAAATATTTCAAAGGACCAAGATCCTTTAGCTTAAACTGATCATGAAGAAATTGTTTAAACTCTGAAACAACTTCAAGTTTGTTACTAGCTACCAAAATATCATTAACATATACTAAGATAACAATGATAACATCATTATGAACTCTTGTAAACATAGAGTAATCAGATTTAGACTGAGTGAATCCATGGTTGATGATTGTGGTTGAGAGCTTTGCAAACCATTGTCTGCTGGCCTGCTTCAGTCCATACAAGGACTTGGTGAGTTTGCAGACTAAATCAGGCTCCCCCTTGCTACCAAAACCAGGTGGAGGTAGCATGTATACTTCCTCATCAAGGTCTCCATGCAAAAAAGCGTTATTAACATCCAACTGTACCAAATGCCAATCAAGAGCAGCTACAATAGCCAGTATAGTCCTAACAGTGACAAACTTCACAACTGGACTAAAGGTTTCATAGTAATCCAAACCCTCCTGTTGAGTGTACCCTTTTGCTACCAGCCTAGCCTTGAACCTTTCAACACTCCCATCAGCTCTATGTTTGACTTTATAGACCCATTTGCAACCTATAGGAACCTTACCAGCTGGCAAAGTTGTAAACTGCCAAGTATTGTTTATTCCAAGGGCTTGTATCTCATCAGACATGGCTACCTGCCACCGAGGATCTCTTGCAGCCTCAGCATAGGACTTGAACTCAGCACAAATAGAGAGAGCAAAAGTGAAAGCTCTATGAGGGGTAGATAACCTATCATAAGAAAGGACAGATTCAATAGGAAAAGGGGTGGTAGGTAAGGGTAGGGGTTTGGTTGAGGCAAGTTGACAATGGAAATCTTGAAGGTAAGCAGGTGCTTTGTGAGCTCTGAAGGATTTTCTGGGTGTTGGTTGGGTAGGTTGGACAGAGTGGACCGGTTGTACAAGCTTATCAGGTGGATCAAGTGTGACTGGACTAGGGTCAGGAGTGATAGGATGGTATTGTATAGCATGGGGAGAAGAGATAGGTAAATCAGATATGTGAGGTGTATGAGTGTCAATCATAGTGTCAAAAACTTCCAATGGTGAATCATCAAAAATGAAGGAGGGAGGTGGAAATAAAGAACCACCAGAAAGTGGTTGAGAGTTAGAAGCATTGTTAAGATGAAAATCCATGGAATGAAAAGGAAATATGTGTTCATGAAAAACAACATCTCTAGACAAGAAAATGGACTTGGTATCAAGATTGAACAATTTATATCCCTTGACACCATAGGGATAACCAAGAAAGACACAAGGAGAGGCTCTAGGATCAAATTTAGATCTATTCCTAGAGAGAGTAGATGCAAAGCACAGACAACCTAGGACTTTGAGATGAGAGTAGGAAGGAACAGTTCCCAAAAGGATTTCATAAGGAGTTTTATTATTCAACAAAGGACTAGGCAACCTATTAATGAGATAGACTGCTGTAAGGATGCAATCTCCCCAGAACTTCAAAGGCAGATTAGCTTGAAACCTAAGGGCCCTAGCAACACTCAAAATATGTTGGTGTTTCCTTTCAACAACTAAGTTCTGTTGAGGTGTATCTACACAACTTAGTTGATGCAAGGTACCCTTGGAAGAGAAAAATTGAGGCATATGAAATTCAGGACCATTATCGGATCTCAAGGTTTTAATTTTGAGGTGAAATTAAGTTTCAACAAAAGAAAAGAAGGACTGAATGACAGTTCTAGCATCAGATTTTAATTTCAACAAATATACCCAAGTACATCTACTACAATCATCAACAATGGTCAGAAAGTACTTAAAACCATTAATAGAAGGTGACAAGTTATTTAGACCCCTTAAACAACCAGATTGCGTAGCCTAGATTAATTAGCCAAGTTGTTACTTAGTCAAATTAAGCAATTCTAGGTTAAAACAATCCAAACAATCATATCACGAATAATAATGCAGCGGAAAATAAATAACACAAGATATGATCACCCAGGAAACCACACGGTAAAAACCTGGGGAGGATTTGACCCACCGATCCTCAAGGCTAACCTGAATTCACTATGAAAGAATTGAAGTTCATACAAAAGGACTACAAGCTCCCCGCTCGACTTCCTAATGCTACCCACCAGTAGAACTTCCTGACACGACCACGCGCAGGCTCCGAATCCACGGACTACTTCTTTCTTGAATTCCTCAATCAGCTACAAGCTCCCCGCTTGCTTTTCTTTTAAGCTTCAATGGTTGCAATGGTAATGATCTTCAAGATGTTGAAATCATCTCTACCATGAAAACCCTAAGTTTTGTGTAAAGGAAAGCTCCTCAAAGATCTCACACGAGATTCACACAAAACAGCAATGTATGAGCAACAATACAATATGGACAACCTCCAAAAACGTGGCTAGGGTTTTGTTTATATACCAAGGGTAAAAACATAAAACCCTAAACGTTTAATGAAGTAGGGCTGAGTTGGAAATTCTGCAGAAAATTCAACCTGTGCGATTTTCGATCGATCGAGTCTATTCTTCGATCGATCGAGCCAGGCCGAAAGTCCCAAGTACTTCTGCAGCCACTCGATTCCAACTTTACAAGAATAAACCAACTTTGAGCAAGTCTAAATAAGACTAAATACAATGTTTTGATCATGGTTTGCCAACATTACAAATTAGAGTTCTAAATACATAAAATCCTAAGACCTTAGAACCTAACAGAAGGAACAGAAAATGGTCCCCAGATATCACAATGAACAAGATCAAAAATGGAAGAACAAATGTTATTCTCATTAGGAAAATGAAGCCTTTTTTGTTTGGCTAAAGGACAAACAGTGCAAACAGGAAGCTCTTTATCATAGAAAGTTACATCAGGAATAGTTGAGCTAATCAAGTGCAACCTAGATGAAGAAGGATGACCCATTCTATTATGCCACACGACAGAATTTGAAACAGTAGTGTTATTACATGAGACAAGACTACAATCAGCAATAACAGAGGAAGGAGAGTAAACACCAGGATGTGAGAGAACAGTGGGCATGAAATTGGAAAGTTGAATTGGGACAGAAAGCTTGGCAGAGGTGGTTTGCTGTAGAATGTACAGGCCACCATGCTTTCTACCCAAACCAATCGTCTTCCACTGGAGTAAGTCCTGTATAAAGCAGAATTGAGAGAGGAAAATGCAGTAACACCTCAGATAATGTGTTAATTTCCCAATGGAAATGAGATTGAATGAAAAGGAAGGAACACACAACACATTGTCAAGGACCAAATCACATGATAACTGCACTTGACCAACATGAGTGACTAAGACAGATTCACCATTAGGAAGTTTGACAAAGATGTGAGCTACAGAAGTAATTTTGGTAAGATATGAAATGGAATGAACCATGTGGTCAGTAGCACCACTATCAATAATCCATTCATTAGGTAACAGGGCAGGTGGAATGACAAGATTGGAAGAAAAAACTGAGTGATCTAAGTTGGTGGATGAATGCAAACAAAGAGGCATGGAATTAATAGAATCTAAGCATTCAAGTTTATCTAAAATGTTACTATTAGGTGTAGGTAAAATACTTGCAGTGTGAAAACTACCAGGCGGCAAGGACTTGGTGACAGGAGTAGTATGACTGATGAGTGTGGCAGCTTGATGAGTTCCAAGAGGGGAATATTGATTTCCTTGTGATCCCAAAGTATGGGCTTGCAACATGGACATGAGCTGGTGACATTGAGAAGAAGTGAGAGCCACTGTAGTCAACTCCTCCATAATATCTGTGTGATCCAGATTGGAACCCATTGAAACCTGATTAGCTAAGTGCCCCTTGCCTTTGTTCTTATACCCAGGAGGGTAGCCATGAATCTTGTAGCATTTGTCCACCACGTGGCCAAGAATCCCACAGTGTGAACAAATTGGCCTTTCCCTTCTTCCATTAGGCTCGTTGGTATAATTTCCCTTGTTAGATGAATTATTAGGACCTCTAGAGAAGAGTGCAACAGATTCAACTGCAACGACATTAGAACCAACTCTTCTTTGCTTCTCTTCTTGAGTGATGAGAGAGAAGACTTGATTCAGTGAAGGCAAGGGCTTCATCAGTAGGATTTGTCCCCTAACAATTGCAAAGGATTCATTAAGCCCCATCAGGAAGTTCATAGTACACTCCTCTTCCTGATACTCAACCTGAGCAGCCATTGAACCATAGGTGCAAATACCACAAGAACATGAGGGAATTGGCTTATAATTGACCAATTCATCCTAGATTACCTTGAATTTCGTGTAATAACTACTCATAGAGAGATTATCCTGAGAGAGATTACTCACCATTCTTCGTAGATCAAAAACCCTAGGGCCATTGCTCTGATAGAATCGGTTCTTGAGATCTATCCAAACTTCTTGCGTAGTATTCAGGTAAATCACACTTGAAATCAAATCCTTGGACATTGAATTGATCAACCAAGAAAGAACCATTCTTTTGCATTTCTTCCAAGCAGGGAAAATTGGATCAGAGGAACTTGTTGGAGCTTTGATGGTGCCATCAACAAAATCAGTTTTGTTCTTGGAATCAAAAGCATAAATGATAGCTCGGCTCCAAGTAGCATAGTTCTCTTCAGTAAGAGGCTGATTAACCAGAATCAAGCTAGGATTCTCATTACTATGCAAAAAATAGGGACTGGACGGTTTTTCCCACGTAGGCACAGAGGTTTGAGATGTAGATGATACAGAATCTGTATTGGCAGATGCAGAAGCCATTGAAGAAGCATGAACAAGGTTTTACAGAGAACTTAGTTTCAAGAATTAGAGAAAGCAAAGAATTGAAGAAACTTTGCAAGAGAGATCAATGAAAGAGAAAGAAATACAGAGTGAAGAAAGCTTCAAGAAAAAAACCCAACAATGGAGGATGAGTTAGGAATCGATGGAATGCACCGAGCCAACTCGCTTTGATACCATATTGGAATTGGGAGAGAGAGAGAGATTTGGACGAGAGAAAAGAAAATGAATAATGCTCTGCTGCTTTATTATTAAGAACTGATTAGTATATATACATTGAGTCATTAACTCATTAACAAACTCATTAACAAACTTAACAAACTAATAACTAACTCACATGACCAACACGTGATGAATTAAAAGAACAAATAATAGTAAATATAAAACTGCATGTAGCACAACAGTGATAACTAAAACCCCTAAACTACTTGCAGCTTGATTGAATAGCTTTGACTGATATTTCAACAATATACAAGGTTCATGTAAATACGTTATACACTGTTCATGCAAATGATTACATCTTACAAATTCTTTCTTCTTATAAATTTAAGTGGCCCTAAAAATACTTGGATATTGGAAGGGTATATTAGTACTGGGGTTTGTTTTAGGGGTAAGGTATGGACACTGTTCATGCAAATGATTTCCTGGGACTTCAAAGAACAAGATTTATTTATTTATTTTTACTTTAAAAGGTGCATCAAACGAACTCCAATCTTTCTTGTATTTTAATTAACATATTATTGGATTAGGCTGCGCTGTGAGAGACACTTGCCACGCTCAATTTGGCTAGCTATCATTGACATCTACTTCTAAAGACAATTTTGTCAATTGCCATCATTAACTAATTACCAGTTCCGCTATTATTAAATTTAAACAAAGATTTTTATTTTTATTTTTATTTTTTTTACGCTGATCAGAAAAGGCATAAAACTTAAGAAGTGTACAAAGATGTATCAACTGTAGGAGATTAGATTCCAACATAGCCTTAAACCATTCAGCAATTTATCTAAATTTTTGTACTGTTTGGACAGTGAATGGTGATATTTAGTTTTTACATACTTACTTTTTCAAATATACTTTCCAACAAATTCTCTATTATTTTTTCCATCTCATTTAAATATTATTTCTTCATTCATTCTTTATTCATTACTTATTCTTTTTTTAACAACTACACATTTTTCAATATTTTTTTATTCAATAGCTGATTATTATAATAGAAAAAAACATTTGAAGTGTGAATAGTAAATGCTACAGTGTTCTCTACTTGTAGACTAGCACAGTAGCAATTCTAATCTAAAAAATGGAGATGGAAAAGCTATTGGAGTGAATTTTTGGGGTGTTTTCTCTCTAAATTGGTTTTAAAGAAGCCATTGAAGATACCCTTAGCGTATATAAAAAATAAAAATAAATAAATAACCTTAGCGCCTAAGATTGTTAGTTTGACACTGTAGGACTCTTGGTGTCCAAGAATGTCTTAATACATGATAGACATTATAAATCTTTTAAAAAAACCTTCACAAAATTGAAAAATTGCAGCAAATTTAGAGAGAGGAGAGATGGCAATGAAAATAAAAATAAATAACCTTAGCGCCTAAGGTTGTAAGTTTGACACTGTAGGGCTCTTGGTGTCCAAGAATGTCTTAATACATGATAAGACATTATAAATCTTTTAAAAAAACCTTCACAAAATTGAAAAATTGCAGCAAATTTAGAGAGAGGAGAGATGGCAATGAAAGTAAAAATAAATAACCTTAGCGCCTAAGATTGTAAGTTTGACACTGTAGGACTCTTGGTGTCCAAGAATGTCTTAATACATGATAAGACATTATAAAACTTTTAAAAAAACCTTCACGAAATTGAAAAATTGCAGCAAATTTAGCGAGAGAAGAGAGATGGAAATGAACAAAATGGAAGGGACAAAGATGGTGGTGAGAAAGCTGAATCCAAGTGGGGAGATGGGCTGCTGTGGCTGCATCAAAAAAGAGCCAAAGAAGGTAGTGGACTCGAGTCCAAGTGAAGAACAGCACAGCTTCAGCAAACAGAAACATGGAGATGGAAGTGGTTTTCCAGCAAAGAGAAAGTCAGTGATGGGAATGATATGGAAATTTGTAGCAGCCAAAATCTGCGCCAACCCCACAGCCCAACAATAAGGTCGCTTGCTGCTTCCAGAAGAAGGGCAAGGGTAACCCACCACACCACCATGATGATTGTCCAAGAAGAGAAAGGAACATAGTGGCATATTTGGTTAGTAACCATAAATAAATGGTTGTAGAATTTTTGCAGTGTACTTCTTTTTCTTTTCTTTTTTCAGTGTACTTCTTAATGCTTTTGTGATTTCTCTGTTTTTTGAATAGGAAAATGAATATGCAAGATTAACTATTTTTAGTATGCTTTTGTGACATTTATTAAGGCAAGATCTTTTTTTTTTCTTTGCTAAAAGAGAGAGTTATAATTAGAACACCAAAGTAGTTTGATTGAAGTTTTGTTGTCCACCCTTTTATGGGTCTAGTCAAG
Organism: Quercus ilex subsp. ballota; assembly: GCA_032727855.1. Classification (NCBI taxonomy): domain Eukaryota; kingdom Viridiplantae; phylum Streptophyta; class Magnoliopsida; order Fagales; family Fagaceae; genus Quercus; species Quercus ilex. Next base: position 30,915,200 of record CM064916.1, on the reverse strand, counting down.
GTTGGATTGGAAGAACAGTATTCTCAACTCTCAATTGCTTCTATTGATTCCTGATCAAATAGTCGTCTAGGTTTGTAATTTTAGAGAGCATAGGCAAATCAAAGTCTGTTGCTGGTCTAAAACACAGAGTTACATTGTATGTTTGGCTTATTCAATTCAAGATCAGAGAAAAATGGAAGGAAGGTTTTTTATTTTTTATTTTTTATTTTATAATAAGAAGTATTTCAACCATGACCAGACAATTATTCTTTTAGGACTTACAGGATCAAATTAATTCCAAATTACATTTTTTTTTCCTTTCTAATTTGAGAGATTTTATGGATCCTATTACTGAATCTAATGAGTTCATCAAATTGTATACACTTGGTTCGATCAAGCCCCTGATGCTGAGTATTGAAAACAAGCCAAGGCTGTCCATGAACCAATCAATTCCTTAAAATGAAATGATTGGAGGGGGCTGACTTTGTTAGCAAATATTACTTTTAGCAAATATAATGCTACCCCATTCTTTTTCTGTTTCTGCAGTGGCTTTCTCCTCTGTCTTATATTTTTCTCTGTTGCCCTTCTGTTTTCTGACTGCCTTTTTTGGATTTTCCCCTCAAATCCAATTTAGTAAAATGCAATTATTTTATTTTCTATCAATTAAATTTTCCAAGGTAAGTCATAAATTGACGTTTAAAGGTCATAATTTGTAATCTAGAATTTGGATTTTGGAAATTTACGTGTGGTAATTAACCTTTTGAAATGGTAGTTGACTAGTTGGTTTGGTGGGCGTTGATAGTACGTGGCCATTATATTATTATTATTATTATTATTTTGGATGTTTCTTCTCAATATAGGGATTATAACATTTTCTTTTTTTTAACCTAGCAGCCTACAAGGTGATGATGACACATTTTTGTCAATTTCACCTATTCATGGTTTAGATACTATTTTACAAATTTTAAATGACACGCTAGTCTACATATTATTACATCTATTAAACAAAATATAAATAATGAAATATACAAGATGAAAAATATTTAAAATAGAGAGGAACCATCAATTTTCATAACAAGTAATATGCCCTCATTCTTATGTGAGTTGTAGCTATGTAACAAGAGCCAGAATTGAAATCGCATTCAACAAATTCAAGAACAAATAAATGTAAAATTTAGAAAGAGTAATGTTAAGGGCACAAATTATTGTAATTTTTTAAAACAATTTGTTAAAGTTATAATTTGTTATTGGTTTAGCCAAAAAAAAGTTGTTATTGGAATAACATTATTTTTATATGAACTTACCATTAATATATTATTTATTATATACTCATATTAGATTATATACTAATAATTATTTAAAAAAAATTGTGAAAAATTATGTATTTTTCAACTTATTTATTTGGAAATCATATTAGTAGCATGTTTCAAAAAAAGCGCAGAAAAATTTGATCAAGGTTGACTAATGTAAATCAAAAACAAAAAATAGTAGAATAAAATGGCAAGCCCAGGAGATACAAAGCAGCAGCCCACATGTAATTCACTAACAAAGAAAGTAGGAAAAAATAGCTGACCGGATAAGACCGAACGAGGATCTTGAGTTTTGACCCTTCTCTTTGGAAGTAATAGCTTGTCAGTGCCGCATTGCTCTCACTCAGAGCCAACATATGCGAAAATTATTAGTTTACATTACACTATTTATATAAGGATTATATTGTAAACCAAACACGTGTATAGGGTAAATATGCTATATACTATTTATGTAAATGTGTACAATTATGTACAATTTACACTAACAATAAATATAAACCAATAGAATAAGACTTAAGTACAATATTTAGATGCTGTTTTTTAAGTTCTTTTTTTAAGATTCTACCATGTTGATTTTTTTTCAAGAATTGAAAGTATATTTTTTAATTAAATAGCCACATGACTAAATATGAATAGAGAAATCTAAAGAACAGCACTTGTACGGCTATACCTAAGTTTTGTCCAAACAAAGGGAAATTATTGTATACTTCCGGAGTACCATAAATGCGTACTCCCTCTTCTCACATGAATGATGGGTCCTACTAATTAAATTTATGGTAGAACCTACCATTCATGTGAGAAGAGAAAATACGCATTTATAGTATTCCGGGAGTACCTAATAATTTTCCACAAACTAATAATTGCTCCACAAACAACAATCCATAAATTGTTGCATCAAAAAACAATGCATTAATAGAAAGGGTCTTTGCAAACCCAAAGCGAGTCTACAAATTATAAGGCAAACTCAGATGACATCAACTGCAACTAATCAAATAATTCAGCAAATTTAGACTCTACAAATTGCAATCCAAATCATTAAATTGGGAAGAAAAAAAACCTTAAAAGCATTAAACTGCAGATCCGCAAATCCCAAATGCATTTTCTCAAACTCGTAGGAGCTTCAACACTCAGCAACACACAAACACCAAAGTCAATGCAAGATACAACCTTAGCAATTCACAAACACTAAGCTCTGGGAAAACTGATATTTTGAGAATCAATATATTATCCCAAAAGAAATCTTCCGCGTATGCACTCTGCACTCTTTCACTACAAAGTGGAGTGTACCCTCTGAAAATTTTTAAGCAAAACCATTAAGTTATATACTTCTTTGTTGGGATTGGAATCGGCGATTGCGTTGAGAATGAGAATGGAATATATGCAAAGAAAAAGGATCGGATAAATAAGCTTATAATGGTCTGCCATAATAGACAGCAGCTTAGTAAGCAGACTATTGCATAAGTGCGGTAATGGCAGCTCAGGAGCAGAGCAAAATCAGAATTAAAAATCCATCTTTCTTGGGGACTAAACTATTTTCTTATTTAGCAATTAGCATGTGACAATGTGATCACCTTTTATTTTATTCGGCTAGCTTATAAATTTATAATAAGAATTCTAGAAGGATAATCAAAAACTGTTGTACGAAAGTGAGGGAGAGAACGAGAGAGAACTTTTTCAATCACCAATTTTCTTTTTTGGTAAAAAGAAAATAACTGAACGCACTTGACTTTTTTGGGCAAGAAGGTCAGTCACTCAAAGAAGGAATATTACTTTAAACTTTCTTGCTTTTTTGGGGGATTATTAGCCCTTCGGAAAAAAAGAAAATTAAACAAAAATTGAATAATAGAATATTATTAAACTGATAAATCTACCGTACAAATGTTAGATTAGCACGATTTTCATTTCAGAAGCATTTGTATACCCCAAAAATATTCTAGAAACACTTTAGTCACTCGTATACTTAACTTCCAGTTCCAAGTTTCTATCCTAGGCCGTTCATATAAAATAATTATATTTAAAATTTTTCTAAATAGGCCGTTTTTCTTTTTCTTTTTCTTTTTTGGGTGCAAAGGCCGTACATTTCTTTTATGTGTGTTATCCTGTACCACTTTCTGGGGCAATTGGGCCATTGTGACATTGTCATATACATGCTTGTCTCCTGAAAAAATCTCCCAATTTGGTTTCCAAAAAAATTCACATTTTGGAAACCAAATTTGTTGCAAATTTAGTGAGAGGAGAGCTATAGTAATGAGCAAAATGCAAGAGGCAGAGATGTTTATGAAGCTGAACCCAAGTGTGGGGGGGGGGGGGGGGGGGGGGGGGGTGGTGATCTGCACCAATATGGAGCCAAAGAAGGTTGTGAAATCGAGCCCAAGTGAAGAACAGGTCACAGTCACTGAGCCCATATGGTTGAACAAACAAAAACCGGGAAGCGTGATTCCAGCAAAGAGGGGGTCAGTAAAGGGAATGGTATTTAAATACGTAGCCGAATCCATGGAAAATGTTTTCCGTGCTCCTTGCCTTCCTTCTTCCCCCTGAAGCCTTAAGGGTCCGTTTGGTTGGAAGAGTGAAAAAATAAGAGGATGGAAAATTGTAGAAGGATGGAAAAGTGAGAGGATGGAAAATATTTAGTTTTCCCTCTTGTGTATTTGGTTGGAGGGGTGAAAAAGTGGGAGGGTAGAAAACTCTTTTGTTTGGTTGGAGAGAAAAAGAGAATGATGGAAAATGTAGTTTATATAAATTGACTATTATACCCTTATTATATAATAGGTAAGAAATATAGATATTTGTACTTATGAAATAATATAAAATCTACCACATTATATATATAAATTTATGTTATTATTTTTATTATTATAATGTAAAAATTACAATAATTTACAACTTGATCAGGCCATGTTAAAAAAATAAAAAAATAAATAAATAAAAAAGAGAAGAGAACACGTTGGTGTGCTGTGAAGGTAAGATGAGAAGAGACAAAAGTGATAAGAGCAACCGCATTAATCTGTCTACAAATTCTGTCTATTTTACACAAAAACTTACTTTTTTTTATTTTACACCATTATTTTTACAAAATACCTACATCAATTAATCTATTATACACATTTTTTTTATTAAAACAATATTTCTCTTCCTTTTCTATTATTTCCCACCTAACCCCCCCCCCCTCTTTTTTTTTTCATCCACACTTTTCTTTTCTTTTTTTATTTCCTCTTTTTTTCTCCTCCACACCTTTCCCTTATCTCTATCTCCACATTTCTTTTTTTTTCTTTTTCTTTTTATCTATAGCATGTCTGAGCTCTCCATCCTCTTATCTTCACTTTCCTTTTTTCTTTTCTTCTCCTTTTCTTTTCTAGCTCTTCGTCTGAGCTCTATCTTCCATTTTCACTTTTCTTTTTTCTTTTCTTCTCTAGCACTACGTCTACTCCAAAGCATTCAAGAAGCACCAATGCATGTCCTCCTTCCACCGTGGCTGAGATGGGTCTACTTCTTTTTCTTTTTTTCTTTTTGGTTCTAATTTGATTAGTTTTAAAATTGTGATTTGAGTTTGTATTTTGATTGAGAGCTCCATTAATTTTATGCTAGGTTGCGGTGTTTGATGGTGGTGCTGGGTTTGGTGGTTGCTGGGGTTGTTGTCGCGCTAGGTTGTTGGAGACGTTGGGAGGGCATTATGATAAAATAACATTGAGGCAGTTTTCTCCCGTTGATTTTCCTCCCGGTTTGGGAGGAAAAAATTTGTGGGCCCGGGAGAAAAATTTTCTCCCGTGTTTTCCACTCTTCTTATTTTCTTCCCATTCCCAAACAGAGGAAAAATTAGTTTTTCACCCAATTTTCCTCCCAATGTTTTCCATCGCCCCTAAAATCACTCCAACCAAACGCAGTGTAAAGTCCATCAAGGCCAAAAGTTGCATTTTCAAGAAGGGTAAATCTATTTACCCACACACGTCATAGCCATGCTTCAAGAAGACTGCGCATATATAATTTTCAAAGGCCACCAGCAGCCACATGTAACATAGACTATTTCTTTATCTATTTTACTTAACGGTTCATACTTTTCAATTTTATATTTCACTTTGATTTGCTAAGTGTGCTAAAGTGTACTGGTTGTGAATTTATTTTTTTATTTTTTATTTGAGCAGTTTGTGAATTCTATAACACAGAGTTCCATTTTGTCAATATTGCAATTTAATGATTTAACACCACAATCCTAGTAAATTTGGAAGGATTTTATTTATTTTATTTTTTTTGTGCGCGCGTGCATAGATGTTAGATCAGATACACATTTTTATGAACTACTAAGGAAAAATGAAATTTTCAATAATTTTGGGACAAAAAATGAACTTCTTAAAGTGTAGGGATGACAAACAAACTTTTGATAAAGTTTAAGAACTAAAATAGTATTTATCATTTTTAATAAAAGATGAAGTTTTTTCTCTCCTAGAGTATTGAGTTTGATAATCCCCATAAATCCTCTTTAGCAAAAAGAAATTGCAATAAAGGAATTTTTTTATAGATAATTCGATAATTACAATAATGAAGAGCGAAATTTAACTCTTGATAGTAGGCTATATCACTTAAAAAAAATCGAAGATTATAAAACTTAAGAGCATTCACATTAATTAATGCAAAATAGCATTTTAGCCCAACTTTGCTCAATGAACCTCCAAAAATACCCACATTGAATTAGCATCCCATTAACCAAAATAATATTTTGCTACAATACTTATCATAATAAAAAATGAATGAAGAAATAGCATTCTAATAAAAATTAAATATATTATAAATAATCAAACTTGTGTATCTTAAGAAATGGTCAGTTAAAAATTTAAAATACAAAAATTAGTTTACTATGTCATAATAGAGAGAAAATTTTGTATTCAGCAATGTGGACAAGGGTCTAGCTAGGTATAAAGAGTGGATTATCATAGGAAGTTATTGAAGCCTTTGAAAAAAGAAAAGTTAATCTTTTGAAGATATTGTCACATGGTCACTTGCTGCTGATGGCTGAAGTTGAGTCAAAAGGTGGAGGGTTAGATGTCCTGTCTATGGTCAACATACATATGAGACCAGAGTCATTGGCAGCCGCCTCACATTATCTAGTCCATAATGAAAAAATGAAAGCTTCCACGTTCCAATTATGCAATCTAAGAACATGTGCTCCTTCTAATTTTATTTTGTTTTAGTATAATCTAGAACATATACGATAGACTAATAATAGTTTCAGTCCTCCCAATGAGCATTGTTTTGCACAAAGTAAACAATATGCTTTTAAATTCTACATTACATTTGTCGGCACAAAATAAATACAAAAGGGATTTGAAATCCTTTCTTTTCCTAAAAGAAAGCAGATAATGCACAAAGCACCAATGCTCTCGACAAACAATTTGAATGCTTTTATGTACTTCATACGCAAGTAATATTAGAAGTTTAGCACTCCTTTTCCAGATTCCCTTATGATGAGTGCAAGAAATTTTTTGACCAGTTCATAAAAATGGACTTTTGACCAAGTAAAAACTAAAAAGACAAGTACATCAAACTCAAAACAAGGGGCTAATGGCAGCATTGGCGTTTTGGAAGATTATATTCTCCATTAGTGCAATCTATTAATTGCAATGAGAACATGCGTGAAAGCTTTAAAGTTACTGAACAGAATATTGCTGATGTTCACAAGGTATTGTCGGTACTCGGAAGCCAACCTTATTGATCGGTTACCACTAACATATTTGAGCTATGATTGCATGTTGACACTTTGTTATGATTAGGTTTCTATCAAACTTTACTAGTTTTAGTTCAAGTTAACCACATTCAATAACAATGTGTGTGTGAAAACTTAGTTCAAACTACCTCAGAAGCACAGTTATTTCACGTGGATTGAAGTATAGTATCTGAAATGAATAAGTTAGAACACAACCTGGACATATATAATAAGATATATGTTTCATACGGACATGATAGCTAGGAAAGCATGTACAATATGGGAATCAAATTCTTTTTTGAGAAATAATTACAACATGCTGCTAATCCCGCAACTCGTTTGAAATTATATGGGGATGTGTCAATTCAATTATAAATGAGTTTCTGGTGCAGGCTTCTCTAGAGATGAGCCAGAAACTCATTTGCAATTAGACCTCACCTGCACCAAAAATTATTGGAGCCATGGTGAGGTATAATTGTGCAATTAATTAACACCCCCTCAAAAATGTATATATATTACAATATTTAAAACTAGAAAAACAATATTTAAATTTAGGATATATTTGGAGATCCAACACAATTATTTGGAGATTCGAAATTAAAACTGCCATTTGGAGCAAAAATTAAAATTTATCTTAAGCTTTTTATTTTTAAATAATATGTTTTTAGTCAAAAAATAATAATTAATGTAATCCATCAAAATAAACAGAAAATAAATAAGAAAAGAAAGTTATAAATGCTAGGTTTTCTTAGGAAATTTATATAAATTTCATGGTTATTAGGATTGTATTAAATTGATTGTTGAACCGTCAAATCAGTAAACTAGAAAAAATTTTGGTTTAGTATGAAAGGAATATCAAATTAAAGAAAAAAAAAATATCAAACATGTGGGGTTTAATTTGACAATTATTTGTTATGGATGTAACACTTCTCAATTTAAATTTATATGTGTGTTTTTTCTTCTTCTTCTTCTTCTTCTTTTTTTTCTCCATTATTGCTATACTAGTTTACGTCCTTTAATCTTTTTGTCCCTGTATTGTCATTTGAATTAAAATATAATACATGCATTCAATTGCATTCATGTTTCATATCTATGCCGTATATATGTTTCTTGGATTTCTAGTTCCCGCAAAAAACCACTCAATCAATGACAAAAGATTGGACTCGGCCATGGTTGGAGCCAATGGCCCCAAGACACAATTCAAGCAAAGATAAGCAGACGATGTTAAATAATTTACACACAAAGTCCCTTTGCTTGCTTCTCTTTCCCACTCCAGTCTTGACTACTTATCTTTAAACAAGTACCTAAAAAATACAACGGCAAGTAATTAGCCCAATGGGCCTCTAGTTGTAATTACTCTGACCCTGTTCCACTGTTCTGAAGAAGTCAAATTTAAGATGAACGTCTACTACACAGTCCCCGTTATGCTTTATTGGTTTATTATTATTTTTAAATTTCATTTTATTTACTTGATTAGTATATGCTTTTAGGTGCATGCTCAAGCTCACTTTTACTAAACAAATCAGGCCAATATCAAACAAAATTTATGAAGCACTAAGGATCAAGAAAAAGCCCAAGACAAACCTGGTACTGTTGAGGCTCATGGCCTACTAATATTAAGACAGCGTGCTTACATAATCAAACTGCTAATCGGCGTGGGCTGAGGTTTTTCCCTTTGGCCCAACTCGTTGACTGAGCAATAGCCCGTCCAAGCTATAGGCCGAACACTCCACCCATTCCTGACTCTTATAAAGCTCCAAAGACCCATTTCATCTATCCATATGTGTTGGGATTTCAGCCCAAAATTCCTCATACTTCGTATTGGGCTCATGGTCCATGCCATTTCATCACTTCAAGAATTGGGCTCAAGCTCCATATTATATCTACCCCCATGGATTATACTTATAGCCTATATTTTCCCCTTAACCTTAAGAAATTAACACTTGCTGCTCACGTTATTCTCTTAGAGCATTATTATTGGTAGTGCTAAAAAATTATATTACTATTTTTAGCACCATCAACTATTAAAATAAGGTTGCATTGGTGGAGACAAAGCCAAAAAATTTGGCTTCTCAGTTACAGTACACAGCTACTTTTAGTTATGTACTGTATTTCAAAGGTAATATATATATATATATATATGGATTGGGTTCAAGTTACACCTGGTGTAACGCCAAATAATGTTACACCATGTTAAGATCCAAAATTTCACAACAAAGCCCATTCCATAAAAAATAAAGAAGGCCCAATTCATGCAGCAAGAAGAATCGACATCAAGGCCCTATGTATGTTCAGATTTTCAGCAAAAAATGCCATTAAAAAGTCCAGTAAAATCTAGTGAAAGAACTGGGCCGGGATCCCCAGAGGCTGACAGAGGCTCGTGATCCTCAGGACATGCAGCATAGCTAAAGTGGGATTGAGACAGCTCAAAAGGAGTACCATGAAATACAAGAAATGAAGAACATATATGTCCCTCTCAAGCACCCAGTGGTGCAACAAAGAATCAGAAAGCTTAGAGAGTGACAATTCATGAACAAAAGGCTAGTACCCCGAGGAACCCAAAATGAAGAACTATAAGGGGAAATGGCTGGGAAAACCTTCAACCCAGCAGGAATGGATTCTGCTCACTTGGGAAAAATGACAGCAAGGAGACTGCCAAAAAGCTAAGCCTAAGAGGTAAAAAGCCTTAAAAGAAGAGAATGTAAAGGTCAGCTCTCCAAAATTGAAAGTCAGTAAGTGACTTTTAGGAAAACAGGACTAAAAGATGAAAACTATGAGAAACAGAGAAAGAATCAACGGTCAGAATGGCTGGCATAACAGGGGCTCTGGTACCTAGGGAGCCAAGGGGGGAGAATCAATGGTATCCAAACCCTAAAATGACACTATAAAAAAGGGGAAACAGCCAACATTAAGGGGAATTATGCAGAAACAGAAAATCATAGCAGAATCTTTGAGAAAACACGGTCTAAAACTCAAAGAAATTAAAAAACAGTTGCCGATATCTCAAAAACAGCCACTATAGCACATATTTGGATTCAAAATGATTCAAACTTTGCAAGTCTTAGAGGCTTGAATAGTCATCAAAGTCTGTAATTTTTTAGTTTATTTGAACCTTATATCACGTCCTAGTGAGCATATTGTAATCCACAATTGAGAAAAATAATGAAATACCTCATATTGATTTGAGGATCTTTAACTATTATTTCGTGTATTTCTTTATTACATTGTTTTCCTTTATTGTTTCTTGCTGCTTAATACATATATTCTTGCTTGCTAGTTTTTCCTTTTACTCAGCCAAAAGCTGAATCCTTTTACCGGGGTCCTCACTTCAACTTGAGCCTTGGACACACTTATCCTCCAAAGAAACATATGCCAAAACATACACACATCAGATATCACCCTCTCCCACAAAAATCCTTCTCACCTAACTATCTTGGAAGGCAATGCCCAAGCAAAGCCACTTGAACTTGAGTTCCAAATCCCACAAGTCTTGTGCAAAAGCACCTAGTCAGTGAGAATTGGAGCCAAGATCCTCGTGGCTGAATCATTCTCATGAAATTCATTTACATTTATGTATATGTATTAAAATGTATGTCATAATCTAAGAAACTAACAATTATTTGAAGATATGTGTATTGTATAGTGTGTTTTATGTAACACCTATAAAGGTAAACGAAAATGAGCAAAACTCTATTGCATAATAAACATAGAGAAAGATCATATAGTTCAGAGAACCAGCATTCTGGGTTCTTATAGACCTAGTACTCCCCGGGATCCCACGACAGTACGCCTGGGGTCCCAAGTGAATGAAATCTTTTAAATATTTATACAATAAAAGATAAGCCTTGAATACTCTATTTCAATCTCCTTCTCATTGTGAATATTATGAACACTTATTTTACTTATTTCGTAAGAGTAAATGGTCATTTTACGAGACTAAAACACTTATAATGGTATTTTATTACTTAGGAGGAATTGCATTTTTCGTCTTGAGGAGCTTTATATGACTTGCACACAACTTAGTTCGTAATCAGCCCCATTTAGTTGCTGTGAACCAAGCCTAGTCCACCAAAACAACAAGTATTTGGGCCCGGGATCCTTGTCTCTACTTGGGCCTATGTGCTAAGAAAAAAAGCACTCTCACACACCACTCAATATTTTTTAATTGGATGCGAATATTGACAAATCCACCGTTAGATTACATTATCTTCGTATATTCTTCATTCTTGTAAAATTTCGAGGAGATCAAAGATTAATAGTCATATCATCAATCAATTGTTAAAATTCAAAATTTTGTAGTTTAAAATAATGCATAAAAGTTGAGTTTATAGATCAAATGGTAAATAGCATCCAATTGATATGAAAATTGGCATGCACGTTAAGAACATATAGAACATGTAATTCAATAGTTGGATTTTCAAAATATTAATTTAATAACAAGTTATTAAGTGGTGTAACATTGCTTAGAGTTACACCAGGTGTAACTTGAATCCAACCCTATATATATATATATATATATATATATATATATTTGTGTATTCACATTTGTAGTAATATTTAAATATTTTATTTTATTTTAGTTTATTTTGTTATTTTTTTTTTCTCTTCCTTCTCATTCTTCCCGTTCCTCTCTCTCCTCAGACTCACTCGACCTCTCTCCCTCATTTTCTCTCCTCTTCCCCCCACTGCCAGCCCAATCGCTAGCTTAGACTCACTCGCAGCCCAGCCGACCCACCCTTGGCGTCGACCCATCTTCCTCCACCTCGTTGATCTCGCCTCAACCTCGCCAATCTCCCCTCTGCCTCGCCGATCTAGCCTGCCCCTCCACCTCGTTGTTGTGGGTTGGGTTTGTCTAGGTTTGTGTGGTTGGGTGATTTGGATAGGTGGTTTTAGTGGTGGTGTGGGTTTAGGGACGGAGCTATTGTTGGACTTGGGGGGCAATGCCCAACCCCACTATTTTTTTTTTTAATTTTAGTATATATATATAATATTATTTTTAACAATTTGTTTCAATAAAATTGTACTTTGCCCCCCTTAACAATATTATTGATATTTTTAAATGCTATAAAAAAAATATTAGCCCAACAACAAAAATTAAGCCCAAACAACACACCAAAACACACACACACACACACACACACACACACACACACACACACACACACAAAATCAAAGCCGGTTCTAAGTAGGATATCTAACTAGCCTAGGAGTAGGAAACACCCAACTTACCTCACACATATAATAAAAGGGGAAAAAAGGGGGGGATTTCTAAGCCATTCCCACAAAAAAAGAAAAAGAAAAAGAAAAAAAGAAAAAAAAAGGAAAACCTAACTTACGGCTAAACACAGAGGAGAGGAGTTTGGCAGCCAGTGGCACTATAGGTCTGTAGAAGCAAAGGTATCCCTCTCATCTCATATTGAATCCTTGTTTGGTTAACTTAGATTGAAACATGTGTTGACACTTGACATTGTTGTGACTCACAGACTTGTAAAGAAAACTTAAAAGAGAGCACAGTGCAAGAGCAGGGATGAAGAGACTTTGAGACATAGAATATACTAGAGGAAACTAGAGAAAAAAAGTCAAAGAGAGAGGTAAAAATCTGACCCATCTTTGTCTTTCTCTCTTTAATATAGCCCATAATTTATATTAATTTATGAATTTTACTAATATGTGCTCTAAGGGCACATAATAGTATATAATTTTTGAAAAAAGTTTTATCTGAAATTGAAGAAGTTTTGATAATTTTTTCATTTTCAATTCCCAATAAAATTTTTCTAAAAACGAATTTGTTAACGTATGCCTTAAGAGCATACATTAACTAGACTTTTCTTTTATAAATAAAAAAGTTGTCATCTGACAAACACAACACAACACGTCAACAGTCAATTGATCCTATTGCCATAGCCTATGGTGTTTTGTGATTTTTTTTAAAATTTTTTTTTAAAGTTTTGTCTTTAGTGTTTTTGTCTATTAGTTAGCGTCTTTTAAAACATTAAATATATATTTTTTTGGTAAATAATTAAAAAGATTATTTGCAACTTTAAAATTTATTGGTTAGTTGTTGAAATGCTTGTGTGCATGGTGCTTGTCTATTGTGTGTAATCATTGTAGATTATTGACCATATAATGACATAATAATTATAGATGATTTCGATCATAGATGATTTCAAAGATTTAAAAAGACGGCGAGTTCCATTTTCATAAATAATTGCATTGTAATATCTTAAAAAACAATAATTTTGTGTATTTTTCTTTGTTGATGGTTTATTAAATGAATGATTATTTGGAGTTTCAATATATATATATATATATATATTTATTTATTTATTTATACTTCTGCTTCCCTAACTCCAAGTCCTGACTTCGTCCCTGTGTGGGTTGTTGCTGGGATCGGTGGCAGCTGGGTTGTCGCTGGGATCGGTGGTTGGGTTGTTGCTGTTGTGGTTGAAATCAAGTTGTTGCTGTTGTGGGTGGATTGATATGGTGGGTTGTTGAGGGGGGTTTGTGGTGGTGGTGGTGGTTGTTTTTGTTTTTGTTTTTTTTTTGTTTTAATCAGAGTTGTGGTGGTGGATTTTTGGGTGTTTATTCTTGGATCTTTGGGTGTTGATTTTTGGTTTTGTCTTGATTTGTGATGGTTGTGGGCTGTGGGTTATGATTTGTGGTGGTAGATGTAATTGGCGGTAATGTGGCTGTGTTGTTTGTTCACAAACAAGGAGAGAGAGAGAGAGAGAGAGAGAGAGAGAGAGAAGAAGAAGAAGAAGAAGAAGAAGAAGAAGAAGAAGAAAAAATTAAATGAAGTAGTTAAAAATATAGAATCATTGTTATTGAGTGTGTTGTGAAATGATAAATTAAAATAAATAAAGTGATTTTTTGGGTGCTAAAAAGCTAAAAATTTGCCAATGCTCTTATCTCTCTATGATAGGCTTCCCAGATAAAAAGCCTTTTGAAGTCCGAAGCTGCATGGGTGCAATCATGGTCTTAAAAACCAAACCAGTCATCAAACCGTTTTTTTTTTTTAAATTTTTGGTTCAACCCCGATTTTTGACCGGTTTTTCGGTTGTTAACCGGTTATTAACCGGTTTTGGGGCTTTTAACCGGATCGGACTAGCTCACGTTCCCGGTTGAATGGGTCGGACTGGCCTGTTCAGTCCGGTTTTTAAAACAGTGGGTGCAATACCACATTCAGGCCAAGGAAAATCCAACTCACTAGGCCTAACTCATCCCAAGACGAAAGGCCTCCATCATGCAAGCATGTAAGCCACGTGGGACCAAAGGGACAGACAGGGAACCGTGTTCGGCAAGAAAAAAAAAGAAAAAAAAGAAATGCTAAGTTTATAATAATTTCACAATATTTTTACAATAAATTTTAGATGGCAAATTATTACTAGTTGCTAAAAAAAGTTATATCAGTGATAGACTCAAATTATAACCAATAACTGTCTGTCATCTAAATTTTTTTGTAAAAGTATTGTAAAATAATGTTACGTACGTACTATTAAAAATGAGTAAAACAAGAGACATGGAAGAAAGCAAACCCATCCCACTACAAATCCAGATTTGGTAGATCATTAAAAAATTCGTTATCTTCTTAGTTAAGTTAGAAATTCTTGTTTCTTCTTCTTCTTCTTAAAAAAAAAAAATTATAAATTCTTGTAATTACTTTGTGATTTGTGTGGGTTTTATTATGTGTCAATTTCTTATCATTCATGTTTAATTTCATTGTATTTGTGGGCTTTATTTGTAAATGGGTTGAGCTTTGAAACTAATTGAAGAGCTACTGGGATTTGGAAGTGCATTTTCACGAGACATTTTGCCAAATAAGTAAGTAACCTACAAAAATGACATGTAAGTTGCACGTCTTTGATTTGAAATTCAGTTGGAAACTGATCAGTTCGCGAATGATTCATTATAATCGCCAAAGGGACAAGTTCTAATTGACACTTTGCGTTGGGAGTTGAGCGTTGATCAGCCCTTAGATTTAGGATCGAAGTGACAATTGGCACTTAGACTTGGTCCTAATCTTGCCAGGTGGTTGTTGTTGTTGTTCCTTTTTTTAAACTCCTTTCTTATCAATTTTGAGTACCATCCGACTTTGGACCTAAAATTTAGCCATTTAAGAGTTAGGATATGTTGGGGAGTATTTACTAACTTTAGATACCAATTAGTTAACTTTAATTAAAGATAATTTGACTAGTTATTTAAAATCATTTAAAATCACTAGACTTCTTAACACAATTTACTTCTTTAAATCAATCTAGTAAAAGCATCTCTACCAATATTTTAATATGATCTGATTCAAATCATGACACATAATTAATCAAGATTACTTATTTAAGGAATTAGTCATGCTTGTCAAAGGCCTTGTAGCTGAATTGACACTTGTTTATGCACAAAGTGTTTGAGGGTCTAGGGTTCGAATTGCGGAATTAGTAATATGTTGTAATTATCTCTAAAAACAAAAAAATCAGTCATGCTTAGGTTTTTTTTTTTTTTTTTTTTTTTTTTTTTTTTTTTTTTTGAGGAACAAAGATTGGATTAAGTCTAATTATGGGAATGTATATTAATTGTTTAAACTTGAATATCTAAAATAAGTATATAGTACTATATATACAAAAGCCCACAGATTATGACCTTTTAATATTCTGTAGTGGCTTTCTCCTCTGTCTTATATTTTTCTCTGTTGCCTTTCTCTATTTTCTAACTGCCTTTTTTGAATTTTTCCCTCAAATCCAATTTAGTAAAATGTAATTATCTTATTTTCTATCAATTAAACTTTCCAAGGTAAGTCATAAACGGGGCCGGCTGAAGTTATAGGCGAGTTGGGCCACCGCCTAAGGCCCCCACTTATAAGAGGGCCCCAAAATAGCAATAATATAGTATATAATATTATTTTTCCATTTGAGAAAAAAAAAAATTTACAAACGGCCATCACCAGGTCCATGAAGGCCTGTTTCTCACAAAGGCCCGTTTCTCACCAAAATAATAATAATAATAATAATTAATTAATTTCAAACGGTCATTACCAAATCTCATTAGGCCACCCGTTTCTCATAGAGGCCCCGTTTCTTACAGTCACAGAGGCCCGTTTATCACATAGAAAAAAGCTGAAGTAACAAACTGACAATGTGACTAATCCCATCAGATCAAACCATCACCAAATCTTTAGCTTGCATAAGAAAAGATTACAAACGACAAAAATTATTAGCTTGCAGAAGAAAATATTACAAAAGTAGAGAGAAGAGGCAAATAAGAAAAGAAAGAAAAAAGAAAGAAGAAAAAAAAACTCATTCTCTGACTCTCTCTATCTGACTATCTTGATTCTTAAAAAAACACTCATTAGTTGGCTTACTCATCAACTGTGTTGGCAATAGACTTGTGTGTTCACTGAAGGTTCGTTTTTTGTTTTCTCTTCCTTTGTCTCTTTCGTCTTCTACTCTTCTTCATGTTTACTGCTGGGTGTCTCGGTTTTTTTTTCATGGGTGTTAGGGTTTTTTTTTTTTTTTTTTTTTTTTGAAGAGGGTATCTCGGTTTTTTTTTTTCATGGGTGTCTGGGTTTTTTTTCTTTTTTCTTTTGAAGAGGAGTTTGCTCACGGGTCTGGGTTTTTTTCTTTTTTCTTTTGAAGAGGCGTGAGCAGAGCAGTGTCTGGGTTTTTTTTTTTTTTTTTTCTTTTTGGCTGAAGCTGAAGTGAACTTTGGTTTGGTTCCTTTAGATTTCTCTAGAACTCTAGAAGCCTTTTGATTCTTTGAAGGGTCTGAATGGTCAATAGACCCATAAAGAGAAAAGAGTTAAAGTCTTACATGTTTAGGTTGAAAGCTGAATAGTCTTACACCTTTTGAATTTTGAATGGTCTAGAATAGTCTAGTCTTACACGTGTTTTTTTTTTTTTTTTTTTTTTTAAGAAATCAGATTTAGAGGGATAGTGGCTAGGTTTTAGTCTTAGTAGATCAAGTTGAATCCTACGCATTATGCTAAAAAAAAAAGTTTACTGCTACTGTGCTACACAAAAAAAGAGTATTAATAACAAAATATAAATTTAGAATAATTTACTTTGTACTAATATTAATTTTAAGTTTTTTGTGCAGGTTTAAAGTGTAAAGTGATAATATTAAGTAAAGCTGCAATTGTGCATTTGATAAAATAGGTTCTATTGTTTTATACATTAAATTTATATTATTCTAGTTAAATTGTAATTTTTTTTTATTATAGATTGTGTTTCATTTATTCCTAAATATTTTTTAATTACAAATGTCTACTAGAAAATATTTATCTGGATATGAAAAAAAAAAAAAAAAAAAAGACAAAGAGAAGAACTAATTGAATCTCAAAAAAGAGCTATGGACAAATTTATTACTAGTAAAAAAACAAAATCTTGCAGAAAATTTGAATGAAGGTTTCATAAATGAACAAGAAATTCATCAAAAAGAGTTAGAAGATAATGAAAATATACAACAAAATGATAATAACGAAGGTGGTCGTGATAATGGTCAAACATGTAATGTCACCATTCTTGATAATGAAGCTCAAAATAATTTCGAGGAGAGTGAAAATATTAATAATCAACCTAATTATATTCCTACAAATATTTTTAATCCAAGTCAATGGAAAACTATTGATATAAAATTAAGAGATTTGTTAGTAGAAAATGGTCCAATAAGAGTTGATGATCTAAACTTTCCTATAGATAAGAACTCTAGACATTTTTCTACTACGCATTATATTCGAAAATTACCAAATGGGGAGAAACATGATAGAAAATGGTTAGTGTATTTTTTTGAAAGAAGTAGATGGAGTATTTTGTTTTTGTTGCAAGTTGTTTAATTCAAAATCTAATACAAATCAACTAGCTAGTGGAGGAACTAAGGATTGGAAAAATATTAGTTCTATTCTTAAAAATCACGAAACAACCAATGAGCATATTACTAATATGAATACTTGGATTGATTTAGAACTAAGATTATTGAAGAATAAAACAATTGATAAAAATGTCCAAGAACAAATTAAGAAAGAGAAAGATCATTGGAAAAAAGTATTATTAAGAATAATAGCGGTGGTAAAAAATCTTGGTAAAAATAATTTGGCATTCCGAGGAAAAAACGAAAAGATCTATCAAGAAAATAATGGAAATTTTTAAGTATAATTGAAATGATTGCAGAATTTGATCCAGTAATGCAAGAACATGTTCAACGTATTCAACATGGTGCAATCCATAATCATTATCTTGGTCATAATATACAAAATGAAGTGATACAATTATTAGCAAATGAAATTAAAAGTAAAATTATAAAAAAGATTAAAGAAGCAAAATACTTTTCAATTATACTTGATTGTACCCCCGATGTAAGTCATCAAGAACAAATGACTCTCATACTAAGATGTGTGGATATTTCAATAAGTCCGATAAAAATAGATGAACATTTTGTGGAATAGCTATATTATCAATTGAAAAAGAAATGTTAGCGGAACTTGAATGCAAAAATTTAATTAGTAATTTTGTCTCTCAAAAAGCAAGAAAAATAAATTTTAATTAAAAAAATATATGAATTTATAATTAAATATAATAAAAGGCCTCGTTTAAAGCTTTCGCCTAAGGCTCCCAAATTCATTGAGCCGGCCCTGGTCATAAATTGACGTTTCTCAACAACAAAAAAGGTTCATAATTTGTAAACTAGAATTTGGATTTTGGAAATTGACGTGTGGAAATTAGCCTTTTGAAATAGTAGTTGACTAGTTGGTTTGGTGAGCGTTGATAGTAAGTGGCCATATTATCATTATTATTGTTATTATTGTTATTTTGGATGTTTCTTCTCAATATAGGGATTAAAACTTTTTTTTTAACCTAGCAGCCTACAAGGTGTTGACACATTTCAGGTTCGGCCCATTTCATTTATTTCATGATTTAAATTCTATTTTACAAATTTTAAATGACACACTAGTCTACATATTTTTACATCTATTAAACAAAATCTAAATAATGAAATATACAATATGAAAAATATTTAAAATAGAGAGGATCGATCAATTTTCATAACAAGTAATATGCCCTCATTCTTATGTGAGTTGTAGCTTTGTAACAAGAGCCAGAATCAAAAACGCATTCAACAAATTCAAGAACAAATAAATGTATAATTTGGAAAGAGAAATGTTAAGGACCCAAATTATTGTAATTTTTTAAAACAATTTGTTAAAGTTATAAGTTGTTATTGGTTTAGCCAAAAAAAGTTGTTATTGGAATAACATTATTTTTATATGAACCTACCATTCATATATTATTTATTATATACTCATATTAGATTATATACTAATAATTATTTAAAAAAAATTTGTGAAAAATTATGTATTCTTTAACTTATTTATTTGGAAATCATATTAGTAGCATGCTTCAAAAAAATCTCAGAAAAATTTGATTAAGGTTGACTAATGTAAATCTAAAACTAAAAATAGTGGAATAAAATGACAAGCACAAGGAGGAGATACATAGCAGCAGCCCACATGTAACATCAATTAATACACTTAAAGAAAGAAGGAAAAAATAGCTGACTGAATAAGACCGAACGAGGCTTTTGAGTTTTGACCCTTCTCTTTGGAAGTAATGGCTTGTTAGTGCCGCATTGCTCTTGGAGCCAACATCCGCGAAAATTATTAGTTTGCATTACACTATTTATATAAGCATTATATTGTAAACAAAACACGTGTATAGTAGTTTATAATATTCATGCAAATATGTTATATATGGTTTATGTAAATGCTTACAATTATGTACAATTTACACCAACAATAAATATAAACCAATAATTGTCCCACAAACAACAATCCATAAATTGTTGCATCAAAAAACAATACATTAATAGAAAGGGTCTTTGCAAACCCAAAGCGAACCTACAAATTATAAGGCAAACTCAGATGACATCAACTACAACCAATCAAATAATTCAGCAAATTTAGACTCTACAAATTGCAATCCAAATCATTCAATTGGGAAGATAAAAAACCTTAACATCAATAAACCGCAGATCCGCAAATCCCAAACACATTTTCTCAAACTCGTAGTAGCTTCAGCACTCAGCAACACGCAAACACCAAAGTCAATGCAATATACAACCTCAGCAATTCACAAACACCAAGCTTTGGGAAAATTGATATTTTGAGAAACAATATTTTATACCAAAAGAAATCTTCCGTGTATGCACTCTGCATTCTTTCACTACAAAGTGGAGAGTACCCTTTGAAAAATTTTGATCAAAACCATTAAGTTATATACTTCTTTCTTGGGATTGAAATCGGCGATTGCGTTGAGAATGAGAATGGAATATATGCAAAGAAAAAGGATCGGATAAATAAGCTTATAATGGTTGGCCGTTGTAAAATTATAGAAGACCCTCTCTCTAAATAAAATTGTAATTCTTATTGAAGAGTGCAAAATCAATGAATTATACATCACCACTACTCCTATATATACATGATGTAAACAAGCTAAAACTGTATAACTAACTCCCTATTTTGGAGGGAAAAAAAAACTGTTATAAAGCTATTCCTATTCTAATATTACACGTGTGCTTATATCGTAACTAATTTCCAGCTGTCGTAGAATCTAACTACACTGCTCCAAGTCAATGCATAAAATCTTCATGAAATGGCACTACCTTAATTGTTTCTAATAGCTCTGCACTTGACAAGACTGATTCTGCAGTGTCCACTTGATCACTACACTTCCTTGTTTCAGCTGATATACTAGCCACTTGATTACTACTTCCAATTCCAATTGCAACACCCTGTTGTACCTCATATTACTGTACTCTTTGCTTCTCATTTTTCACACTCCCCCTCAAGAGCAAAGCTCTTGCACCTTGATTCTCCACTGTTTGTTCAGGATACTGAATACAATGACCAAAGATATTGATTGAGCCTAACCTTCTCAACAACCTTAGGTAATTATCTACCCCAAGTGCCTTAGTAAAAATATCAGCTAGTTGATTCTTAGATGACACATAAAAGGTTTTAATTGTCTCATCCAAAATTTTATTTCTAACTATATGGCAATTTGCCTCAATATGTTTAGACCTTTCATGAAACACAGGATTTGCAGAAAAGTGCAATGCTATCTAGTTGTCATAGTACATCAATGCTGGCTTTTCATGTGTGATGTGCAAGTCCCTCAACAAGTATAATATCCAAGTTAGTTCACAAGTAGTAGTAGCCATGGACTTGTATTTAGCTTCTGCAGATGATCTGGACACCACACTCTGCTTCTTGGACCTCCAAGACACCAAGGCATTGCCTAAGAACACACAAAAACTAGTAAGAGACTTCCTAGTATCAGGGCACCCTGCCCAACTTGCATCACAATAGGCTTTAAGTTGTAAATCTGACTCTGCAGGATATAATACACCCTGCCCTGGTGTGCCTTTAATATACTGTGGAATCCTTCTTGTTGCCCTCATCTGTTGTACCCTAGGTTGAGACAAAAACTGGCTAAGCCTATGCACTGCATAAGTGATATTTGGCCTACTCAGAGTTAAGTACATCAGCTTCCCAATTAGTCTCCTGTACTGTTTAGCATCTTTAATCAATTCTTTATCACCTTTAGATAACTTCAATTGTTGTTTCATAGGTGATTTTACATGTTTGCATCCAATCATTCCTGTCTCTTTAAGGATCTTAAGGTCATACTTCCTTTGATTCAAACTAATTTCCTTTTCACTTCTTGCAAGTTCCAATCCTAAGAAAAACTTAAGTGAGCCAAGATCTTTAATCCCAAATTTCTAGTCCAATAGGGATTTTAACGCTGCAACACAACTTGGATCATTGCCTGTGATGATCATGTCATCTACAAAGACAAGTAAGGCAGTAAACAAAGAACCATCTGTATAAACAAAAAGCGAGTGATCAACTTGTGATTGGTGAAAACCAAGCTGCAAAATGGTGGCTAAAAGTTTGGCTTTACTTTGGCTAGAAGCTAGATTCAAACCATAAATGGACTTGACTAGCTTACAAACCAATGGATTGGATGGATTGAAAGATAAGGACTCCCCCTTATTGTGATAACCAGGTGTTAAGCTCATATATATCTCTTCTTCAAGATCCCCATGAAGAAAAGCATTATTAATGTCTAATTGATGCAAAGGCTATCCTTGGTAGAGGCAAGAGCAAGCAAAACTCTAACTGAAACAATTTTTGCTACAGGAGAAAAGGTTTCCAGAAAATCAAGACATTCCCTTTTTGTATAGCCTTTAGCCACTAAATGTGCCTTGTACCTTTCCACAGTCCCATTGGGATTAAGTTTGATCCTATACACCCACTTACAGCCAATGAGACTTTTACAGGTGGCAGTGGGGTAAGAACCCAAGTGTGAGTCTTCTCAAGTGCCTCAATTTTCTTATCCATAGCTGCTTTCCAAACTGGATCCTGAATTGCTTGAGAAAAACTAGCAGGATCTTGATGACAAGCATTGATGGTCATTAGATAGGACTGATATGAAGGATCCAAATGTGAGTAAGTCAGTGAATCTGCAATATCATAGGGTAAACATGGAGGATGAGCAGTAGCAGCTGTGTTGCAAGCATAGTCTTGCAAGTAAACAGGTGTCTGGTGAGCCCTGGTAGACTTTTTGATGGGTGGTGGAATTGCCATAGGTGGTGTAGGACCAGGAGCAATGAAATAAGCTGAATCAGGTTGGGAAGAATCAAGACTTGCAGATTCAGAAATGGAGGAAGGAGATGTTGGAAGAGTTGTAAAAGGATTATTTGGAACTTGAAAAAATGAATCACAAGTACTAAAATATTGAGTTGGAACCTCTGTAATACCAATGGGAGTAACAAAGCTATCTATACAATCTTTACTAGAAGAATGAGCTTCAACTTTAGAAATAATAGTAAAAGGATTAGAAAAATCACATTTATCAGATGCAAAAGGGAATATGTGTTCATGGAAAACCACATCCTTGGAAACAAAGACTGTATTAGTGGATAAATCAAGAAGTTTATAGCCTTTAATTCCAAAAGGATAACCCAAAAACACACATTTCCTTGCCCTTGGTGCAAACTTGGACATGTTGTGAGAGAGTTGAAACATAACACAAGCATCCAAAAATCTTCAAATGTGAATATGTTGGAACATGACCAAAAAGTACTTCAAAGGGTGTTTTGTGAGATAAAATGGATGTTGGTACTCTATTTATTAAGTACACAGTAGTGAGGATACAATAACCCCAAAGATGCATAGGTAAATTTGATTGAAATTTAAGAGCTCTTGCTACATTCAAGATGTGTTAATGCTTCCTTTCCACAATAGAATTTTGTTGAGGGGTTTCAACACAACTAAGTTGATGTAAAATACCTCTTTGGGCAAAAAATTCTTTCATTATGAATTTTGTACCATTATCAATTCTAATGGTTTTTACTTTTCTTGAAAATTGAGTTTCTACCATTGTACAAAAATGCTCTAAGGTAGCTTGAGTTTGAGACTTGTGTTGCAGTAAGTATACCCAAGTGCACCTTGAACAATCATCCACAATAGTTAAGAAAAACTTACAACCATTCATAGTAGAAACAGAAAATGGACCCCACAAGTCACAATGAATCAAATCAAAACACTTATCAGAAATATGAGTACTTTTATTAAAAGGTAACCTCTTTTGTTTGGCTAAAGGGCATATGTCATAATGAAACTTCTCAGAAGGATTAAAAAGAGGGACATGATTGTTATTCAACAAAGACAACTTGTCATTTGACAAGTGTCCTAGTCTAGAATGCCATACATGTGGCTGAGTTTTATTAACAGAAACTGCAGCAGAAACACATGTTGAAGTTGAACAGCTCTCTTCTAGCAGGTAAAGACCATTGCATTCCCTACTTAGACCAATTGTTCTCCAAGGATTAAGGGCTTGGATAAAGCAAAGATTTCCAAAGAAAATAAGGCAACAAAGAATGGATTTTGCTATCTAGCTAATTGAAATGAGATTGAAACCGAATGAAGGAACACAAAGCACATTATACAGAACAAGCTTTTCTAAAATTTGGACGATCCCTATGTGTGTAACTAAAGCAGTCTCACCATTTGGAAGATTAACATGAGTATTTAGGGTAGCAGTAATAGAAGTATAATAGGAAATAGAATGGATCATATGATCTGTTGCTTCTGTATCTAGTACCCAATTAGACTCACTAAAGGCTTCCCCATTGACTGTTTTTGCAGAAAAGTTTGAATGTTCTAAATCAGGAGTGAAATTGGATTGAATACCTGACATGAGGTTGAACTGAGGTTGAGAAAAAGCAGAAGCCACATCAGAAACTACACTAGAAGTTCCTTTAACACCAGTACTTGTAGTGACTGTGCTCTCAGTGGCTGCATGATGTCCATCACCAAGATTACCCCCAGTATTGAGAAATGCCAACAACTACTCACATTGTTCCTTAGATATAGGACATTGATTCACTGCAACAGGGAAATTTTCTGCATTTGCTATTGGTTTAGAGGAGGCTTGATTTGCATTGGCATTTGATTTCCCTTTTGGCTTGTATCTTGGTGGATAGCCATGTAACTTGTAGCATTTTTCAACTGTGTGACTAGTCATGTTGTAGTAAGTACAAAAAGGCTTCTCACTTTTGTTATTCCCTTTGTTCCAATTGGCACTTCTAGAATTCCCTCTTGTATTAACATATATTGCTATGGCATCAGATTGAAGTGTGCCAGAACCTCCATGTCCAATGTTTATGTGAAATTCCTCTTAAAGAACCAGTGCATAAACTTTGCTCATAGAAGGAAATGGATATGACACGGGAATTTGACTTCTAAGAGTCTCAAAATTCTCATTTAACCCCATCAGAAACCTCATGACATAAGCTTTGTCATATGAAGCACTCAGCACCTTCATAGCACCACAAGAACACTCTGGAAGTGGCTTGTAATTAAGCAATTGATCCCAAAGCCTCTAGAATTTGGTGTAATACTCTGTCACTGACATCTGGTTTTGAGAAATATGAGAAATTTCTCTCTGTAGATTGTAAATCTTGGGACCATTCCCTTGTGAAAAGAGATTATGTAATTCAATCCACATTTCCCTTGTTGTTTCACAATACATGATGCTGCTGGACACATCTATATGCATAGAATTGATCATCCACGAAAGCACCATGGTGTTACAGCTCTCCCAATCTTCACACAAAGGCAAATCCAAATCTAGCTTTGGAATCTTTCCATTCACAAAGCCAATTTTCTTCTTTGTAGTAAGAGCAAGAATCATTGCTCTGGACTATGAGTGATAATTCATTCATTCCAAGCAATGGTTGAGTAACCAAAATGTTGCCTGGATTTTTACTCTAATTGAGAAAATAGGGATTGGGAGGATTAGGAGTAGTAGAATCATTGCTAAGGATCAAACTAGATTGTGAAGGCTGAGCTTGAATTGGATCAGATGGATTGGTTGACTTAGTAGATGCCATTGAAGAAGTTTCAATGCTCTGATACCATGTAAAATTCTAGAAGACTCTCTCTCTAAATAAATGTAAAATTCTAGAAGACTCTCTCTCTAAATAAAACTGTGATTCTTATTGAAAAAAAATGAAAAGAGAGTACAGAATCAATGAATTATACATCACCACTACTCCTATATATACATGATGTAAACAAGCTAAAACTGTGTAACGAACTCCAAATTTTGGTGGAAAAAAAAAACTGTTATGAAGCTAATCCTATTCTAAAATTACACGTGTGCTTATATCATAACTAATTTCCAAGTCAATGCATAAAATCTTCATGAAATGGCACTGCCTCAATAGTTTCTAACAGCTCTGCACTTGCCAAGATTGATTCTGCAGTGTCCACTTGATCACTACACTTCCTTGTTCCAGCTGCTATACTAGCCACTTGATTACTACTTCCAATTCCAATTGCAACACCCTATTGTACCTCATATTGCTGTACTCTTTGCTTGTCATTTTTCACAGCCGTAATAGACAGTAGCTTAGTAAGCAGACAATTGCATAACTGTGGTAATGGCAGCACAGGAGCAGAGAAAAATCAGAATTAAAAATCCATCTTAGTTGGGGACTAAACTATTTTCTTAATTAGCAATTAGCATGTGAGAATGTGATCGCCTTTTATTTTATTCGGCTAGCTTATAAATTTATAATAAAAATTCTAGAAAGGATAATCAAAAACTGTTGTATGAAAGTGGGAGAGAGAAAGAGAGAATTTTTTCGATCACCAATTTTCTTTTTTAGTAAAAAGAAAATAACTAAAAACACTTGACATTTTTGGGTAAGGTCAGTCATTCAAAGAAGGAAATATTATTTCAAACTTTCTTGCTTTTTTGGGGGATTATTAGCCCTTTGGAAAAAAAAAATTAAACAAAAATTGAAAAATAGAGAACGAGAATAATATTATTAAACTGATTGATCTACTCAGGGCCGGCTCAATGAATTTGGGGGCCCTAGGCGAAAGCTTTAAACAAGTCCTTTTATTATATTTAATTATAAATTCATATTTTATTTAATTAAAATTTATTTTTCTTGCTTTTTGAGAGGCAAATTACTAATTAAATTTTTGCATTCAAGTTCCGCTAACATTTCCTTTTCAATTGATAATATAGCTATTCCACAAAATGTTCATCTATTTTTATCGGACTTATTGAAATATCCACACATCTTAGTATGAGAGTCATTTGTTCTTGATGACTTACATCGGGGGTACAATCAAATATAATTGAAAAGTATTTTGTTTCTTTAATCTTTTTTATAATTTTACTTTTAATTTCATTTGCTAATAATTATATCACTTCATTTTGTATATTATAACCAAGATAATGATTTTGGATTGCACCATGTTGAATACGTTGAACATGTTCTTGCATTACTGAATCAAATTCTGCAATCATTTCAATTATACTTAAAAATTTCCATTATTTTCTTGATAGATCTTTTCGTTTTTTCCTCGGAATGCCAAATTATTTTTACCAAGATTTTTTACCACCGCAATTATTCTTAATAATACTTTTTTCCAATGATCTTTCTCTTTCTTAATTTGTTCTTGGACATTTTTATCAATTGTTTTATTCTTCAATAATCTTAGTTCTAAATCAATCCAAGTATTCATATTAGTAATATGCTCATTGGTTGTTTCGTGATTTTTAAGAATAGAACTAATATTTTTCCAATCCTTAGTTCCTCCACTAGCTAGTTGATTTGTATTAGATTTTGAATTAAACAACTTGCAACAAAAACAAAATACTCTATCTACTTCTTTCGAATACACTAACCATTTTCTATCATGTTTCTCCCCATTTGGTAATTTTCGAATATAATGCGTAGTAGAAAAATGTCTAGAGTTCTTATCTATAGGAAAGTTTAGATCATCAACTCTTATTGGACCATTTTCTACTAACAAATCTCTTAATTTTATATCAATAGTTTTCCATTGACTTGGATCAAAAATATTTGTAGGAATATAATTAGGTTGATTATTAATATTTTCACTCTCCTCTAAATTATTTTGAGCTTCATTATCAAGAATGGTGACATTACATGTTTGAACATTATCACGACCACCTTCGTTATTATCATTTTGTTGTATATTTTCATTATCTTCTAACTCTTTTTGATGAATTTCTTGTTCATTTATGAAACCTTCATTCAAATTTTCTGCAAGATTTTGTTTTTTTACTAGTAATAAATTTGTCCATAGCTCCTTTTTGAGATTCAATTAGTTCTTCTCTTTGTCTTTTTTTTTTTTTTTTTTTCATATCCAGATAAATATTTTCTAGTAGACATTTGTAATTAAAAAATATTTAGGAATAAATGAAACACAATCTATAATAAAAAAAATTACAATTTAACTAGAATAATATAAATTTAATGTATAAAACAATAGAACTTGTTTGATCAAATGCACAATTGCAGCTTTACTTAATATGATCACTTTACACTTTAAACCTGCACAAAAAAATTAAAATTAATATTAGTACAAAGTAAATTATTCTAAATTTATAATTTTGTTATTAATACTCTTTTTTTTGTGTAGCACAGTAGCAGTAAACCTTTTTTTTTTAGCATAATGCGTAGGATTCAACTTGATCTACTAAGACTAAAACCTAGCCACTATCCCTCTAAATCTGATTTCTTAAAAAAATAAAAATAAAAAAATAAAAAAAAATAAAAAAAATGTGTAAGACTAGACTATTCTAGACCATTCAAAACTTAAAAGGTGTAAGACTATTCAGCTTTCAACCTAAACGTGTAAGACTTTAACTCTTTTCTCTTTATGGGTCTATTGACCATTCAGACCCTTCAAAGAATCAAAAGGCTTCTAGAGTTCTAGAGAAATCTAAAGGAACCAAACCAAAGTTCACTTCAGCTTCAGCCAAAAAGAAAAAAAAAAACCCAGACACTGCTCTGCTCACGCCTCTTCAAAAGAAAAAAAAAAACCAGACCCGTGAGCAAACTCCTCTTCAAAAGAAAAAAGAAAAAAAAACCCAGACACCCATTAAAAAAAAACCGAGATACCCTCTTAAAAAAAAAACCTAGACACCCAGCAGTAAACATGAAGAAGAGTAGAAGACGAAAGAGACAAAGGAAGAGAAAACAAAAAACGAACCTTCAGTGAACACACAAGTCTATTGCCAACACAGCTGATGAGTAAGCCAACTAATGAGTGTTTTTTTAAGAATCAAGATAGTCAGATAGAGAGAGTCAGAGAATGAGTTTTTTTTTTCTTCTTTCTTTTTTCTTTCTTTTCTTATTTGCCTCTTCTTTATGCTTTTGTAATATTTTCTTCTGCAAGCTAATAATTGTTGCCGTTTGTAATCTTTTCTTATGCAAGCTAAAGATTTGGTGATGGTTTGATCTGATGGGATTAGTCACATTGTCAGTTTGTCACTTCAGCTTTTTTCTATGTGATAAACGAGCCTCTGTGACTGTAAGAAATGGGTGGCCTGATGAGATTTGGTAATGACCGTTTGAAATTAATTAATTATTTTTATTTTTTATTTTTTTTGGTGAGAAACGGGCCTCTGTGAGAAACAGGCCTTCATGGACCTGGTGATGGCCGTTTGTAAATTTTTTTTTTCTCAGATGGAAAAATAATATTATATACTATATTATTGCTATTTGGGGGCCCTCTTATAAGTGGGGGCCTTAGGCGGTGGCCCAGCTCGCCTATAGCTTCAGCCGGCCCTGGATCTACTGTACAAATGTCAGATTAGCACGATTTTCATTTCAGAAGCATTTGTAAACTCCAAAAATATTCTAGAAACACTTAGTCCCTCATATACTTTGGGGGTGTTTGGTGAGTATTTTCAAACAATAATTTTCAGTTTTTAAGCAATATTTTACGTATTTTTACACTATTTTAGCTACATGTATTTTAACAAAAAATTTTAAACAACAATTTTTAGTTTTTAAACATATGTACCAAACGGGCCCTTAACTTCTAAATTTCTATTCATATAAAATAATTAGTATATTTAAAATTTTTCTAAATAGGTCGTACCTTTCTCTTTTCTTTGATTTTTTGGTGCAAAGGCTTACCTTTCTTTTATGGGTCAATTTAGATACTGCTTGTTATTGAAAACTGAAAATATTGTAACAAAATAATTTTTAAATATAAATAGTGCCATGTAGAACTCAGTTTAAAAGTTTTTTTTTTGTTGAATTTCATATTTGTGAGTTTAGTGAACAGTACACAAGACCCATAAAAAAATGTCCAACGCAGCTGAAATTTGTTTTCACTATCCAAACTTACACGGTGTGTTTTCCTATACCACTTTCTTGGGCAAATGGGCCATTGTGACATTGTCATATATATGCTTGTCTTCAAAAAAATTCACCCAATTTGGTTTCTAAAAAAATTCACATTTTGGAATCCAAATTTATTGCAAATTTAGTGAAAGGAGAGCTATAGTAATCAGCAAAATGCAAGAGGCAGAGATGTTTATGAAGCTAAACCCAAGTGGAGGGGTGATCTGCACCAATATGGAGCCAAAGAAGGTTGTGAAATCGAGCCCAAGTGAAGAACAGGTCACAGTCACTGAACCCATATGGTTGAACAAACAAAAACCTGGAAGTGTGATTCCAGCAAAGAGGAGGTCAGTAAAGGGAATGGTATTTAAATACGTAGCCGAATCCGTGGAAAATGTTTTCGGTGCTGCAGCCTTAAAGTCCAACAAGGCCAAAAGCTGCAGTTTCAAGAAGGGTAAAACTATTTACCCTCTCAGATCATAGCCATATTTCAAGAAGACTTCAATATATTTTTTTAAGGCCACCAGCAGCCACATGTAACATAGACTATTTCTTGCTTGTCATTTCTTTTTCTATTTTAATGTAGTAATATATAACACGTATCTTTCAGTTGCAGAAGTACTTTACGGTTCATACTTTTCAATTTTATATTTCACTTTGATTTGCTAAGTGTGTTAAGTGTACTGGTTGTGAATTATTTATTTATTTACTTGAGCAAAGTGTGCTGGTTGTGAATTCTATAACACATATCTTTCAATTTTTTTTTTTGGTGTGTGCCCGCGCGTAGAATTTAAATCAGATACACATTTTTATGAATTACTAAGTTCAATAACAAAATCGAAATTCTTTTTCTTCTCACTAGCAATATTGTAAGGATGAAACCTATTACTGGATTTAATTAGTTCAAAAAATTGCAAAGGCCTGATCGCCGCTGTGGGTTGGAAACTGCCAAGAAATAAACAGTGTATACTGTATAGAGAATTAGAGATAATATTAAAAAATCAGAGAGGGCCCTCCAAACCAATAATTAATCAGTCAGCTACAGCTACGATGCTTGCATCACGAATTAATTAATGTTGATTGCTTACGTCGCAAATATTTTTTGTTCCCAGTATTTCATTATAAGTAAGTGTTTAAAAATGCTATATGTAAACAACAAATTTCATAATTTTTTTTTTTGAGAATTAATTTCATAATTTGTTGAGATGATTGATTGTAATTAACGTAATATTACTTTTAAATAAAATCACTATTGATAAGTATACTCATTATTGCATGACCAATAATCTCTTCAAATAAGAGGATTTGGCTCCCAGAGTTTACACACTTTTCTCCTATCAAATCCATAAATTTTCTAAAGAAATAACAAATATCGTGGATATATCTTAGTATAATCTTATTAATTTTTTTGCAATTGAAGTCCATAACTCCATATGCAATATTTGTAGCAATGTATTTGAATTTAAAATGCAATTATTTGAATTTTAATGAATTTATACTTTTTCTAATAAGTAGATAGTGAGAGAGGGGAATGTGGAGTTAATTAGAACCACAAACATCAAACATCGCAAATGATGCTATTATCATTGGCAATTACTTGAAACCCAATTTAGACTTTTTAAGGTAGCCGATAATTTTTAATAGAGTAAAATATTACTTTAGTTCCTAAACTTTACTAAAAGTTTATTTTTTGTCCCTAAATTTTAAAAAGTTCTTTTTTCATTCCTAAATTTTGTAAAGAGTTTTTTTCAATAGTTTAAAGACAAAAATAGGGATGAAAAAAGAACTTTTTCAATATCTAGGGATGAAAAACAAACTTTTTGTAAAGTTTAAGAACATAAATAAAACATTTTCAATAGATTAAGGATGAAAAATAAACTTTTCAATAATTTTGGAACAAAAAATAAACTTCTTAAAGTGTAGGGATGAAAAACAAACTTTTGATAAAATTTAGGAACTAAAATAGTATTTTACCATTTTTAATAAAAGATGGAGTCTTTTCTATCCTAGAGTATTGAGTTTGATAATCCCCATAAATTCCTCTTTAGCAAAAAGAAATTGCAATAAAGGATTTTTATTTATTTTTTATTTATAGATAATTCGATAATTGTGAAATTTAAGTCTTGATTCTTTTAATTAACGATAGTAGGCTATATCACTTAAAAAAAAAAAAAATGGAAGGTTATAACACTTAAGAGAATTCACATTAGTTAATGCAAAATAGCATTTTTACCCAACTTTGCCCAATGAACCGCCAAAAATACCCACATTGAATTAGCATCCCATTAACCAAAATAATAGTTTGCTACAATACTTATTATAATAAAAAATGAATGAAGAAATAGCATTCTAATAAAATTAAATATATTATAAATAATCAAACGTGTGTATCTTAAGAAATGGTCAATTAAAAATTTAAAATACAAAAATTAGGTTACTATGTCATAATAGAGAGAAAATTTTGTATTAATTCAGCAATGTGGACAAGGGTCTAGCTAGGTATAAAGAGTGGATTATCATAGGTAGTTATTGAAGCCTTTGAAAAAGAAAAAGCTAATCTTTTGAAGATATTGTCACATGGTCACTTGCTGCTGATTGCTTAAGTTGAGTCAAAAGGTGGAGGGTTCGATTTCCTGTCTCTAGTCAACATATATGTAAGACCAGAGTCATTGGCAGCCGCCTCCCATTATTTAGTCCATAATGAAACAATCAAAGCTTCCACTTTCCAATTATGCAATCTAAGAACAAGAGCTCCTAATTTTATTTTGTTTTAGTATAATCTAGAACATATATGATAGACTAATAATAGTTTGAGTCCCCCCAATGAGCATTGTTTTGCACAAAGTAAACAATATGCTTTTAAATTCTACATTACATTTGTCGGCACAAAATAAATACAAAAGGGATTTGAAATCCATTCTTTTCCTAAAAGAAAGCAGATAATGCACCAAGCACCAATGCTCTCGACAAACAATTTGTATGCTTTTATGTACTTCATACGCAAGTAATATTAGAAGTTTAGCACTCCTTTCCCAGATTCCCTTAGGATGAGTGCAAGAAATTTTTTGACCAGTTCATAAAAAAGGGCTTTTGACCAAGTAAAAACTAAAAAGACAAGTACAACAAACTCAAAACAAAGGGCTAATGGCAGCATTTCCGTTTTGGAAGATTATATTCTCCATTAGTGCAATCTATTAATTGCAATGAGAACATGTGTGAAAACTTTGAAGTTACTGAACAGAGTATTGCTGATGTTCCCAAGGTATTGTCGGTACTCGGAAGCCAACCTTATTGATCGGTTACCACTAACATATTTGAGCTATGATTGAATGTTGACACATTGTTATGATTAGGTTTCTATCAAACTTTACTAGTTTTAGTTCAAGTTAACCACATTCAATAAAAATGTGTGTGTGAAAACTTTTAGTTCAAACTACCTCAGAAGCACAGTTATTTCACGGGGATTGAAGTATAGTGTCTGAAATGAATAACTTAGAACACAACCTGGACATATATAGTACCGGTTTGGATAGCACTTTGTTTTACTTAAAGTAGCGTTGCGTTTTCAGTTTTTTTTTTTTTTTTTTGGCCGGATTTCTTGACTTTTTAGAGACAAAAATTACTATGCATGAATAGTTTGTACACTGTTCACACACTGTTCATACATTAAAAAATATTAAAAATGGGATCCACGATACTATTTATCCATTTAAAAATTATTTTGCTACAGTGTTTTCAGCAACAATCAGTTTTCAGCAACTTTCAGCAACAATAAGTTGTATCCAAACAGACCTTAATAAGATATATGTTTCATACGGACATGATAGCTAGGAAAGCATGTACAATATGGGAATCAAATTCTTTTTTGAGAAATAATTACAACATGCTGTTAATCCCACAGCTTGAACCCTTTCTCTCCTAGACCCCCAAGCACTTTGTACATGAGAATGTGTCAATTCAGTTACAAATGAGTTTCTGGTGTAGGCTTCTCTAGAGATGAGTCAGAAATTCATTTGCAATTGGACCTCACCTGCACCTGAAATTATTGGAGCCATGGTGAGGTATAATTGTGCAATTAATTAACACCCCCTCAACCTTCTCAAAAAAAAAAAAAAAAAAAAAAAAAAATTAACACCCCCTCAAAAATGTATATATATTACAATATTTAAAACTAGAAAAACAATATTTGAAGTTAGGATATATTTGAAGATCCAACACAATTATTTGGAGATTTGATATTGAAACTGCCATTTGGAGCAAAAATTAAAATTTATCTTAAGCTTTTTATTTTTTTTTTATTTTTTAAATAATATGGTTTTAGTAATATATATATATATATATATATAAAATTAATGTAATCCATCAAAATAAACGGAAAATAAATAAGAAAAGAAAGTTATAAATGCTAGGTTTTCTTAGGAAATTTATATAAATTTCACGGTTATTAGGATTGTATTAAATTGATTGTTGAACCGTCAAATCAGTAAACTAGACAAAATTTTGGTTTAGTATGAAAGGAATATGAGATTAAAGGAAAAAAAAATACCGAACATGTGGGGTTTAATTTAACAATTATTTGTTATGAACGTAGCATTTCTCAATCTAAATTTATGTGTGTGTGTGTGTGTTTTTTTTTTTTTCCCCATTATTGCTATACTAGTTTAAGTTCTTTAATCTTTTTGTCCCTGTATTGTCATTTGAATTAAAATATAATACATGCATTCAATTACATTCATGTTTCATATCTATGCCGTACATATGTTTCTTGGATTTCTAGTTCCCGCAAAAAACCACTCAATCAATGACAAAAGATTGGACTCGGCCATGGTTGGAGCCAATGGGCCAAGACACAA
Organism: Quercus ilex subsp. ballota; assembly: GCA_032727855.1. Classification (NCBI taxonomy): domain Eukaryota; kingdom Viridiplantae; phylum Streptophyta; class Magnoliopsida; order Fagales; family Fagaceae; genus Quercus; species Quercus ilex. The sequence continues at coordinate 30,880,635 of CM064916.1, read as the reverse complement.
TTCAAGCAAAGATAAGCAGACGATGTTAATTAATTTACACACAAAGTCCCTTTGCTTGCTTCTCTTTCCCACTCCAGTCTTGACTTTCGATCTTTAAACAAGTACCTAAAAAATACAACGGCAAGTAATTAGCCCAATGGGCCTCTAGTTGTAATTACTCTGACCCTGTTCCACTGTTCTCAAGAAGTCAAATTTAGGATGAATGTCTACTACACAGTCCCCGTTATGCTTTATTGGTTTATTATTATTTTTAAATTTCATTTTATTTACTTGATTAGTATATGCTTTTAGGTGCATGCTCAAGCTCACTTTTACTAAACAAATCAGGCCAATATCAAACAAATTTTATGAAGCACTAAGGGTCAAGAAAAAACCCAAGGCTCACAGACAAGCTTGGTACTGTTGACGCTCATGGGTAGCCTACTAATCTTAAGACTGCGTGCTTACATAACCAAACAGCTAATTAGCTTGGGCTAAAGTTTTTCCCTTCGGTCCAACTCGTTGACTGATCAATAGCCAGTCCAAGCTATAGGCCCAATGCTCCGCCTATTCCTGACTCTTATGAAGCCCCAAAGACCCATTTCATCTATCCATATGGGTTGGGAAATCAGCCCAAAATTCCTCATATTTCGTATTGGGCTCATGGTCCATGCCATTTCATCACTTCAAGAAATTAACTCGCGCCTCATGTTCTCCTCTTATCTCTTTATGATGGGCTTCCCCATTAAAAAGCCTTTTGAAGTCCAAAGCTATATGGCTGCAATACCACATTCGGGCCAAGGAAAATCCAACTGACTGGGCCGAATTCATCCTAAGACAAAACGCCTCCATCATGCAAGCATGCAAGCCAAGTGGGACCAAAGGGAAAGACAGGGAACCGTGTTTGGCAAGAAAAAAATAAAATAAAAAGAGAAATGCTAAGTTTATAATGGTTTCACGATATTTTTACAATAAATTCTAGATGATAAATTATTACTAATTGTTGAAAAAAGTTATATCAGTTATGGATAACCAATAACTGTCTATCATCTAAAACTTTATGTAAAAAATATTGTAAAATAATGTTTTGTAAGTACCATTAAAAATGAGTAAAAACGTGGGAGAAAAGCAAATCCATCCCACTACAAATCTAGATTTGATAGATCATTAAAAAATTCGTTATCTTCTTAGTTAAGTTATAAATTCTTGTTTCTACAAAAAAAAAAAAAAAAAAAAGGTTATAAATTCCTGTAATTACTTTGTGATTTGTGTGGGCTTTATTATGTGTCAATTTCTTATAATTCATGTTTAATTTCATTGTATTTGTGGGCATTATTTGTAAATGGGTTGAACTTTGAAATTAATTGAAGAGCTACTGGAATTTGGAAGTGCATTTTCACGAGACATTTTGCCAAATAAGTAACCTACGAAAATGACATGTAAGTTGCACGTGTTTGGTTTGAAATTCTGTTGAAAACTGATCAGTTCACGAATGATTCATCGCAGTCGTCAAAGGGACAAGTTCTAATTGACACTTTGCGTTGGGAATTGAGTGTTGATCAGCACTTAGACTTGGATTAGACCTGGTCCTAATCTTGCGTGGTGGTTGTTGTTGTTGTTCCTTTTTTTTACTCCTTTCTTATCAATTTTGAGTTCCATCCGACTTTGGGCCTAAGAGTTAGGATATGTTGGGGAGTATTTACTAACTTTAGATACCAATTAGTTAACTTTAATTAAAGATAATTTGACTAGTTATTTCAAATCATTTAAAATCACTAAACTTCCTAACATAATTTACTTCTTTAAATAAATCTAGTAAAAGCATCTCCACCAATATTTTAATATGATCTGATTCAAATCATGACACATAATTTATCAAGATCAATTCTTTAAGAAATCAATTATGCTTGTCAAAGGCCTTGTAGCTGAATTAGCACTTTCTTATATACAAAATGTTTGGGGGTCCAGGGAGGGGAAAGGGTTCGAACTGCGGAGCTAGCAGCATATTGTAATTATCTCTTAAGAACAAAAAGGAATCAGTCATGCTTAGTTAATCATAATTGTATGTGATCAAGTCTTTTTTTTTTTTTTTTTTTTTTGAGGAACAAATATTTGGATTAAGTCTAATTATGGGAATCTATATCTATATAATAATAATAATAATAATAATAATAATAATAATAATAATAGGTGAAGCTAAGAGAAACTCAAATTAGAATTCGAAATTAGAGTTTCAATTTTGTGCCATGTATCCTAAATTATTTATTGTTAATGAGTTTTATTTCTTAATTTTAGAAATAAATGTGGAACCACATCATAAATATTCATCCAAATGAGTTATTAAGTACAAAAACCAAAGAGTCTAGAATAAATGAATCTTTTTAAAAAACGAAAGTGATTCACAATAATAATAAAAAAAAATATGGAAGATTTACATTTTATGCCTAATAATATCCTTACAAAACTTTTTAAAGAGTTAATCAAAATATAAAAATGACTATTAATAATATTTAAATTAAATATAGAAATTATATTATGCATCTTATTGTATATTTTTAAGTGTTTCCATGCATATGCATGTGGTTACAAGCTAGTGTATATTAATTGTTTAAACTTGATTTGACAATATTTTTTAATTGGTGATTCAACATAAGCACATGATATGTCCTTTTTACTATTAAAACTTCTAGATTTATTTAATTTCAATGAAATATTGAAAAATCTAATTTCAAAATTACGATTTTATTCGTTATGTGAAACTAGAAAAAGGTTATAAAATAGGGTGTCTACAATAAGCTGAAAAAAGTTCTAAAGAACCAGCTATGAAACACAATTTTTGCATTTGGTCATTGCGTTCTAATTAAATGGTTACATGGGAAAGGGAATGGTAATTAATCATGGACAAGGATTTCTTGCACACAAGGCTGTAGCACTTGCTACATATAGGGACATGTGTCAAACAAAAAAAGAGATATAGGCACAAAGGTCACGTGCAATGCACATGACCAATATTAAGAGAAAACTTCAGTTAACCCTTTTAATGTTAATGATTATTTCTCTCTCTCTCTCTCAAGTTGATGGCAACAAATCTCTCTCCCTCTCTTCAAAACCCTTTCAATCTATCTCTCTCTCTCTCTCTCTCTCCTCCACCTTCATTTTTCTCAGAAACCCATGCTTATAACCAACCAAGAAACCCCTGTCATAAAATAGCAGTAGTCTTTTTTGATGAACCATAAAATAGCAATAGTAAAGCAAATGAAAATGTACCTTTCACATAAAATGAAAAATTGTCCTAGAAGTTAAAAAAGAATACGTAGGATAGGATTGCATTGATTAATTCACAAAAATTCTCTACTTCTCTTCTCAGCAATATTGCTCTGGTCCAATCCAATCAATGTGTGGGATATAGTTTTAGTTTTGTTAGTATATATCTCTAACAAGTTTTAAAGAAGGATTGATAAGTATATAATTTAGAATCTAGAAAAGGGGAAATCAAATTGAAATGTTGAGGTGGAACTAGAGCACCAGTACGGACTGGGTTGCATTGCTTGCAAGGATCCGAGCATAATCGGGGTTGGGAAGGACAGTTGGCTTGTGGATGACCTAAACCTTCTGTGCACACTCACGACTTGCCCTCGCCCCTCAAGTTTGTCATACTCATCCTCAGATTCAGCTCTTCTTCACCAGATTCTCGTGTCAAGATCCGACCCGAAGGAAAAGGATGAGGATGGGAGAGAAAGAGAGAAGCATTGATGGGTTTTGAAGAGAGAGAGAAAGAGTGTGTGTGTGTGTGCCTTCACTGCCTTGTACGTGAGAGAGAGAGAGAGAGAGAGAGAGAGAGGTGTTGAAGCCTGAAGGGGTTTTGAAGAGAGAGAGAGAGAGTGATTTGTTGCTGTTACTAGAAAGAGAGAGAGGAATTGTTAAGGCCTTTAAGGGTTCACAGAAGCTTTCTCTTAATATTGGTCATGTGCATTGCACATGACCTTACACACGTGTCTCTCTTTTTGTTTGACACCTGTCCTTGTATGCAGCAAGTTCTACAGCCTTGTGTGCAAGAAATCCTTGTCCATTAACCAATTATACCACTCTTGCAAACATAATAGCATGTGAAAGTCTAACCCTATCAATTATCATATTAGTGGTAAATTGAAATTTTTACTAGCATTTAATTTCCATTAAAGAGTATTGTGTCTTTTTAGGGAAAGGGCTAGGGTTCTAATCACGTAATATACACATAGTTTAAAGATTATTGTATTTTCCATTAAATACTATCACATTTTAATTACAAGATATATACATAGTTTTCCATATCAATAGTAATTTAAAAAAAGAAAAGTTAATGGATGCTCTAAAGGTATTGGTTTATAAACTATTTTTAAAAACATTTAAAGAAAAAATGATTGTTGATGCCCATTTTTGCAAATCCGTACCCAAAAGCCCATGAGGAAGAAAGCTCAATAAGAAGCAAGACTCAAAAGCTCATATGGAGGAAAGCCCAATGAAAAGCAAGGCCCAAAGGCCCACCAAGAAGACCAAAGTGCAAGAAAGGTCCAAAGAAAGAAATGCAAGGGAAAGTGATTTGCAGTAGAATGCAGATCTGTAGCAGAATACAAAATTATAGCAAAATACAGATTTGCCGCAGAATATAGTTCTTCAGCAAAATGCCTTCGGCAGATCAAGGAAAATTGGGCCCAAGATCTTTTTGATCCAGTCAATATTATTTGGCCCATAGAGGCCCAAATCCTTTATATAAAAGAATATGTGTGAAAACTAATATAAAGAAACATGATGAAAAGAAACAAGGAACAATAGGAAGTGTTAGCAGTAGGAATTGCATGAATGAAAGAAAATCTAAACCAAAGGAAATGACAAACACAGTAGGAAATGCATGAAGAAATAAGATAGAGACATGCAGTAGAATGGAATAAGGCTATTCTGCTATAGCAGAAACAATGTGGGAATGAAAGAAGACAAAAATAGAAGATAGTGAAGCAAGCACACATGGGCCGAAGCAGCACCAACTTGTACCCAGCCAATACAAGAGAGGTGGGCCCACAGTTAAGGGGATTTAAAAGGTGTGGTTTGGCGGTGGGGGGAAAATGAGTCTATATTTGATTTCCAGTTGTGACTTCTTTTAGGAATATTTTACTTTTAGTTTCTTATGGCTCTCTTGCCGTGGGTTGTTCCCTCTTGGATCTTTACTTTTCTTAGATCCCTCTCTCTCTGGGTGCCTCCCCTTCTAAAAGTGCCTCCCCTTCATCTATGGCTACCTCTTCCTTTCATAATGAACTAATTTAATGGGATTTCTCCCTTTTACTCCTAGGCCTTCACCAACTGTTTTTGGCTTGTTGTAGGCATTCTTTCAGGATTACCCACCAACCCATTGGTTGCCCAGCCACTACCTCTGCTTAGAATATGTTTGCTGTACCACTACTCATTTCGTGACAAATTCCATTTTGTTTGTTCTTACTATATACCTCTACCTCTGGGTTTAAATGGATAAGAATTAGGCTACCTACCTCTATGGCATGCATTAAATGGTCCCAACCATCTACTACATCTTTTGGGTAAAATACTGTCCCAGTAGGGTACTCTATCAAAGTCACTACTGGATATCACTCTCATATCTTTAGAACTGGTAGATTTGAAGTTGCTGCATGAAAATCAACAATAGCTGATGGTCTAAACCTTCAAGGGTGGTCTTGGAGTCATAAACAGGAGAGTTTGTGTTTTTTATCACAAGTGTGGGTGCTTGTGTTGCAAAGGCCTAATAGAGAAGGAGTCTGTGGATTCAAAACTTGCACATGGTCGTGTCAGTAAGTTCTACATGTGGTAGCAATAGGATATTAGTGGTCTAAGTTTTATTGTAAACTTCGATTCTTTATAGTGGATTTGCTTTTTACCTTGAGGATAGTTAGGTTAAATCCTCCACAGGTTTTTTATTGGTTTGATTTTCCTGGGTGATCATATCATTGTGTTCTTTATTTTCCGCTGCTTTACATGATATGACTTTATTGTTTTAACCTATATTAGAATAATAAACCTAAGTATTCACTTGGTTAATTAATTTGGTTAAACAATGTAGTTTACAGGGATCTAAAACCTAACAGATCTGTTTATGTGCAGGAAGTAGAAAAGTATTTCTGTAGTAAAAAATGAAGAGCAGTCATTCACTTTGCAGAAAAGTGCAGAAAGCTTTAGTGCACAGCAGAAGGTTTTATTGCGTGACATAAGGCTTTACTGTATAGCAGAAAGTTTTACTGCATAGTAGAAGGTTTTAATGCATAATAGAAAATTTTACTGCACAGCAAAAAAGTCAATTGTGGTAGAACCTGGAGAAAAGTTCATTCTACAGCAGAAATAGAGGATAATCCCACTTTGCAGCGTTTTCCCTTGGACTTTGGACTCAATGTTTCCGCACAAACTAGTAGCGGCAGAATGGTACATTGGAGCTCATTCCGCAGAGCGCCAAGCCCAACTTTCTTTTTAGAAAAAAGCTTAGACTAAGTATTGTCCAATAACATCAAGACGCACGTCTAAGGTACAAGAAACGTAAAAAGAACCCTCAACAATGATAAAAAAAATTATTTTTTTGGATGGCTTTTTATATTTTCTATAAAAGTGATGTCAAAATTTTTCTAGAATGGTTTATTAAAAATTGCCTTAAGGATATTCGTTAACATGATCCTTTAAAAAAATATCATTATTATCATTCATACATTATATAATTAAATCTGATATCTTCTCAAACAAATAATTAAATCTATTTTTTTTGGGTTGAGAATAATTAAATCTATTAGTTTTAAGAAGAATACTAACAGAATTTTTAAATTATAAAGTTAAAATGCAGGAGTCAAATTTAAAAAAAAAAAAGAAAAAAAAAATCCAATGACCAAATTGTTACTCAGTTTTCTGTCTAACAATGAAATTTGTGAAAATCACATTTGATTGTCTGACATATTTACTTCCATCAATGTGAACGTGTCAATTTTTTGGTACCTATTATTCTGAAAAGGAGCATAAGTTAAAACCCCAATGCACGAACCGAGTTTGTATTTGCTTAGTAAAACATGGCAACATGCCAGCATTGAAAAAGCGATTCCGGTTGAATCTCGCTATCCGCAGTTTTATCTTTCGTCGACGTTACAATAAATAGGAATATTATGGTTGAATTGTGACTAAGTACATCGTAAGGAGACAGATAATGAAAATGTTTGATATGATAGGAAAGATGTGATAGAAAATATACAATACAAGCCGTGATGTTTGAAATTAGAAGTCACGACTTTTAAGTCACTATTTTTGTTGTATTTGGAGTGTTTGTTTAAAACAGTTTATGTTCAATAAGAAAATTGCATGCTAGACATACTATATAACGCCCTATTTGTTTTGTTGGAAAACTTTCTGTACATATAGTTTTTCACATTTTTCAGTGTTTATATTCTATATGTTGTTTTCCAAATCTTTTTTTTTTTAAAAACAATCTCTTTCTCACACGTTGCATCTCTTATAAATATTATATTCTTTTATAGCAGTGAGAAACATAATTTTTTGGTATCTTCTCTCTCATGGTAAGCTCTCTTACTTTTTCTCTAGTCATATATTTTTTTTATTTGAATTTCAAGCTTGATGGCTAATGACTTCTCGTGTCTCACAAAAGGGAATGACTTCTCGTTGTCCCAATGGCTAATGCATGCATGAGGATAATGGCACCAGTTGACCCACTGGCCGCAAAGCACTACTTCCTAAATAGACCTATATGTTTGCGGCGTGCCCTAATGACGTGTTATGTGAATGAATCTGAACTGTGTATTTTGATTCTAGTTGCTGTAGGATTAAACGCTTGTGCTTTCCCCTTGGCGTTATAACAGGAATAAATCCAAATGCATGGTTGATAAAAGAAGTACATAATTATTTAAATTTATAGAGAAAGATTAGGACCACAAAATTTTGCTGAAATGATTGATTGCGAGTACGTAATAGGTGTATATGAAAGTGGCTAGCCATTTACTACTCATAATCGGCCACTTTGTAAGTTGTAAAAAAAGTTATATCCATAAAAAAATGTTTTGTGCTCTTGAATTTTTTTCTTTGTTTTATCAATTATTAATCTTTGATTTTGATTCTTAATTCGATATTCACGTCAAATATATATGTAGAAGTAAAAGATGTATATGCATGTGTGTGGGCATATATATGTTAAATCATTTAATTAAAAAAATATGAAAAATAGTAATTTTCTAAAAAGTATGAAAAAATTGAAGAAATATGTGCTCAATATATTTGTTACTTACATAATATTCTAAATTAGATTATATTTTTTAAAATATTATTTTAACAATATCCTAGGAAATTGCATGAAGATAATATAAACATGTTATTAAATTATATATAGTAAAGTCATTCTTCTAATTTAGGATAGAATTATCATTTAAACAAGATATTTACTTGGCGTAACAATGATTTTTAAGTTCAACTTTCATTATATAATATATGAATTACATGACGTAAAATGTACTTATATAATTTTTAATTTATGTTTTTTATACTAATTTTTTAATATATTGGTAGTTGGGAGTGGGGGAATTTAATCCCTAAATATTTTTATTAAAAATACTAAAAAAGTGCCACTTGAACTACATAAATCTTGGCTTATACCAAAATTGAAATACATTTAAACTTAATGAAATACACAAGTCTTTCTTTCAAAGATATAAAGAAAAATACACACGTGTACTTTTGTACTATACACATTTTAATATTGTAAGGCAAAACATCACTTTTTCTAAAGATAAATCCTTAATTTATATTGTATTATCAATGTAAACATATAATTATCCTTTATTGGTTCATCAAAAAAAAAAAAAAACAACTGTCCTTTATTGAAAAGTGGACCTAAGGGTTCACGCGTAGAATTGTTGGACATGGACTGACAAAAAGATCGAATTGTGAATTACGGTCTTTCATATGGCCCATAAAAGGGGGATAAAAAGTCTTTATCCCACTTAAATCACATTTGAATATTTAATTGATGATGTTTTTCAAATTCCACTCAAGCAGCTTTGGGTTTGGACGTGTCACGCAAATTGTTCAGCCCACACACACACACACACACACACACACACACATATAAGCAAATTAAAAGCTTCACATTCTTACATCTGATACATAAAATCATATTACACTGGTGAGGAAATGGAAATGGTGCTTAAGCAGGTGAAACCATGCGAGGAATTGATTACTGCCAAGGAAGAGACACACTTCGTGCCTAAATGTGAAGGTGTCATTCCAGCAAAAAGGAGATCAGTGAAAAGAATGATGTTGAATTGCTTTGTCGAATATATTTCTTCTGTTTTCTGTTTCCGTTATCCCTCTTCAGCTGCAGCCCCCTAGGCCAATTTTGACAAGGCTAGTAGGAGATGCTTATATTTGGTAGTCAGTCCACATTCCACAATAATTTGTGATATAAGTTGCAATTGGATTGTAAAAGTTTGAACTGTGCTTAAATGGAATTTCAAATTTTATTAAGCTGTTCTGTCAACAATTTATGGTTGTTCTTTCGCATCTAGAGTTTATTAACTTTAGGGTTGTTCTTTTGCATCTATGGTTGTTCATTGCAATAATCACCTTTATCGTCCATGGTTTATAAGTAGTGGAGATTATTATTATTATTATTTTAAATTTTATTTTGAGGGAATAGTGGAGGTTCTGTCTAAACCAATTGAATTACAAATATTCCCTCGCTTTTTTTACTTGTCTGTTATGTTTTATGTTTGTTTAGATATCGAAAGCTTTATTACCTATTTATTGTGAAACCAAATAATATATATATATATATATATATATAAAATAGGTTTATGAGAAATAAAAAAATAAAAAAAATAGAAAAAAGAATCATACATGAAGTACAAAAATTTACGTGGTTCAACTTTTGGTTTATGTCTAGGTGTGACATCTAAGAGAGAGATTTACTAAGAAAATAGGGAGATTATAAAAGTAGAACAAAAATACTATCACCAAAATCTAAATCCCAAATACATTCAAAGAACTCTCTCTCGCTACAAAGACCGGAGAGATATTGTTAATTATATTCTTTAGTTGTGCCAAACTCTCTAATTAACCATTTGTCCATATGTTTTGCCACGTATGTGTTTATATATATGGCAAGTGTTGCTTTTGTTGATACAATTCCTGGTAACACTTTTGTCGATACAATTCCAGGTTGAACACGGCCAAAACAATATCATTGTTTAACTAGGATTCGGTCAAATGCATTGACTAAATAAGTCGCATATATTACAAATCTTAACATTTGCTTAAATTGTGCAAAAGAAAATTTTTGTAAGAGTTTTCTCCTCCATTAAGAGTTGTTGTTGTTGTTGTTTTTATCTTTTTTTTTTTTATGGGAGGACCATTGGGCCAAAGGCACCAAACCTTTTAGTTAGGTCCAAGGAAAGGGAGGGCCAGGAAGGCCATGGCCCCCATGACTTTTCAAAAATCCTAATTGCCTCTTGCATTTTTGTTAAAAAATAATAATTTTGGATGAAAATCTCAATAATGCCCCTCCTAGATTACTAAAAATATATAATATATTTATATAGTTAACTAATGCATTTTTTATTCCCTCGAATTATTTTTATGACATACATAACTCATTAAATTAAAGTGTATTTAATGTACACCATACGTAATTTGATTATATTTTATTTTTATTAAATTGACTTGTATATTTTTAGATATGTCAAGACTTACTTCTTCCTCTCTCTCTTCTTTTTTTTTTTTTTTTGCAAAGATATAAAGACTTATTTGATATAAATATTTTTCTTTACATAAGAAAATATCATATGTTAAATAAAAAATACAAATATTCCATGTATAATTAAATAAATAATGTATATATATATATATATATATATATATATAAGTGTGTGTGTTATTCTTTAAATTAAAAATAGAACAACAATATATATATATATATATATATATTGTAGGGATGTTAGGCCCAGTAGAATATATTGGGTTGGGGGCCCAGTCTGAGGACACCTCATAGTCCAAGGATGGATAAACATATGATAGAGGTCAGCACTAATAAATAAAGGAAGCTGTATTAATGAGAAAGTGATATCTAAACAGTAACTTTCAGCCTTACAACTACTCCCCAAAGACTTCAAGAATGTGCTGATAGGACAAGGATCAACACTAGCAATCTAGTCTACACATGGAGGGTAGAGGTGAAGGAGGAGGATAGTATAAAATAGAAAGAAGACCCTAAGGGGAGGTGATTAGAAAATTAAGAGAAAAACACTGTAGCAATCAAGAGTTGAACTTGTAATCAAACTTGAGAGAAATATATAAGAACTGTTCTCTTCGGATTGTGCTGAGGACGATTTTCTTTAGATTAAACCAGTCTATCTTCATTTTCTTGTCATCTGGATCCACTTTACTTGTTGTCTAACTCATTAAAACCCAGTTTTCCAACCTACTCTCTACAAATTCATTGTATTGGGATCTTTGGGCCTAAGTTCATCTATCTTTTGGGCTTGGGAGCCAAATTGTGTCCTTACATATATATATATATATATATATAGAGAGAGAGAGAGAGAGAGAGAGCGAGACTTAGGTACAGTATTTAGGTGCTGTTCCTTAAATTTTTCTTTTAAAATTCTGCCATGTGAATTTTTTCTTATGGGATGTAAGTATATATTTTAGTTAAGTAGCCACATGACAGAATCTTAAGAGGAGAGCCTAAGGAACAGCACATAAGATACCGTACCTAAATTTTGTCTATATATACATATATATATGAGATGAGTTTAAGTTACACTTGGTGTAACTCTAAAGAGTTACACATTTTTTAAACTATTGGATTTAAGTAGATCAAACAGTTAAAAAACAAAAAAACCTCATTAATGCTAATATTTTAATTGATCTCATTTATTATCCCTTATTTAATACATTCCATACTTACTTCTAAACCCAAAAAACTTTATACGATTGACTCTTTCTCTCTCTACTGCCCATCTCTCTCTCTTTCTCTTTGCACGTTTCTCTCTCTATCCCCTCCACGACCAGGTCGCCGGCAGCCAAAAAAAAAAGCCACACCTTGCCGTACTTTGTTGAATAACACAACTATTGCTACCCTATATGCTTGAAATTGTTAATGTCATATATTGTTCTTAATCTTTTAATATTGTTCATGGAAGTTGCAAATATACGATCTAATTCTCTAAGAGGTTGAACAGATGGAAATGTGTAAAATTCTTGTCTGTGGGATTGCTTGGGTTTCTTGAAGTAGAGAAGTTGTTGGAGAAGTTAAAGGCTTTACCACCTATTATTTCAAAAGTGTGATTCTTTTATATTTGATTGACGTTATGCAAATTAAAGAGATTTGTCATTCCCTATTAAAGCTTGGGTATACAGTCTGATGTGTGTAAGTTCTTGTCATGTTGAAGTGTTTTGTCTTGTGTTTGATCATGGAGGTTGTCCTGTTCTTGTCCCCTAAGAACTTGTAATTCAATATGCTTCATGTTCTAATAGCACAATCAAAACTCTCTAGTGTTACTCTTGTTTTTTGATATACTATGCCAATTCAAAAATTATTTTTACTACACATTAGAAATGCAGAAGCTAAGATTGTTGTCAAGTAAGGCTTTGTGTGAGATTGTACCAAACATGGCCCTTCTAAATGATACGTACAGATGTTTGGGCTGGTCTATACCAATCAAGGTAAGCTGAAGGAGCTAGGTCCTCCCTGAATTCGAGTTCACATTGAGACCTACCTCATCATGGAAAGGATGCTTGGGGCACATATTTGCGTTTCTAGTTTTTTAATCAAGGAAAAAAGAAGTTTTTAAAACTACAAAAGCTAGTCTTGATAGTCATTTTCATCTTTCCCCGGAGACTGGTTTTCTGTTCCCCTAGTCTCTTGCATTTCAACGTTGGAGACTATATAGCAAAATTTTAATTCGGCGACTGTAATAACTTTGATGTGATTATATAGTTTTTTTATAAGCAAATGCATGTTAAGTTCTTTGAAAAAAAATTCAAGAGCCATCTTTTTGTGACGATTACTGGGGATTCAAGTCAATCCAACATAATTGTAGAACATATTAAACCATACTTCCCCTAGTTTGATTTGTGGAAGTGGGTCAGAGAGTACCTTATTTATATACAATTGGGATTTCTTTACGCAATTTTTTTAATAACAAGCTCATGAAAAAAATAGGGATGATCTTGCAATTATTAGAAACTAGCTTCAAACCTGTGTGATGCACGGGAAAACTATTAAAATTTATACATATAATTGTGTTTTTCTCTAATTTATTCAAAATGAGGCATGTGCCTTAAAAAAAAGAAAATATAGGTAAGTGCCAATATGCCATAATTTTCATTTTATACAAATTATTACACTTTGAAATAATTATACATATTAAGCATGCAATACCACCATGTCAAATATCCAAGTTTGTATAAGAAAGATTAAGGGAGTCAAAACTCAAAAAAACTATTGGTCACCTGGCACATCTGACCTTCATCCTCTTAAGACAATTATATTAATGACATTGTAGTGTTGAATTGGTACATCAATTTAAGTCTTTGCATAACATCAAGTTTATGTTATTCGCAGTAAACATTTTTGATATGAAACATTGGCTACACCATACCATATAATCCATCTAGATGAGGAAACAGTTTTAATAACGAAAACTCACATCACATCCCAATAAAATACAAAACTAATCTGCCTCTCCCAATAAATATAAACTAATCTGATTATGCATGGCATCAACTTGTCATGAATGACAATGATCATTTATTGTATACATTGTATCACTGTATGTTGTAGTCTCTTTTTTCACCACAAGACAGGGCAAAGTTAAATCATGGTCCCAAAGTACAATAGAAAGTGGTTTCCAAGCTCTCGGCAGAGTTCTTCCTTTCCCATGGTGACTTGTATGCTCCCAAAAGTGTAAAGCTCACATGCCTTCCAGGGAAAAAAAAAATCTTATTAATAAATAGAAAAGAAAATTTCCTCTTATTAGATTAAATAATCTCTTTCTCTAGTTTCATCATTCAAAAGTTGAATTTAGTAAAAATGAGTTCATATGCAGTAGTGTGAGCATTTTGGTTGGCATTTGTTTTTGCTAGCAAACATCCATAACTAACACTCATATTTTGCCATTTCATGCATAAATATATTGAGCATATATGACATGCACAAAACATGCTATTGGAATAAATACATATTATGATACAAATTAAAAATATTGAGATCACGTAAGAAATTACACCATATGGTTGCACACATCCTCAATAAATAGTATAAACTCAATGAAATGCAGAGGTAAACTGTGTGACTCCCTCAAACTGTGCAATAGGTGGTAAGAATACCAACAGGGTGGAAACTAATACCTACCTTCATTATGTAAGCAAGAGTATTGCGGACAATAACTCCAGGAACCTTGATCTTTTTCTCAATACTAACATACTAATATTCAGAGGAACATTAAACTTTATTGGGTATAGCTAACTAAACAGAGACCAAATCTAACTCTTAATTACCAGTTCAAATTACCCAAAACCATATTAATCCAAATATCCAAAACCAAACCAAATCAAAAGAACTACTTTAAGTAGAAACCAATTCTAATTGAAATACCTTTATTGAAACCACCCAAAATACCTAAAGCACAACCAAAATACCCAAATATAAATTATTAATGACACCCAAATTTTAAAAATTAAAAACAAAACTTTACAGGTAACGATTTCGGCAATCTAACCATGTGTGAAGACTCTGATTTATCTTTCTCTGCTTTATAGTCTCAAATCTCTATATCACTATTTTAAAAGCCCCAAAATTTTCCTGTTTCATTCCAAAACGGTTTTTAATTTCAACAGCTCGTACATCTTTGCGGTTCTGCTTTTCAACAACTGCCATAGAAGGCTTGCAGACCAAAAAAAAAAAAAAAAAAAAAAAAAAAAAGAAGGAAGAAAAGAAAAACCAAATAGAATTCAGAGAATGAACATGAAATTGTAATAAGAAGAATGAAGATTCAAAGCCTAAAATCTTAGTTAAAAACTCAGTTTTGAAATTTACTCTAAAATCTCCTTTAAAAATTCAAAGCCTTGCTTTTAGTAAGTTAGCTCCATACAAAGCACCGAATACCTCAAGCAAGAGATATAAGTTAGTTACAACTTCACCTTATCAAAATAAAGCATAAGCATTCCTTATGATTGCCTCAATCTAAACCACGCCTGCTAAAGCCATTTATTAGATACCACACCAAATGTATCTTTAATGCATTGTATAAACATGTTGTATTGATCAAAGTTCCAATCATCTCCAAATGGAATGACACCCAAAGTAAAACCAAATGCTTCCAGTAATATAAATTTAAAAGTTGTACGAAGTTGAACAAATAACAGTAAATCCTCAATTCTCACTATGCAATATAAAATATTTAATGTGGTCAAGAAAACTTTAACTCCCCTTGCAAATGTGGGTATTAGCCTCTCCTCTTTCTTGAGGTCTTTCACCTGCTCCAATGACCATGTTTCATCACCGAGTCCCTTCACTCTCATTTTTATTAATGCTACCCGCCATGTTGCTGATTATCAACTAAAACACTATTTGAGCTTGAAATATTTTATAGACAACATTGGCTTCTTTTTAAAAGTAATTTACTGGTTCCTAAGATATAATAACGGAGAATATAGGCATTGCAAACCAAATTTTTTGGAAGGAAGGAGACTTGGGACATTTGACACAAATCATGATTTTTTTGAAATACCTAGAAGATGTATTTAACTTGTCACCCACAAAACTAGTAGACTAACCCACCACAGCCCCTAAATTATGAAATGCAAAAAGATAAAAGAAAAAATTGAAGAACAGTTGGACATCAAAGAAGAAAAGGAATAGGAGGAAGAGAGAGAGAGTGAGAGAGAGCACCACTAACAACAAATTCAGAGTATAACTAAACAAAGAATAACAGTTATATTAGCTTTCTTGTCTTACACAACAGCAAGCATCACAATTTGTTTTAAAGAATCTCATGCCCAAACATTTTCTTATGTTGAGTTTAATCATAGTTATCTACGAAACTAATGAAGATTCTTTGCCTCCCTTATTCAATATATGAATGACTTATATAATCTCTCTAATGGACTATTTCAGGTTATCAGATCTTCTACCTTTAATGACTAAGTTGAAATCATGTCTGGAAAACATTTGAAATCTAAAGCCATATTATAGTAAAACTGGTATTGTACACTATAAATAACCTGAAAAAATTAGCAAGAGTTGCTGGTACTGTTCCAGAAACTCTTCTTGGAGATTACCCAAGAGTTGTAATTGGCAAAGAACTCAATATATCTGTAATTTCAACAGAATTACAGGATTAGAATTAAGTTTCCAGATTTGACTATTAAAATCAAGGGTGACACTCCCATCATCAAAACAAAAGGCAAAGATGATAAATTAGGTTTACGAATTAGGTATAAAAGTTAAAAGATTAAATCATATGAAATAAAATTCTTGGTAAATCATACTTCAATCTAAAACAAAGACACTAAACAGAAAACAATTCTAACCCAATTACTGTA
The DNA here is from genome assembly GCA_032727855.1 of Quercus ilex subsp. ballota. Classification (NCBI taxonomy): domain Eukaryota; kingdom Viridiplantae; phylum Streptophyta; class Magnoliopsida; order Fagales; family Fagaceae; genus Quercus; species Quercus ilex. The sequence goes on along the minus strand of CM064916.1, from coordinate 30,864,048 downwards.
GCCAAATTCAAATCTAACTCAATACATAAATCCAAACATATCCAACCAAATCACTAAACATAAAAATCAAGTTATGGCGTAATTTAAAAACGAATAAAAAAAAAAACTTTTACCTGTAGTGGTTTTGGCTACATGACAGGTTCTCTACTTGTCTCCTCAACTTATTGAAATTTCATGGTATTTAAATATCAGAAGTAATCCACAATTAGCAAAGTAAACTAACAAACGTAATTGAAATTTGAAACAAACAAAAAAATAAAAATATAGAACTGGCTGCAATTACTTTTACTATTATACCTTCAGATTTCACAATCTAAACCCATTAAAACCCAACATCAAAAACAACAAAATCAAGTCTTAAAAGTCTTTTTAAAAATATCAACTAAAGTCTACTAAGTAATAAACTTAGTATAAAGAAAGTTATACTATCAGATTTCAAAATCCCACAATTTCACACACACTTACAAAAAAAAAAGAAAAAAAAAAAAAGAGGCCATTAAACTCATGTAGGATTTTCATATTGTGAGGGTTTTCCCTGATTTTAACAAATAGAGAGGAAAAGGAATATGAATCCAAATTCCTAAATTGACAGCAAACCATAATCGAAGAGAATATTAGGAAAAGAAATCAATACCTTTGCTTTGATTAAATTAGAGACTCTAGATTGTAGAATATTTCACTTCATTTCTACAGAGAAAGAAATTGAATGTTTAAATCCAAAAGAGAAGAATTCAAACAAACCCATAACCAAATATATTTAATAAAAAATAGTTACATATCATAATTTCGATTTCATTAACCCTAATTTTTGGAACCAAAATCTAACTACGATTGTATAAGTGGAAAACACATAGCAAAAATAATTTAACTTCAAATTTGGTGGGAAAAAAAAAGTCAGAGAAAGAATAGAGACCCGTTGGAGGCATTGTTAATGAAAAAAGTCAAGAGGGAACTCTTTTTACTCGACTTCATCTCCCTTCTTCTTCTGCTTCTTTTTCTGGAAAAATCAAAAAGCGTAAAGGTCATTTTAGCGAAACTGGAAAGAAAGAGTTTTTGAAAGGAACTGGAAAATGGTTTTCTTTTTTCTTGATCGGAAACTATGGGGTATATGTAGTTTTTGTCTGATTTCTCAGATTTTTCTCTCTCCCAACTCTCTGCGTCTAATTGACTCGTTCTCTCTCTCTCTCTCTCTGTTTATCAGACCCACAGTCTCTTTCAATTAACGGTATTTTTGTTTTAAACCGAGAGGGGTTTCCCTGATTTTAACAAATAGAGAGGAAAAGGGTTATGAATCCAAATTCCTAAATTGACAGTAACAAAAAAAAAAAAAAGCAAATATCTACAAACATTTTGATAGAAAACCCTAAAACCCAAAACAAAAATGAATCAAATCTAAACCTACCCAACAAAAAAACTCAATTAAAAGTCACATTTCATACCCAAATCTAAAAAATGAAAAAAGAGAAAATTTACCAGTGTCGGTTCCGACGATTTGGGTGGTTGATCCTAACGGTTTCTTTCTGTACTTGCTGTTTCGATGGTCTAAGTCTGGCCAGGGCAAAATCCCTAATGTTACCACCAAAAAAAATATAGAGGGATAATTTGAAACCAAAGCATCCAAAGAAAGAGAATCAACCCATCTAATTTTTTTTAAAGGTTAAAAGAAGAACCCTAGAAAATTAAGGGGCACTGTCGATTTTGAATTCAAAGACATAGAAATTGAAGATTTAATGTTTTAATTCAAATAGGAAAAGCAACGGCAAGGAGTTTCAATCTTTCAAACTACAAAAACAGTATTTGAAAAGGAAGGGAATACGCTGACCTTCGATACAAAAAAACAGAGACCATACCGGTGGAGGGTACAGAGGTCTGATGGTGGCAAAGCCTGACTTTCTTCTCAGATTTTTCTCTCTCCACCATCTACGACAGACCGAAGTTCTTTCTCTATCATTCTCTTTCTCGGTTCTTCTTTTCATTCTGCAGCGTATCTGCTTCGGGAAATATGGCGGGTTTGGGGTTTTTTATTTTTTGGATAAGTGGGTTTCGGTTTGGGGGAATGGGCAAAATAAATGTGAAAATGATTTATATATAGTTAGTTAGGCAACGCTTGAAACTATAAGGGAAAGTAGACATCTCGAGTTTTAGAAAATCGAGATCTATTACATAAATCTCGAGTTTTAGAAACTCGAGTTTCATGCAAAAAATTTTTTAGTTTTATCGCCTCTATAGTGACGTTTTTAAGTTCTATAGTGACGTTTTAAAGCCCTATAGCGGCGTTTTCATGCAAAATTTTTTCATAAGTGTTCAATACCAGGTTCGGGTAGCCCTATAGTGGCGTTTTTATGCCCTATACTGACGTTTTAAAGCCCTATAGCGGCGTTTTTCTGTTAAATTTTTTTATAACTCCATTTTTAAGCCCTATAGTGACGTTTTTAAGCCCTATAGTGGCGTTTTCCGAACTCGAGTTTTTAAAACTCGATTTTCTCTTGGATTTTTTTTACAAATCAAGCCTTAAAAACTTGATTTTTATCTTGGAACTCGAGTTTTAGACACTCGAGATGCTAGTTTTCAATATTCTTTTGCAACGTGACAACTAACTAAATTTTTTAATATTTATTGTTATTTAGAAAAAAAATTCTTTGGGTTTTCATATAAACGTTTAATGAGTAGGCGTCTCCCATGCGCACCGTACGGTATTTTAATGGAAAAATGGTAAATGTGGCAGCATTTTAAGGGACTTTTTTTCCTTACGTGGCAACACTTTCTTAAAATTTCTGCTATTATATATAGAATTAGCATTTAATCCGCGTAATGCGCGAATAATTTTACACCGTGTAAGACAATCAACTTAAAAATTATTTACAAAAAACACCATACAAATAATACTTTCGTGTGTATATATATATATATATATATTATGATTCTAAAATCATAACATAATTGAGTACTAACTGAATATATAGCAATACTCCTTCATGCTTGTTTGGTAGGGATATTCAATTGAGAATAATTTAAGAAACAGGGTAGTATACACATAATGCCTTGGACAATGTTTCCTAATAATTACTATCAATAGATATTAAATGAAACTGGTGCAATCAATCATAGTAAATATAAATTGTATCAATCTTCTCTATAATAAGCTAGGAATGCAACTATATTTATACGTCAGATATATTTGTTTCTCTCTTCAATTTCGAAACTGTTAAAAATTCACAAAGCATCGATTGTTACTATAACCTTAAATCGCAAACAAAATGTAAAACTTAAAGCAATGGGAACAAAATATTTTTCTCAAGTAGATTTCTTGCATAATATTCAGAGTTCAAAATAACATTTATAATATTTAACGAATGCATTATAGTATACAGTTTATAAAGAAATCAGTAAGTGTGTTTTGTTGCTAGTTTAAATAATACAAAACGCATAATACAACAATACATATAAGTAATAGAAATAAAGAAATGCACTTATCCAAAAATAATAATTAATTATAATAACTACATATTAAAATCTTTCAAATATTTTATTCCTTGCTTAATGACTTCATGCTTCATTTCTAAATCTTGTAGGCCCAAAGTTGTCAGCAGCCACGCCTTTGAACATTGCGTTTAATCTCGTAACTTCTTCATCGGCTAAACATATCAAAAATATCATCAACCAATATCAAAAATATTCATAAACCTAGAAAAGCTTACATAATGCAAGTTGAATCTTGATCAAGGAAAATCCAATAAATAAGAAAAACAAATTAAAAGTGAACATGATATGATAAAAATTCTAAGATAGCTTTGTTATATTTATACACATAGAAGTAAATGTAGTATTTTAGCTTGGTTATATTTATACATATAAATCATAAAGGAAAAAAAAGTAACAATAATTAATTTAAAATACTTGCAATTGCCTTTGTAATATACATTGGTTACACCTCACCCACATAAGTCAATTTTCTTTTATACATGTGTGTGCACCAAAATGTAATTGTTGAAACAATCAGCCACCATAAACCTGTCTCTCATCTTCACGTTTGCTTAAACCATTTCTATCATCCATATTTAACTAAAGAGAAAAATCCCATTAAATGTCAATTCATAAAATTTTAAAATACATATAATAAGAAGGACAAAGTTTAACTACAAACTCGCTTGTAGCCATTGTCAAATTTCTTACTAATTAGATGCTCTTTACTATTCAATATGAAATGAGATTTTTTGCAAGAAAATCTGTAAAATAAGAAAAGAATAAAATCACAATGTCAGTCAAAATTATTCAATACCTTTAGAGAGAATTTAGCACCAATTCAGACTTGATAATTTAGCATTTATAAATTAGAAAGCAAAGATAATCAATATTAAATTTGGAGTATTTCACGTAAAAATTGTTGTAAAATAAGAAAAAATGACCCTTAAACAGCTAAATCAAGTTGTTGCATAATACTACAATTTTACAAAGTACCATGAAATCATAGGTTAGTACTTTGGTGACACTTAGGCTGTGTTTGTTTCGTGTAAAACGTTTTCCGGAAAATACATATTTTCCGGAAAAGAAAAATATTTTTAAGCGTTTGGTTGAATTATGAAAATTGTTGTGCAAAATATTTTCATGTGTTTGGATGTATTCTAAAAATGCTATTTTCCGGAAAATTTTTCACATTTTCTCAACAACACAACAAATTCCGGCAATAACACAACAACAACAACAACAACAACACAAAATTCCGGCAACAACAACACAACAACCACAACAACAATCAGTTCATCAAAAAAAAAACAAAAACAACAATCAAACTTAAAAAAAAAAAAAAAAACGAAGAGATCGACGAAAACGACGATCGACGGCACGGCGCGGCGCGGCGCGGTGCGACTTGCCGGTGCGAAGAGCGCTGGGTTCGAAGGATCGACGATCGACGATTGACGGCGACGGCGCGGCGCGATCGAAGGTGCGACTGGATCGAAGGCGTGATCGTGGGTTCGTGGTCGTTGGCGATGGTCTCTCGGCTTGGATCGACGGTTCGTGGCCGCCGGCGATGGGCGCTGGGCGCTGGGCTTGGATCGACGATGGCGCTGGGCTCTCTGTTTCTTTCTCCCTCTCCCTCTTCGTGCTCTCTGTTTCTTTCTCCCTCTCCCTCTTCGTGCTCTCTGTTTTTGGATTTTCCGGAAAATAGGATTTGAAGTGAAAATAGGGACGGAATCCATTTTCACCTCTGACCGACAGTCAACGGAAATTAATTTCCGGAAAATCGATTTTTCAGTGCAACCAAACACCCGTAAATTCAGAAAAGCATTTCCGGAAATGCTTTTCACCCAAAACAAACACAGCCTCAGTGTGAAATTATTCAAGTTTTCGAAGTGCTACATAAAATCACAATGTCAGTCAAAATTATTCAATACCTTTAGAGAGAATTTAGCACCTATTCAGACTTGATAATTTAGCATTTATAAATTAGAAAGCAAAGATAATCAATATTAAATTTGGAGTATTTCATGTAAAAACTATTCATATCCTAACACTAATTAATCAAAAGAATATCTATCTTAGAATTAGTTTCATTGAAATAAAATAGACATGCCTTTTCACAATTACTTGGAGCCAAACAAATTAACCTTTAATGCAATATAATCGCAATCATGTTGAAATAGTCTTTGAAGGCAAGAGTTATGAAATAAAACCTGAACATAATTAAATCAATGAGTTTAGAAAACAATATATCTCTTACCCTTTTCTCTCTAACAGTTGCATTACACATTTTCTTTCTATTTCTTTGCTTCAAATTCAGATCCCCAAAGAGAAAGTTATTGGACCCCAATCCACCACTCTTATTGATCTGCATAACAAAAAAAGTAAATCGCAAGCACCTTACTGTTAGTACTTCCTAAGTCCAACATTTTTTTTTTTTTTTTTTTTTTTTTTTCCAAATAGTTAGAGATGACAGCAAATCAAGTGTTTTCCAAAACTACAACTTCACATTTCGAGATACACTTTCAAAACTACATTAGAGAGTCACGGTTGACTGGAAACTATCTGCATCATTAGTGGTTTTCTTTTTTGCTAAGATAGTTCAATAGAATTAGAATTTACCATTAAATTGAAATTTATTCTAGATTTTCCACCTAATCATTTTCATAATGTCTTACTTTATTTTAACTCAATAAGAAACTTTGGAAGTGTACTATCTTACATATATTGTAATAATGGTAGTGAGTACTTTATAAGAGCACAATGTTTATCAAATTTGTTTTTTTAACATGTACATGACTGTTACATAATGTATATGCTTCTTCTTCAATGAATAATTCCTTTTATTCTGATACAATCATTTGAAACAACGCTCACATGTTAAAAACATGTCATGACTATGCCAATGCAATTGAGGTACTTTAGTAGTAAGATTTTTAGAAAAATGCAGTAAAATGAAGAAGTTTCTAAATATCAGGTCAGAAGCAAGGTTTTTGCAAGTGACAGAAACTGATCCAACATACTTAATAGATATAATTCTGAACTTCATCATATCTGGAAAAGGAAACAACAATTTTTGAAAGTTAAAATGACTAAAATGATCATTAAGGGATGCAAATGTAGATAAAATCATTGTTTGCTTAAGCTTTGAGACCAACTTAAGTAGATAGCCATTTGTCTAAACCTTCATTAGAATGTTAACAATTCAATAGCCAAAATAACAAAAGGCTTAGAAAGAGTACTTCACTATTGAGGATCGCACCAAACCAACTTTAAATCTCTGAAAGTAGAATCCCAGGCTGGTTATGATTTTTCCTTTTTTTTGCACACTGAATTTGCACTTCACTTTTGGTCATCAAGGGGAAAAAAATAGCAATGTTGCAGTGCTTATAATTTTCATGTGACATTGACAAACTTTGTAAAAAATTAGGACGCTGAGAAAGTTTTGGTTTCATAAGTAATCTAGCTTCTTTTATATAAAGACGTGCCTCCCACACAATGCAAAGACCAAATAACATGCAGAGAAAAGGCACAACTGACATTGTATTAGCAAATAAATTTAGCTAACCAACTCCAAAACTCAACCACCACAAAACAGGTTCCAAAAAAATAACAAATTGCTATATAACATCATAGATACAGTTGATCTACTTACAGAAGAGGATTCTTTCACACACAGAAATAGTCATTGATTAAAATGCATTAGGGAAATGAACAAACAAAATATGAAATTACTGAAGGATCAAACCTCATTCAATCAACCAAAACTAAATCAAGAACAAGAACAAAAAAAAAAAAAAAAGAGTCAAGTAGGTATCTAACTGGAAAATAGTGTTAATGAAAAATATTGATTTTACACCAGACAAAAATTGTATTCTTTGTAATAGGTGCAGATTTTTAAACCCGTCAAAAATTGATCTTACACAAAATATTAATAGGTTGTAGATTCTTACATGTTTTCTCAAGATTGTTCAGCACCCTTTTGTCTTGTCATCTCACTCTAGTATGCTCTTGAGTCAGATTGAATACTTCCTTAACTTTTCCAGTTGTCATAACTATAATACCATTCACTTTCATGTTTGAAAGCCTAACAGAGAAAACCCTCAAAGACCACAATATAGCAGTAGTCTTCCTCTGCACTTTCCAACTCTAACAGCCCCTGAAAATATTGCAATCTCTTTGATTCCTACATTTAAATAATACACCAATCCAATTGCCTTTCTCAGACTTTGAAGCTTCAATTAAGACCAAGATTTACCAAAAATAGAAAAAAGAATCCCTCCGTGTCAATGCTGCTGTTGTCCCTGTTTCCCAGCAACTCTCCTTCCAAATGAACTACATCAAGAATTCCAAATGCACTAAATCAAACTACATAAATATAGCATTCTCATAGACACCACCTCAAAGACAATAGGTCAACATAAAAAGTTTCCTTCTCAAAGACAATATGGTCAGTAATAAAAGTTTCATTCTCCTTCCATAGGCATCTAATGATCCTCTATTTCTAATTTATAACCCAACTTACGTCAAAATAACTCTGCCTCCTCCACAATAAGTCAATAACACACCAAGGGAAAGGTACACTCCAATAAGAAATTGAACTATTAATTAAATTTCATACTTGGTTACTGTGCTTGGTTGTGCCCCTTTTTAGTGCTTTATTGTTAAATCTCTTACGATGAAATAAGAAGAAAAAGAAGTAATTGAACTATTAGACATATTGAACTACAATGAAAAATGCAATATTTTTCATATCAATGTACAACAGTGTTAAATAATTGGTATGACAATAAACTAATTATTGAGTATAGTCAGTCAACCAATTACTTAAATTTGAAAACAATTTATAGAAAAGCAAAAGTACTAAGACAGTATTGAGAAAGCTAATGTTTGATCTATGATAAAAATAAGTGGCAAAGTGCAGATAAAAGAGCAAAACATTGCAATATGCAGCATGCATGTAACAAAAAGTTGCGGTAGTCACGTCAAACCAAAATATTAAATCAAAAGTTTAAGAGAATGGCAAAGAGATGGTGGTTTTCAAAGATTATATTACATACCCATCTGATAAAAAGAAGAAAATAAAATAAATCAGAGGAAATACCTTGAGCATAACCAGGAAGGATGAATGGTACGATCTAATTTTGGATCCAAAACACAAAGATATAATGCTTGAAGCAGATTGGCATCAGTGGAGGAAAAAAGGCATTTTAACGTTCAATACCTTCTTATTCTCTGTGTTCTATGGTTTTATTTTTTCAAATCAGGGCAATTGCAAACGAAAACTTTAAATATATACTGCAAAAACCTTGACAACAATGGTTGAATAGAAACATGGGCAGTGAAAATATAAAGAGGGGAAAATATTTCAACAAAAAATTAATAAAAGCATAAATGAAATGACAGTGCATTATTTTTTTGGCAACACATAAATCTATGTTCTTCAGCATTAAATCGATTCATGAAGATCTCCAGAGATTTCTATTTAGAGCGAAAACTTATACATAAAACGAATTTAACCTAAATATCCAAAAGAAAAACCAAATCTAATACAGATAACTGATTTTAAAAACCATTCTAACCCAAATTCCTTACTCAAAACTGAATATAAACCAAAACTTGAATGCAATCCAATCCAATCCAATCCAAATACCCAGACCTAAATCATATTTAAACCCAAATTTAAAGAACCAAAAAATAGAGACTAACTGGTGGAGGATACGGGATCTGATGGTGGTAGAGGCTGACTGTCATCTTAGATTTTCTCTTTCCACTCTCTATGCCGGCCGTACGAATCTCCACTATGTCGCAGTATCGCTAGGTTTTTTTTTCTCCTTCCCTTTCTCTCTATCGCAGTATCGACAGGTTTTTTTTTAAGAGAGAGAAAATGTTAAGCGGAGTGATGAAGCTTTTTGATTTCGTCGCCTCTCTCTTTCTCTGTTACTCTCTGTGCCTCTCTATTTTTATCTTGGTGCACATCTAACTTTAACCGGTTAATTTTTTTTTATTTATAATGAGAGGCTTTTAATCGGTGCATAGCATTGCCAAACAACATAATGTATCGCCTTTTTAAGTTATACATGTCTGAATTTTAAATCCTATTTGTCATCACCTCCTTAATCGTAGGAACCCACTTTCTCTTAGCTTCTGCTATTATATATACTAGTCGCTAACCCGTGCGATGCACGGGAAAACTATTGTGTATAAAGATGTAAACTATTCTGTTTCTCTTCCTCTTTGATTTTACGTTAGGATGGAGTCTTATGGTTTCTATCCTTGATATGAAATATTAATCTTGATATGAAACATTAATTTACATAATGAAAAATAGAAATCAATCTTAAGTTTAAAGTGTTTTTTGCTACAACTAAACTTACAAAGAATCAAACTAAAACCCTCAATTATGGGAAACTCAACTAAGGCCTTAATGGCTTAATGCTGCCTCAAACTTGACATTACTACAAAATACACAAGCATTTCTTTCAAGCCAAACATAATAAACCACCACCGCAGACCTATCAATTTTTCTTATGGTGCTTTTCAAACTTCTAGCTTTCAGCACTTTTAATTATACAAATATAATATTTATTTATAAAGTAAAGAAAAAACAAAGATCAGAAACCTTTTAATTTGATTTTGGGTAGAAATAAACTCAAAGACCCATCCGCACGATTTAATTCTCCTTTTCTTTTGGTTACAAATAGATTGGTGCTCTTCCCAATCATTAAAAAAAAAAAAAAAATTATTTCACATTACAAAGGTGGAGAAAATTAATCATCATTCTAAAAATCTTTCTATATTAAATTTTCTCACTTTAGATATAGATTTGCAACACATGAAATAATTCTAAAATTGAAAATCCATCATCAAATTGAAGTTGAAACTGCCCATGAATCATATATTTTGTACCTTGAATATTTAATCATGAACCTGGCTTTCTGCCCTCCTTGTACCTGAAATGAACTTGTATTTAACCATCAACATATATATATATATATATATATATATATATAATATACCTCTTGTGTCTCTTATAAAAGAATCCCATATTAATTAACAACAGTAGATTAAGTTGATCAACTCTTTCTCAATCAATTGGGTCGAGATGTGGGTAGTCTTGGACCTTACATTCATCATCGCATCTACAACTGTTGAAGCATCCCGGCCATTTCAAGTAGTAGCTTTTAAGGAATTAGAAAAAAGTAACTTGTAAGTACATATTATACAATCAAAAACTGAACCAACGAACAAAACAGAGGACCATTAACCCCTCAAGCCTCACCAAAACATAGCAAAGCAAATGAAGTAGGACAGATACATAATAAATTATTACAAACAGATACATACTAAATTATTACAAAGGCTTTTTTGCCTAAAAACTCATACTTCATTTAAAATTAAATAAAAACACAAAAACAACAACAATAACAAAGAAGCAAGACAGACGCAATAAAGAGAGCAACAATCACACAATTAAAACAGGCCAACATTGCTGGTTAACAACGCCTTTGTTAACATAGTCCGTAAAAGTTGGTAGCCTTTAATAGAACAATTTTCCTCAACCAACATGCAAACATGATATTGCAAATTCCATTGAAAGCAAATTCATCCACGCTAGCCCTTGGGATTTGAAAAATAGTAAATTCATGTAAATAATTTAGTCTATATATATATAGTAAAATACGTATTATTCGACAACAATAGATTTCAATTTCATTGAGACATTTTGTCAAACACTTAGGGTTGGCCTATTTTCACAAAGGATATCAATTCTTACATCATTCTCTCAACCATTATACTAGCAAAACATGAGAAAGAGAAAGAATTACAGAGAGAAAAAGCAAGAAAGCTGGTAAATTTGTCAAAGAAAATTGGATTTTGAATAACATATGAAAGACTTTGAATGTTTTGAATAAAAGGAAGATCGTCTATATATAAAATAAAATAAAAAAGAGAATAATCAAATAAGATACCCAAATTGGATTGCAAACATATATTATTAAATAGAAACTCACCTGGAGAGGAAACAGATTTTGAATGAAGGGTATCGATTCATGTTGATTGGCTGGCCTTTCTTTACAAACGATATTGGTTTAAACGACAGAAGAAAGCTTGGAATGAAGGTAAAGAAGGTAAAAAGACTGGAGGCAGGGGAACATGTATGCAGAGAGAGTAATGAAGGAAGTTGTGTGTTTGAAGAAGGAGATGGGACTTCGTGAAGAACAAGAGAGGGAGTTTGATGAGTCTGTGTTACTGTATTTGCGTTTATGGGGGAAGAGTGTTTTTTAATCGGGTTTTGGTTTTGGGGTGAAGGAAATTTTCGGGTTTTAATTAGGCTTTTAGATTTTTTTTTTTTTTTTTTAATATTGTGCTGACGTGGAAAATTGTGGGAGCTTCAAAAGTTTCGGTTTTATATATATATATATATATATATATATAGATTAAGGGGCTTTTTTTGCTTACGTGTCAGCTGATAGGCCACAAACTAAATGACCCATTGTGATTAAACCAATTAATTAATTAGCCAAGTTATTAATTAATCAATTTAACATGCAAATACGTGGAAGTACAAACAAATCACCAAATAACTAAATATGCAGCGGAAATTAAATGACAGGTGATTTGTTTACTAATGGGGAAAACCCTTATGGCAAAAACCCCACCGGGTGATTTTCAGGTCACCACTCCCGAAACTCCACTATTATCAAATCAAGCGGTTACAAGTAAAGAAATCCCAAGTACCTTACCAACCTACAGTTGAACCCTTACCCCAATACCCAATTGGACTTGATCTGTAGTGACAATTTCCACCTTTGATGCACGGCTCCCAAGTACGTGACTAACCAATGCGCGGATTCCAGTACGCGACTTCAAACACCAACTAAGAAGGAGAGGTTGGCTGCAAAGTTCTTCAGTTCATCATACACGATGAAGATCAGGAAGATGCTTAATTACAAAACCCTATGGTGCAAATACACAGCAACTTCTTCAGAGAAGATGAACTAGGTTAAGAACTTCGTCTTTGATCACAATTTGCTTGAACAGAGATTGCTCAATGCTTTTGCAACTTGTGTCCTATATGACGGCTCTTAAAACAATCCTTTTATATGTTTAGGGTTAGAAGAAAAGAAAGCCTAAAAGCATATTCATGGATCTCAAGGAAATCAGATCAGAAAATCTGATTTTGTAATTCTCGACAGATAGCAAGTGTCGAGGTAGCTATCGAGCAAGTGTCGAGCTTTAATGAAATTGCACTTCAGCTTGTTTTTTCTTGGACAGACTTGATGATTTCAACACTTGACCTTAAAACCTTGTTTCTTGAAGTATTAAAAACACCTAGAACTACCCAATTACAAGTAGAGTGCGTTTTGTCAAAAGATTAGCCAATTTACATAAATAGGTGACATATGTTCATAACAAGTGAAAACACATATGTCCTAACAATCTCCCCCTTTGGCAATCCGTGACAAAACTATAACAAACAAATGAACATATGAGAGAAGTCATAAATTACTCAACTCATATCCACTTGTTGAATACAATAAAATCTATCTTAACACAAACTCTTGAAAAACTTTGCAAGAAGAAAGTTTATGGCAAGTAGACTTTGACAACCTGTATTTCTGAAACACTTAAAACAAAACTCATCAAGGCATCTTGTGTGAAACAGAAATAAATAGATTGCATGCAAGTATAAGAATCATGTGTATAAAGATAGAAAAGAAACAACACATGTAGAGAGAGGTGAAAGAAACATATATCCACATATAGATAGAAGATAAGTACAATGTATGTAAAACTGGTCACAAGACCTCATATACAAGAACAATGTATCTAAAGAATAGAAAAGAAAAGATACATCAAAACCTCACTTCAACATATCAACACTCCCCCTATCAAAAATGTCCTATACTAACTCTCCCCCTAAGATGACTACTCTCATAACCAAACCTACTCTCCCTTTTTGTCACGAGTGACAAAGAGTAAAGTGTCATGTAGACATCTCATCAGTAGAGCTAGCATCTCCATCATCATCCGAAGCGTCATCGTCATCACCATCATCATCATCATCCTCAGAGTTAGAAGCCGCTGGAGGAGGTGGTGAAGGAGTAGCCTCAGAAGCAAAACCACCCATGGTCATCTGCCGTCGTGCAATACGACCAACACGAACATTCACCTGATACAACTCAATGGAGAGTGTATCGAGGCGAGCATCCATGCACTGCAGCTGCGCCATAATGTCTCCAAGAGATACATCGCCAGTAGAGGAAGAAGGAATAGATGTAGATGGAGCAGATCTGGATGGAGCCGAACGGGAGGGAGGAGTGAAATCCGTTTGTCTCGACCTAAATTGAGCCTCACTACGTTTTACGGTAGCGGCATCTATAGCATAGATGTGTGTGAAGTGGTCGGACAGAGGAAAATGGATAGAAAAATGGCGTAAGATTCTCGTGATAACAGAAGGAAAGATGAGCTTATCATGGGATGCCGAATCTAGATAGACATCTATGATAGACAGGATGAAATGAGAAGGAAAATCTATAGTAATATGCTCTAGAAGTGATAACAAAAATTGAGCACGAGGCTCTGTGATGGAGTTGTAGTGAGAGAGTGGATGGAGTACAAAGGTCATCACCATGTTTAGAAATCTAGGACCTTTAGCAAAAGGCCTACATGATGTATACTGATGCTCACCCCAATCAGCGGGGCGCTGACAAAAAGTAGAAATGAGCTTTTCTTTGGACACAGTCCTCAGACGCTCACAGGACGGATAGTCAGGAAAATCTATCTTAGGAACCCTAAGCACATTCGTAACTAGCTGCGGTGTGACAGGGATGTGCGTACCTCGAACGCGAGTGAAAAAGAGAGGTACTGAACGATTTATCCCATGCATGTTGGAGTAAAACTCCTGAATGAGCACAAGAGGACAGGTGACCGGGACGTCACACAGTGACTCCCATCCCTTATCGTGAATGACAGAAGAAAGGTCAGTGTCGGCGAAGTCTGCCAAAATGACTTGGCGTTCCGAATGAACACCTCGTCTAGAAAAGTTCTCAGAAAATGCTTTGTGGGCATCTCCATTACAGAACCGAAGATTTAGAGGAGCAGAATCAGAAGAAGAGGAATCTCCAGAATGCAGAGGGTTCCGAGCCGGAGTGGATTTACGTTTGGGTGCCATAGACACTACTAATGTAAACAGAATGAGAAAGAGATAGAGAGGGAGACAATCAGAAAAGTCCCAACATAGTTCACATATATCAAATATATTGAACAAAAATTACATATGCATGGGAATGCATGAACATGTGACATGCAAAGGAAAAACATCATGGGCTCAGCCCAATCCAATCCTAGTAGCACACAAACATAAAACACACATCTAAATGCATGTAAATACCATTCTAATGCACATGAAATGTAATGTATGACATTTTGAAAACATTTAAGTGAAAACCCAACCCAAAATTTCAAGAAACACTCATTAATTTTGAAAAGCCCCAAAAATTTTCAAAAACCCCAAAACCTAAGTTTCATAACATGAAATACATGAAAAAGGAAGGGAAATGTGATCTTACCAAGTGATTAGAAGCAAGGAATGGTCAAGATCCAAGTGGGTTGGAAGATTTGAGTGAGAAAAGGGTGTTTGGGAGAGGAACCGCCTCAGACAGATCGAGAGAGATCGAGTGAAATAAGAGAAAAATCGCTACAGGAGTTTAAATAGACACCTCAGTAAATCTCGACAGCTGAGGTGTTGAGAGGTATCGAGGAAGCTATCGAGGAAGGTATCGAGGTAATGGCCGTCGACAGCTGAAGGTGTCGAGGAATGAACACCAGAACCAAGAACAGAAACTCGATCGATCGACAAGGTATCGAGAAGGTATCGAGGAGACAGGAGATTTCTCGATCGATTCATCATGTGTCGAGACAGGTGTCGAGATTGCGATAAGAAAAGGCTAGAGAAGCTCGACAGATAACCAAGAGGTGTCGAGGAGGTGTCGAGCCATCTTTAAAAAGTAGTTTTTCGAGAAGAAAAAAATACAGACATGAATGCAATCCAACAAGCACCTCAACCAATGATCCAATCAACATATTAAGCTCTCAAAATCATCTCTCAACAGAAATATTAAGCACATGGATCCTCAGAAACACACACACATACACTAAACAAGTCTAACTAATTTTATTTTTCAAAAACAAGTCAAGACAGTTTAGTGAGCATGCATTAGCACATGTAAACACTTGTGATGGCCAAATCACATTGTACCTGCACATGTATCAATAGTAGCAAAGAATATTGCGTGTTGTGTGTGAAAAACATCGCAAGATTGCATATGTGTATACATGTTATGACGATATGAGATATGAGAAAATAACTTTAACTCACACACAATCATAACTGTTTGATGGGGACTATCACCTTTGAGGTACATCCTATGACTCCCACATCTCCTAGAAAACACGCTTGCAATCATATTTAAAGTATTTTTAATCTTTTTGCTTTTATTTTCTTTGCATATTTTCTTTTAAGCATATCATGCATGGGCATAAAAAGAGAGAAAAGAAATACCCAACATGTTAAGTATAGACATTGCACTTTTGCTATGCCGAAGCATACGGATGTCTTTGACACTGCACTTTTGTTATGCCAAAGCATACAGGTGTCTATGACACTGTACTTTTGCTATACCGAAGCATACGGATGTCTTTGACACTGCACTTTTGCTATGCCAAAGCATACAGGTGTCATACATGATTGGCGGGCGACAGTGGTAAGATGGTCATTTATGCCTTTCTCTTAGGATTTTCTAGTCCTACCCGTCAAAAAGAGTGATATGAGTGTTAAGTTTTAAGTGATAACTTAATCTTACTCATCACAAACAAGAGCCACAAAGCTCACTTGCTTAGTTGTGCATAGAGATGCTCATCTAAGCTACAAAAGATACAAAGTTTAGAAAACTTTGTTTCAATGGCCATCCAAGGTACACAAGTACCAAAGTACACAAAACACACACTGTTTTTGTATTTTTCAATTTTTCATTTTTTTTTTTATATCAAAAACAAAATAAATAAAACTGAAAATAAACAAACAAAAATATGTTATCAAAGCAAAGCATAAAATTAGAATGACTTAAAAAAATGCAAAACACACAAGTAATGCAATAAACAAACAACAAGAAGATAGAAGAAAGTGATAAAATCACTTAGAGTCCTTTTTCTTCCACACCTTGGAAGAACCTTTCATTTGATTGAACCCTTGAACAGGCGGTGAGGGGGAAGAATTGAAACCGTTCAAGTTCGAAAGGAACATGAGGGCTTTCAGAAGATCTCCAAGAGGAGCAAGAGAGGATTGAAGCTGATTTTGGCTTCTAGATGCTATCATGCCATTGCTCTGTTGAGTGGCTAGCCACTTGTAGCAATTTGGTCGAGTATGACTTGCAGCTCCACAATGATGACAGAGATGCTGCTTCTTCTGTTTAAGTTTTTGAGAGTTAGCCTTCTCAGCCCTAGGGTTTTTAGCATCTTTCTTATATTACTTAGGAGGTGCTCCTAAGATAGATTTACTCTTGTCTAGGTTCTCACTAGCTAATTCAGTTTTAAACTCAGTGTTCTCAATTTCAGTGTTATTAGCAGGAGAAACAAAAACAGTATTACTAGTAGAAGCAGTATTAGAGAAAGAAAGACTATACCCCAAACCAGTTCGATCTGAAACAGATTTCTGATTGTTAAGCATCTCATCAAGCTTTGCACTTGAAGTCCTCTCCAATTGAGCTCTGACTTGAGACAGCTCTGCTTCAAGCTTCTTGGTCTTCTCAGCCAAAAAGTTGTTCTCAAATCTCAGTGCTCCAATAGTTTGATTCGCCTCATCAAACTTTGTGGACAACTCTTCACGATCAAGTTCCACATCACTGAGCTTCTTGGTGGCCAACCTACATAATTTCTCATGCTTCTCAGAGAGCTTGTAAAGTTTCTCATAGGCTGAATGGATATCATCTTCATCATCAATCTTCTCAAATTTGGACTCCACCAGTTCTTCTTCTTCATCCACCTCTTCAACAATCCTTTCAGTAGGATTGACTGTGGCAGTGAAGGCATTTAAGATTCCATCATCCTCATTGTCGGAATCAGCGTCACTCAAGGTAGCAGCAAGTGTCTTTCTTTTTCCAATACTCTTGAGATATGTAGGACACTCATGTTTCATGTGTCCGAACCCATGACATCCAAAGCACTTAGGTCCCGCAGGAATAGTATACTGACCGCTGTCCTTAGCATCCTTCTTCCTTTTGTCTTGGCTTTTAAACTGAGAAGAACTGGACTGCCTGCGGTCCTTGTCGAAGCTCCTTTCATTGGCATTCTTCATAAACTTCTTGAACTGCCGGGTGATGTAGGACTTCATCTTGGAATCTTCATCATCGGAAGACTTATCTGTATCACTGCTCTTTGCCTTCAAGGCCATGCTTTTGCCTTTACTTGACTTGCCAATCCTAGATAACCCTATCTCATAGGTTTGCAAGTTTCCAACCAGCTCAGTCAAAGGAATCTTGTCAATATCCTTTGATTCCTCTATTGCCGTAATCTTGGCATGGAAATTTCTCAGGTAGAGATCTGAGCACCTTCCTTACAATCTTGGGTTCAGGGATGGTTTCCCCAAGATTGAAGGCTGAGTTCACTATGTCCTTGAGCTTGGCATAGAACTCATCAAACGACTCATCCTCCTCCATCTTAATTTCCTCAAAACTTGTAGTGAGCCTCTGAAGCTTCGAACCTTTGACAGCCTTTGTTCCTTCATAGGTTGTCTGGAGGATGGTCCAAGCCTCCTTAGCAGTTTCAGTTGAGGATATCTTTTTGAACTCCTCATTGGTGACTGCACTGAACAACGCATTCAATGCCCTACTGTTGAAGTTTGCCGCCTTGATCTTGGCTTCATCCCAATTGGCCGGCGCTTCTTTTGGCTTAGTCCAGCCAATCTCAACAGCTTGCCATACCTTTTCATTTAAGGACTGTAAAAAACCTCTCATGCGCACTTTCTAGTATGCATAATTAGTCCCATCAAATAAAGAAGGTATAATTAACGACTGTCCTCTATCCATGACAGACAGGGGTCAATGGATCAAACACAGCAAAGATTAAACCCTAATCAGAGTGTGCTTGCTCTAATACCACTTGATAGGCCATAAACTGAATGACCCCTTGTGATTAAACCAATTAATTAATTAGCCAAGTTATTAATTAATCATTTTAACATGCAAATACGTGGAAGCATAAACAAATCACCAAATAACTAAATATGCAGCAGAAATTAAATGACAGGTGATTTGTTTACGAATGGGGAAAACCCTTACGGCAAAAATCCCACCGAGTGATTTTCAAGTCACTACTCCCGAAACTCCATTATTATCAAATCAAGCGGTTACAAGTAAAGGAATCCCAAGTACCTTACCAACCTACAGTTGAATCCTTACTCGAATACCCAATTGGACTTGATCTGTAGTGACAATTTCCACCTTTGATGCACGGCTCCCAAGTACGTGACTAACCAATGTGCGGATCCTAGTACGCGACTTCAAACACCAACTAAGAAGGAGAGGTTGGCTGTAAAGTTTTTCAGTTCATCATACACGATGAAGATCAGGAAGATTCTTGGTTATAAAACCCTATGGTTCAAATACACAGCAACTTCTTCAGAGAAGATGAACTAGGTTAAGAACTTTGTCTTTGATCACAATTTGCTTGAACAGAGATTGCTCAATGCTTTTGCAACTTGTGTCCTATATGACGGCTCTTAAAACAATCATTTTATATGTTTAGGGTTAGAAGAAAAGAAAGCCCAAAAGCATATTCACGGATCCCAAGGAAATCAGATCAGGAAATCTGATTTTGTAATTCTCGACAGATAGCAGGTGTTGAGGTAGCTATCGAGCAGGTGTCGAGCTTTAATGAAATTGCACTTCAGTTTGTTTTTTCTTGGACAGACTTGATGACTTCAACACTTGACCTTGAAACCTTGTTTCTTGAAGTATTAAAAACACTTAGAACTACCCAATTACAAGTAGAGTGCGTTTTGTCAAAGGATTAGCCAATTTACATAAATAGGTGACATATGTTCTTAACAAGTGAAAACACATATGTCCTAACATCAGCACCTCATAAAAGCTTTTGCTATTATATATAGTATTAGATATAGATATAGATTAGATAAGTATGGAATGTATTAAATAAGGGATAATTAATGAGATCAATTAGAATATTAGCATTAATGAGGATCTTTTTTTTACTGTTAAATATACTTAAATCCAATGGTTTAAAAAATGTGTAACTTGAACCCATCTCTCTCTCTCTCTCTCTGTATTATATAGTCACGAGAAAACAGAAACATAATGAAAGATTAAGCAAAAGTAGACAAGAGAACAAAGGCTAACAAATGAAACATGTGGATCGATACTTGTTAGGTTCTAAAAGTTTAGAACAACTGGCAAATTGTGAACACAAACTTGTCTAAATATAAATCTTAGAGTCTATAGGTATTATTAGACAATACTTAAGGTAATACAAGTCAAGATCCAAGAACAAGCAAGCTACAGAAAAGAGAATTTGAAATTTGCCTGGTTTGATCGATTGAAGAACAGGCTCGACTGATCGAAATACGAGTCTGCAGAATTTTAAGTTCGGCCCAGCACCAGTTCAAGCCCAAAAAGGATTAGGGTTTCAGATCTACTTCTTCTAGTATATAAAGGAAACCCTAGGTATGTTTTATTATGACTTTGGAGGTGATTTTGTGAGATCGAAAAGGTTTTGTACCTTCCGCTATCAAAGTCACTACCAGATATCACTCTCATATTTTTAGAACCAGTAGATTTGAAGTTGCCGCATCAAGATCAGCAATAATTAAAGATCTAAACCTTTAAGGGTGGTTTTGGAGTCACAAACAAGAGAGTTTTTCTTGATAAACGTTTAGGTGGAGTTTCAAAGTCACAATTGTGGGTGCTTGTGTTGCAAAGGGCTAATAGAGGAGTCCATAGATTCGGAACTTGCATGTGGTCGTGTTAGTAAGTTCTACATGTGGTAGTAATAGGATGTTAGTGGTCTAAGTTTTATTGTAAACTTTGATTCTCTATAGTGGATTTGCTTTTTACCTTGAGAATAGCTAAGTTAAATCCTCCCTAGGTTTTTTATCAGTTGGTTTTCCTGGGTGATCAGATCATTGTGTTCTTTATATTTTCCACTGCTTTACATGATATGACTTTATTGTTTTAACCTAGATCTGAATAATAAACCTTAGTATTCATTTGGTTAATTAATTAGGTTAAACAATCTAGTTTATAGGAATCTAAAAACCTAACAATACTGACACTAACGGAGGGAAGACAACACATGGGAAAAGAGAAGAGGCACATTGAAACAATGAGAAATGAAATAGGTTGGAAGAAGATGAAAGCACAACATGGAAAGATAATGATGGCAGAAGCTAAATATCCGATAGTGTTATCTGGTCTTCGTTCATGGAAAGATCGACAGTTGAATTGATTTGTTCAAAGATACATGGGAAGGATTTGAAGGGAAAAAGAAATCGGGAAAAAATTGGCTTTTGCCATTTTTAAAAAAACAATCCAGCATTTTACCTTCTTTCTCAAACTAATTAGGGAAATGTCCCTCTTTTGAAACTCGATTTATGATAAATCGAGTTATTAAAAAAAAAATTCTAGAGCCCTATAGCGGCATTTTTAAGGACCCATAGTGACGTTTTGTAACTCGACCTCCATGAAATCGAGTTATAGGCAATTTTTTTTTTTTTTTTTAACCTATAACTCGATTTCATATAGGTCGAGTTACAAAATGTCACTATAGGTCCTGAAAACGTCACTATAGGCTCCTTAAAAACGCCGCTATAGGGCCTAACTCTATTTATCACAAATCGAGTTTCAAAAGACGAGCATTTCCCTAATTAGTTTGGAAAAGGGGGCAAAAAACTGTTATTTTTGCCCGAAAAGGGCATTTGGCAATTTTTTCCAAGAAATCGTGTCACATAAATTCACAATTATATTCCTATATTATCTCCAAATAGACGATAGAAATAACTATCCTTTCAAGCTTCTTAATTATAATACCTTCGGAGACATCCGATAAAATTAGAACGGTACAGAAAAAATTAGCATATCCTCTGCGCAAGGATGACAAGCTTCTTTATTATAACCTTATTCGTATTCCCTGCGTAAATGTGGTCCTACTTTTTCATTGGTCAATTCAATGGGATTAAAACTAGCTAGCACTATTGAATAATTTAAAAACAAAAAATAATTTTCGGGATGGAATTAGGTTATTGAAAACACACGAAATTAGGTTACTGTTAGCCATGGTGTTCAGAAGAATGTCATGGTTTACTATCCTCCAAAAAGACTAATTGCTTCATTTAAAAAAAAAAGAAAAGAAAAAAAGAAGAAGACATTGTTATAGGGTTTTATATGTGTAATCTAAATCATAAAATGCCAACAATCTATGTCATCTTACATGTATAAACATGTGATTATTCAACTCATTATGTTAGATATTAATTTAGCATTGCTTAAACAGTCAAGGTGTGAAAACTTTTATAACAGAAGAGCTGAGTACAAAAAATTATGATTTCCAAGTATCAAAAGCCACTCTGCATAAATTGCTTTTCAAAGTGGGTTAAAATGGTCTCTAGAATTATTTAAAGGCCAAAATGAAATTTCCAATTTCTTGTTAGTGTGAGTCTCAACAGCAAACACGGTTGGCGTTTGCGTCCAAACCTAAGTCTCATGCACTATTCACAGGACCTGCAAGTTTTTTAATAAAGCAAATGCAACATCTAAACTAGGTCCCAAAGCACTATTCATAGTTTAAAAATTATATTTTACTGTGTTTTCAGCAATAAGTTTTTAGTTTTTAGTAATAAGCGGTATCCAAATAAACCCTTAGTTGAAGGAAAAATTCAACCTAATCGGCTGGCGTTTGCGTCCAAACCTAGGTCCTATGGACTAACCACGGGACTCGCAAGTTTTTTAATAAAGCAAATGTAACATCCAAACTGGGTCTCACAGGTACTATTCATAGTTTAAAAATTATTTTGCTACAGTATTTTTAGCAATAAGTTTTCAGTTTTTAGTAATAAGCGGTATCCAAACAGACCCTTAGTTGAAGGAAAATTCAACATAATCATTTTTTAATATATGTATTTTTATTAATTTTAAAAAGATTATTGAAATGTTTTTTCTCAACTGTTTAATAAGAGTAGTGATATAGCTACAACATTTTCCCAACAATGCTTATGTGGAAATTTATTAGTAGTTCTCATTTAAGTCTATTACTAACATTACTTCTTCTTCTTCTTCTTCTTCTTCTTCTTCTTCTTTTTTTTTTTTTTAATAAATTTTTTTATATACTTATTATTAAAAACAGGTCATCTAAGCTTTATTTTGAAAAACGTGGCAGGCGTTTGCATCCAAACCTAGGTCCTGTGTACTGTTCACGAGACTCGCAAGTTTTTTAATAAAGCAAATGTAACATTCAAAATGGGTCCCACAGGCATTATTCATAGTTTAAAAATTATTTTGTTATAGTATTTTCAGCAATAAGTTTTCAGTTTTCAGCAATAAGCGGTATCCAAACAGACCCTTAGTTGAAGAAAAAATTCAACTTAATCATTTTTTAATATATGCATTTTTATTAATTTTAAAAAGATTGTTGAAATGTTTTTTCTCAACTATTTAATAAGAGTAGTGATATAGCCACCATATTTTTCAAAACAATGCTAATGTGGAAATTTATTACTAGTTCTCATTTAAGTCCATTACTAACTTTACCTTTTAAAAAAAAAAAATTATTTTTATACTTATTATTAAAAGCATGTCAACTAAGCTTTACTTTGAAAAACGCGGCTGGTGTTTGCGTCCAAATCTAGGTCCCATGTGCACTGTTCACAGGACCCGCAAGTTTTTTAATAAAGCAAATGTAACATTCAAATTAGGTCCCACATGCACTATTCATAGTTTAAAAATTATTTTGCTACAATATTTTCAGCAATAAGTTTTTAGTTTTCAGTAATAATCGGTATCCAAACAGACCCTTAGTTGAAGGAAAAATTCAACCTAATCATTTTTTAATATATGTATTTTTATTAATTTTAAAAAGATTATTGAAATATTTTTTCTCAACTGTTTAATAAGAGTAGGGATATAGCCACAATAATTTCACAACAATGCTTATGTGGAAATTTATTACTAGTTCTCATTTAAGTCCATTACTAACATTACTTTTTTTTTTTTACTTATTATTTAAAGCATGTCATCTAAGCTTTACTTTGAAAATATTGTGTCCCTAGTTTTATTTGTCGGATAATGAAGTATAAGAAATTTAGTCATTGCTCAAAATAGTAAAGATATTAGCTATTTGATGGACATTAATATCTTTTTTTTTTTTTTTTGGTTAAAGATGGACATTAATATCAAAATGTAATACTTCCTCTACTGTTTTATTTATTTATTTTTGGAGAACATACTTCCTCCACTTTTGGTTTCTCCCTCATTGGGAAATAGATTAAAAAACAAACCTCAAATCTCACAAATTTAAAATCAGTTTAAATTGCATCCTAAATGATCAAAGACAAAAAATGAATTTCCAACTTCTTATTACAATTTTGGAAACTTCAATCTAATCTTGAACAATCATTTCAAAATTCTTGTTACTGCACAGGTTAGAGATGTTAAAAGATTGATTAAGCTAATAGATCGACCGTTTTCTTTTGGTTTAAGCTTTTGGAATAACTGATATTTTAACATGTAATAAGAGTAGGTGGCTTTAAGTTTGAACATTGTCTACAATATACCTCTCATTTAAAAGGTTTTTCTAACAGTTTAAACTTTTGACACCATCGGTCATTTATCAAAAGATAGACTTTACCCTCTTCATTTGAACAATCTTATCGAAATTATAAATCTCTGCATTCCAAATTAGATGGGCATTTGCAAATGGTATGAATTTTAATGAAATAAAATTAAAAATTCATAGTTTAAACCCCTTGTAATGGCTATCTACCAATTTTAACCAATTGATCAAATTAGGTCCAATTAATTACTTAGCCAAAAACCAAATAGCAAAGATAAATCATAATCACAACAAATTACAATTGACACACCCAAACACATGATGTATTTACAATGGGAAAAACCAACAATGGGAAAAAAAATCTTGTTAGGTTCTAAGACTTTAGGATCTAAATGTATTAGAACTTCAATGTGTAATGTTGGCTGTAAGGTTGAAATTTATCAACCATCTTGTTAGTTTTATTTCGTGCCAATTTGCTTGTAAATTAACACTTAGTAACTCTGTATTTAAGTGGGATTCATGTAAGGGTAGTGTGTGAAGAGAGTGTGAAGAAAAGCTCAAGTTTGTGCAAAGAAGCAGAGTTTCGTGGCTAGGACTCGCGGCTGACTCGCGACTGGCAAGCCGCCAACCTCAGGCACGTGAAAAGCACACAGAGGAGCTGAAGGGTCGTGCTAGTTGTTGCACTACAGGACAAAAGTCCCAGGCTAGCTAGGCCGTTACTTCGCGACTTGGACAAGCCGCCAACTTACCCTGTTTGGCAAAACTGACTCTTCGTATTCCAAACACACACCACTATATATAGACCTTTATACCCACTAAATGTAGAGAGCTTTCAGAGAGAATTTTTGAGAGAAACCCTAGAGAAAAACAAGATTGATTCATCCACAATCTTTACCTTAGAGTCTCTACAAATTCCTCTACTCTCTTCCTCTCCATTGTTATACCCCTGAGAGGTTCTTTGCCAAATCCTTATCTCACCACACCCACATCTGTGAGAAGGTTTATTTGGTGCTTTGGGAAGCAGTTATGAAGGGACCAATCTACATTGGTTGATGCTATGGTCTAGTAGCGGAATCCGGGAAGCTAAAGAAGAAATAGATTCGGCGTAACCTCGTTGGAGTAAGAAGCATGGAGGGCTTAGGTACCTGGGTAGATTAGGCTTGGAGGGTCTTCTACTGTTCATGTATCCCAACTACATTCTTTAGTGGATTATTTCACCGCTTGGAGGGCGGCGGAGAGGTTTTACGTCGAGAGCTTCGGTTTCCTCTTCGATAACACATCGTGTGTTGTCCGTGTGTTTGTATCTTCCTTCCCTTTATCTTTGCCATTTATTTTCTGTTGTGGATGTGTTTATATTTGGTTTAGATTGTTTATCAATTCTGTGTTTGGCTTATGTTCATATTCCGCACATTAATTGTTTGATAATAAGCTTGAATTGATAATTTGTAATTTGGGGTCTAAACGTTCAAGGGTGTTTCATACCCATTTTGAACTTTCAAATGGTATCAAAGCAGATACACTTGTTGTGGTTTAAATACCTAAGTGTGATCCTTGACCCCTTGTGTTTTTTTGCCATGGATTGTGCTTTGTATGCATCTTTGTATGATTTGGTTGGTGTTGATTGTAACATGCCACGTGTTTGTGAAAATGCCTCTATGAGTGTGAATCCTTATGATTATGATGCTATGTTACATGAATCTTTGGATATTATTGATATTCCTAACATCAAACTCTTAAAGAAAAAGGCTAAGAAGTTTAATACGGATTTGAGCAAGTTATTTTATGAAAAGGATGATTTGATTGCTAAGCTCAATGAATCCAACAAATTGGTTGAAAAATATAAGAAACTTGCTGAAAATTCTGTTGAAAAGCTGAAAGAGTTTGAATGTTTGAATATGGACTTGGATGTTAAACTTGTTTTGTCTAACAAACTTGTTGATGAGCTAAAATATGAAAATGAATCTCTTAAGATGCATGCCAAATGTTTGATTGCTGAACCTATTGTTAAAAGGGATGAAATTATTTGTTGCAATTATGTTGTGGTACCCGATTTTGTGTCTATTATATGTTCTACCCCAAAGGACAAATCGGTGTACATTCCTCCACATAAAAGAAATCAAAAGGTGGAGAGAAAAGCTGTTCAGTCAAAGCCTTCATTTAGGTCTCAACCTAAGGCTTTGGATGGATCTAAATTTGTTCCAACTTGCCACCATTGTGGTGTGATTGATCATATAAGACCTCAATGTCATAAGTTGAAGAGAGAACAAAACCATGTTGCTAGATCCATTCCCAAAAAGTCTAGTAGACCTAAACATATTGTTTGTCACCATTGTGGTGCTTTTGGTCATCTAAGACCTCATTGCTCTAAGTTTTATGCTTTTAAAAGAATTAAAAGAAAAGAGAAACTTGAACTTCTTGGAAGTTGTGCTAAAAAGAGTAAACAAATTTTGAGTGAAAATAGCATGTTGTTAAAGAAAATGTTTAATGCTCTTAACTCCTTGACTATGTGCATCTCTGGTTCTCATTCTTCCAACCCTCGTCTCACTTCTCTTGAGACACTCATTTCAAACAATCGTTCTATTTGGATGAGAAAGGGTTTCTATGGTTGAGCTTTTACTCTTTTGGTCCTTGATCTAATTCTTTCGATCTTTATAGGACTCTTCATGCATTAGATGCTTCATTGTCATGCATTTGTGCATCATGCATTTTTTTTGCATTTGTTTGTTTTTGTTTTTTTTTTTTATCATACTTTTAAATCTTTGTTTTGTGCGAGTAAAAATTCAAAACCACATAAAAAGTGAAAAATTCAAAAAGTTTGATCGTATATGTTTGAGCACATATCACATGTGAGTTTTGCCTTGTACCTTCGTACAAATGGCTTTATGTATTTACGAGCTTAGCTTGTTCTTTATGCACTTATATCTTTGTGGGAAAAATCTTGACATCTTTGTGTGATTGTTGTAAATCGATTTTCAAGTTAGTCATGAATGATTAGTCAATAGTCTTGTTGGTTTTGAGACATGCATAGACTTGTACCTATATATCTTCTCACTCTTTATTTTGTTGTTTTTGCTTAAAGAGCTCACCAAATGTAAATCTCCAAATGAAAAGAGAGATTGAGCTACAAAAACCTGTCGCACATACTAGTATTTGACTAGGAAAAAGGGAAAGCGACCAAAATAAAATGTATGATGCCCCAAAAAGCCAAAGGCTTGTTCATCAAATTGAAATATAAAAAATTTCAGGCATCGATCTCTAAAATGAGAAGTATTGATTTAAAAAGATCAAATGATATGAATTGTAAAGAAGCCAAATGAAAAGCTTCAAAGATATGTAATCATTTTCTTGTGGGAGGTCATATATGTTCATTTCTATAATTGAGATAGACCACTTGACTTAGTACTAGTTGTATATGACTTGATTGAATTGATCATTGAAACTTCATTCTAGACTAAGGACTATTCCACATTTGATACACACACACAACACACATGCCTAATGTTCAATGAATGTCTTATTCATTTGTTTGATTGTACTTGTTTAAATGTGATGTGTGTGTGCTCAACTATATATGGATCAATCCAAAAAGATTTTTGATCATTTTATATATTTTTGGAAGTGATTTTTATCACTCTTTGTGTTCATGTTTTGTGCTTACATTGTTTCTCATTATTTAAACATGTTTTGGTGTTGAAAAAGAGGTGTCAGAGTTTTTCGCGACTTACTCGCGACTAGCTCGCGAGTCGCGAAACTGGAAAAATGCATTTTCCTCGCACTTTTTGGTTCTCTGGTAGAGAGATTCGCGACTTACTCGTGACTTACTCACGGGTGAGCACTCAAGTCGCGAAAAAGACTTAGAAAATTTCATGAAAATTGTTTTCGCGACTCATCTCGCGACTCTCCTAGTCGCGAAACGCCCTGAAACAGCTTTTTAAAGTGCTTTTCATGAGAAAATTGTTTTAAACCTCGCCCATCCTCTTTTAAAGCCCTCTTTCAATATTTTTACATCAAAATCCGATCAATTTGAATGGTTTTTCCATTCCATTATCAGCTCTAAGGTAATTCAAAACTCTTTTCATTGTTTTTGATCCTTAGTATATGTTTTGGTGAGTTTTGTGCTCTTGATTGGGATTTTCATCATAGGGGTTGGGAAAACTTATTTTTCTCTTAACAGTTTTGTACGTGATTGGTTTCTTTTGTTGTTTTGCTTTGGATGTTGGCCCCTTGTGGCAAATAGAGCATGTATTAAGGGTGGTTTTCATGATGTTCATGCATTATTTCGCATTGTTGTTCATAGTGTGCATGCTAGGTGTTTGATAAAATGTCTCTTAGGCATTTTCTCGCTTGTTTGGACTCCGATGAGTATCAAACTTTGGGGCTTCTCATGTTTTCTCATTAAGAACATGTTTGGTTCATTGGTTGTGTATTTAACACACCTTACCCCATATGTGCATTTTCCATGCATTGGTCATGCATTGCACTTTGCCACCTCTTGCATACACCTTGCTACTCCTGTCATGCATTGGTCTATACCTTGTTTCTTCATCCTAGCATGTCATGTTTACCTTATACTTTGTAGCATTTTGTTTCGTCTTAGGTTTGAGCTTCATTTTCTCATGCATCATTGCACCCCTCATGCATCATTGTCATTGTTCATACCTTCATCTCTTGCCCTCGTTTCTCCTTGACCCTTTGTCTATTCCTGACAAAAAGGGGAAGAGTATACTCTAGGGAGTACACCAGAGAGTTTTTATCATTTCTATATGACCCTTGTGCATATTCTTAGGGGGAGAAATTCTATTTCTCGTGCACATATGTAGGGGGAGAGATATTCCATAGGGGAGATGCATGTACCAAAGGGGAGAAGACATTAAGCTAATAAGAAAACTTTGTTTTGGTGTTTGGTGTATGATCAAGTTGCTCACATGTTTCACATCATGTTCTTGATCGCAATTTTACTTGTTACATTATACTTGTTCGTTTATTACTTGCTTTACCTTGAGAGTCTAATGTGTTTTGTGCAAGTGTTTCAAGTTACAGGTATATATGTTTCAAGTTCATTATAGCTCTTATGATTCATGATAGGGGGAGTGATATGTTAAGGGAAGTATTTTATATTTTGTTTGGACCTTTGTACCCATATTGCTTTTGTAAGCTTTTAGGGTTTGTTTTTATGCACATTGTAGGCTTTGTTGTTTGTACCATGCTTTATGAAGCCTTTGTGCTTTGTTAATTCAGTACTTCTAACTAAATGTTATGCATTTCCTTCTAAGTACTGTCACTCTTGTGCCCTTGTAGGATTTTTCCTAGATGCACATACTTCATGTACTGTGCATTGGTTGAGTGTTGGTCATTCAAGTGATTTGCCTCGTGTTTGTCATCTTGAATGTCCGAATGTTCATTGCAAGTGTGAATGAGCATTGTGATCACTTGGTTATAGTGATTATCTGTTTTGGTCTTACCATGGTTTATTGCTTTATTCTATTGTGCTTGATCGCATTGTGCTTGCTCCATATGCATTACAAGTTTTCTGCATACAATGAACTTATTGTGTTGTTGTGTTTCAGGAGTACTTGTTCTTATGATTCAAAAGCTTCACAGACTCTAGAGTTAGGTGTGAGTGAGTTTTTCAACTATTCCCAACTCACGCGTTAAGTCTAGAGTTTGTTTTAGGGTTTTGTCACGGAATAGTCAAAGGGGGAGATTGTAAGGTTGAAATTTATCAACCATCTTGTTGGCTTTATTCCATGTCAATTTGCTTGTAATTTAGCACTTAGTAACCCTGTATTTAGGTGGGATTCATGTAAGGGTAGTGTGTGAAGAGAGTGTGAAGAAAAGCTCAAGTTTGTGCAAAGAAGCAGAGTTTCGCGGTTAGGACTCGCGGCTGGCAAACCGCCAACTGCAAGCACGTGAGAAGCACACAGGGGAGCTGAAGGGTCGTGCCAGCTGTCGCACTACAAGACAAAAGTCCTAGGCTGGCCAGGCCGTTACTTCGTGACTTGAACTCGCGACTTGGATAAGCCACGAGGCCAAGCCGCCAACTTACCCTGTTTGGCAAAAACTGACTCTTCGTATTCCAAACACACACCACTACATATAGACCCTTATACCCATTAAATGTAGAGAGCTTCCAGAGTGAATTTTTGAGAGAAACCCTAGAGAAAAACAAGATTGATTCATCCACAATCTTTACCTTAGAGTCTCTACAAATTCCTCTACCCTCTTCCTCTCCATTGTTATACCCTTGAGTGGTTCTTTGCCAAATCCTTATCTCACCACACCCACGTCTGTGAGAAGGTTTATTTGGTGCTTTGGGAAGCAGTTATGAAGGGACCAATCTACATTGGTTGATGCTATGGTCTAGTAGTGGAATCCGGGAAGCTAAAGAAGAAATAGGTTCAACGTAACCTCATTGGAGCAAGAAGCTTGGAGGGCTTAGGTACTTGGGTAGATTAGTTTTGGAGGGTCTTTTGCTGTTCATGTATCCCAACTACATTCTTTAGTGGATTATTTCACTGCTTGGAGGGCGGCGGAGAGGTTTTACGCCGAGGGCTTCGGTTTCCTCTTCGATAACACATTGTGTGTTGTCCGTGTGTTTGCATCTTCCTTCCCTTTGTCTTTCCCATTTATTTTCTGTTGTGGATGTGTTTATATTTGGCTTAGATTGTTTATCAATTCTGTGTTTGGCTTATGTTCATATTCCGCACATTAATTGTTTGATAATAAGCTTGAATTGATAATTTGTAATTTGGGGTCTAAACGTTCAAGGGTGTTTCATACCCATTTTGAACTTTCAATGGCAAACCATGATCAAAACTTAGAGTCTAGATTTAGGCTGCTCAAAGTGTGTTTATGTGTAAAATTGGAATTGAGTGATTGCAGAATTTACAAGACTAAATTTGCAAGGCACGATTGATCGAACCTTGTGCATATTGTTTTTTCTACAGAATTCCTAACTCAGTCCAATCTCATATGACGTGTAGGGTTTTATGTTTTCCTTCAAGTATAAAAGGAAAAACCCTAGCCATGTTTTAGAGGTTGTTGATGTGCTGTGTGTGTGAATCTCTTGTGAGATCTAGAGGTGTTTACCTTTATACACACTTAAGGTTATCAAGATCAAGATTGATGTCGAGAACTTGGTGATCTCTTCAGTTGCTGTTTCAAGAGCTTAAAGAAAAACACAAGTGGGAGTACTTGTGGTTGTTGTGGATCAAGGAAAGAAGTAGTCCGTGGACTCAGAGCTGTCACGTGGTTGTGGTAGTAAGTTTTCTACTCGAAGTAGTAATAGGATGTTAATGGTCTAAGTCTTATTGTAAAACTTCAATTCTTTCATAGTGGATCTGTTTTACCTTGAGGATAGCTAGGTTAAATCCTCCCTAGGTTTTTTACCGGTTTGGTTTTCCTAGGTTATTATATCGTTGTGTTCTTTATATTTTCGCATTATTTACATGATATGATTTACTTATGTTAACCTAGATCTGAATAATTTATCTAAGCAATCACTTAGCTAAATAACTAGGTTAAACAACTTGTGTTTTAAGGGGCCTAAAAACGTACAAATCTCTTAAGCACTTGCCTAGCAAACCGATCCAATTTGAAGATAGTTGTAATAAAAACACTTACAAAGCCACCTAGTTCTATGTAGAGGTTCTTGTAACTAAGCTCCCTGCCCTTGCTAACAACTAGTTGCACCAGCCTTTTCTCTTCAAAAGCATTTGGTTCTACAAGTTGAGACACCGATTACAAATCCAATCTCCAGGATATTTTGAGGTTTGTGGTTTCCAGCACCAATCCAAGACACACAAGCCAATTACAAATTAATGTTTGGCTTGTGTTTCCTCTTAAAAGGTATGCCAATTTGGAGAAGGAGAATGTATGGAGGCTACATTACAAGAATTGAATTTATCTCTAATGGGAGTTGGATAGTCTCAACCTTCTCTCATATTTTTAGGGTTGAATTTGGTAGATATATGTGTCACAAAAGAGGCTTGATCGGATAAAGGAATAGTAGAGAAAATCTTTTTTTTTTTCTTTTTCTTTTAGTGACAACTTGCTCAAGCCAAATTCAAGCGAGTTTTCGATTTAAGTTTGTGTAACTAATTTTCAAAGTCTGTTGATTCACTTGTACAATTTGTTCTGATTTAATAATCTTTAACACAATGCAATTATAATTTTATTGAAGGTCAAATATTTGTTTGTAAGGTGTTTTCTCCCTAACAAGTGATGTCAGAGCTCATGGGGTGTGTGTACTTAGACCCGTCACAAGTATGGATCGCACAGGCAAGCCCCTAAACCCACACAAAAATGATTCTGGAAAGACCCAACTAAAGAATAATATCAATGGTGATAGATCATGGTCACACGGTGTGACATGAGGTTCTCATGGACATGAAAATACGAGCGAGATTCCCATGAATGAGCGTGCAAGGTCAACATCTGGTTCTCGTGGATGACATACGAGAGGCCTATAGAAGACACATTGGTTAAGAAAAAACCCAGGATTCAAATTTAAGTGTGTGGTTAGGTAGGTTTATGTTTTGGAAATCTTATTTGCTTAAAAATAATGTAAATATTAACTTTAAGAAGATAAGAGAATCAAACAAATTATTTTCTTGAAGTTATTTTCTATCTCATCCTTAATTGCAAATGGAAAACTATCGAAACATAAACTAACCAAACACACACTAACAAGAAGTTAAAATGATAAATGCATTAATTTTTGAGAACTCCCTTTTTAAATCACCCAAAGGACAAATCACTTCATATTTTACGCCGAAGAGTATTACAATAATATTTTTGGAAAATGAGGCCCGCCAAATAGTGCAAAAGATGTGAAGTGATAAATTACTTATCAACAGTTTTTATTCTATTTAATTATTTATGTCAATTAACGTACTCAATTAACGGTTACATTTCAAATGCCTATGCAAAATATGCCAAAATTGCTTAGTCATTTTACATATTAAAACTTAAAAGACTTATTCCACAAGTTATTATTTTACATATTAATTTACATAATTAACTGGAGAAGGTGAAACTCGAAAAGTTTTCCATATAACTAGAGAGCTGGGTTGTTATTTGCATCATGAAAAACACTTGCGTTGAGAGGAAATGGCTCTTCTACCATTGTTACAACAATCATGGCTGGAGCTACACAAAACACCCTTTCATGCCCTCTTATTTATTGTCTTACTCGTCTCTTTTGTTTACATTTTCAAGCTTTTTAGAAGTGGCAAACCCAATTTTCCATCATCCCGCCCCAAAGCTTCCAATTATTGTAACCTTCACCAACTAGGCACACTCCCACACCGTTCCCTTCATGCCCTATCTAAGAAGTATGGCCCTGTAATGTTCTTAGACTTGGGCTGTGCTCCAATAGTCGTGGTGTCATCTGCAGATATGGCCAAAGAAATCATGAAGACAAATGATACAATTTTCTCGAACCGGCCGGAAACCAGGCTGCCAATTTCTCATTTTATGGATCCACAGATGTAGCATTGTCACAATATGGTATTGGAGACAAGCTAAGAAAATTTGTGTCCATGAACTTTTGAGCCTTAAAAGAGTGCAATCTTTCCATTACATAAGGGAAGAAGAAGTTGTAGCAACAATAAAAATGATACGTGACTCATGCTTAAATGGGGCTTCTATCAACCTAAGTGAAATAATAATTGCAACCTTGAAAAACATAGTCACTAGATGTGTATTTGGACAAAAATTTGAAGATGATGGTCAGAGCAAGATTGGAGGGCTACCAAGAAGGGTGACGGTGCTACTTGCAGCATTCAGTTTGGGAGATTTTTTTCCCTTCTCTGAGGTGGATTGATGTTCTAACAGGATTTATACCATGTTTAAAATCCACTTTTGGAGAAATAGATGTTTTTCTTGATCAAGTGATTCAAGAACATATGATAATGAAGGGTGACCATGGTTTACCTAATAAGAATGATTTTGTGGATAATCTGCTTGAGCTTCGAAAGAGTGGCAAGCTTGACTTTGAGCTTACTCATAAAAATGTCAAAGCACTCCTCTCTCTCTCTCATGAGCATCCGTGCGCACACACAGGCCTAGGCATAGACAAAGAAACAACTTGCACATGCTCAACACATCCATTTATAGTTTAAGGGTCAAATTAATGGGTGCTTTCAAGGCATTTGTTAATAGACAATTTTTAAAAAATTTTGATACTAATTTTATGTGAAATATAAAATGTTATCAAAAAATAAACTGCCTTTCTTTTCCATTAAAAAAAGTTTCTAAAAAATTTCAGGACATGTTTGTCGGAGGAATTGATACTACTTCAACAGCTTTGGAATGGGAAATGACAGCGCTCATAAGAAGTCCATGTATAATGAAGAGAGTACAAGAAGAGTAGTAGGTACAAAGTTACATATAGAAGTGGAAGATATTAGTCAAATGGATTACTTGAAATGTATCCTCAAAGAAAATATGAGGCTGCATCCACCACTTCCTCTATTGGTACCTCGAGAAACATCAGCATGTGTGAAATTTGGAGGTTATGATATTCCGTCCAAAACAAGAGTGTTTATCAATGTATTCGCAATCCAAAGGGACCCAAAAATATGGGATAGGCCAGAAGAGTTCATCCCACAGAGATTCAAAGACAATCAAGTTGATTTCCAAGGACTAGACTTTGAATTAATCCATTTGGAGGTGGGAGAAGGGGTGCCCAGGAATTTCATTTGGTGTTGTTATAGCAGAATATGTCATTGCCAACCCTTTATGCTGGTTTGATTGGAAGTTGCCTAATTCCAATGCAGGGAAAGACTTGGACATGACTGAAGTTAATGCAGTCACTGTGTTTAAGAAAGTTCCTCTCGAGCTTGTTGCAATACCGTATTCTCCTTGATCAGTCTATTAAGAGATTCACCGTTGTGCTAATAATGTAATTTTTCTTCATTTGCTTGTTTGGTTTTCAAATATGCAATTTCTTCTTTCTTTTGTTGGAATCAATGTAAGGGAACTTCTAGTCTTCCACTTTAATAAGAGCAGAACCTTCCATGTTTCGAAAACACTTTCATGCCATTTGATATTTTACCCATTAATTTGTACGTATAAATTATGCACATTGATAGTTTACCTAATGATTTTCACAATAAAGTAGCAATAATTTTATGATTAGAACCTTTACCATACCCTCTCCCACAACTATCCTATGTAGCTAATTATACGAGGTGAAGAAAAAGTAGTGGGTCACATGAAAGCGATAGGCAATTAATTATAGCCTACCATGCACATAGGATAGTTGTGAAAAAGATGTGCGATAAATTTTGTGATTCTAGAATAACTCATAAAGTAGAGAACACTTTGAGTTTACCTTGAACTCTTTGCACATACTATATGCACATTTATGGGTTAATCACTAAAATAATATATGTATCAATCTTATTCCTTTTCTCCATATATAACATCTATTAGATCGAGTAAGATGTAAATATGGAATTACATTTTGTTGTTTGTATATGACGTTCCATGCAAGTCACTAATAAGTAATAACTGCGTTGTTTTTGGTGTACCAATCTTATTAGAATAATGGATAAAATATTATATTTATTCATTTTTTAATAACTTAAGCTTTTGAAAAAATTGTTAAATTCACAATTTTTTAAGAGTTTAAGCATATAAAAGTAATTTACCAAATGTTGGGTCAACAACAACATTTTCGTGTCTTTTACTTGGATTTCAACATAAATTTGTTATTTGAAATGTATAAGTTTTCCAAAAATTCTACAATTTGTTAATTAGTATCATTTAAATGAATCAGCATGATGTAGTAAATCTATGTGCACTATCATGGCACAACAACAAAATTAATTGTCAGCACTGTTTTTTTTAGCAATGATTTTTAAAAAGTAAAATTACAAATTGCACCTTCTTGTATTGTAGTTCAAACAACGATAGAATATTAGACTCGGGCATGGAGCCAAGAGCCATTGAACATTTGATTTATTTTTTTTTAAATTTTTTTTGTCATATTAGAACTAGACTTTATAAAACATGACAATTTAAACACTTTGTTTCATTACTGTTAAAAACTACTACCAAAGCAACCTATCTAGTAGGAATAAAATTTTGATTGACGCTTATTCGTTATTACACCAAAATGGCACAGTTTTGTTGTGGGCTTTTTAGAGATAGAAACTCTAAAACAGAGGTAAAGATAGTTGTCTTTTTTTTTTCTCTCCCCAATCTAGTTGAAACTTTCAGTGTTTTGCAAAAATTTCAATAGTGCTTGAGAGTCTGATGCATGGAACATTTTGATTCTTGACTGTAGTTCTTTAGTTTGACTATATATATGGGGTCAAATAATATTTTGAAGAGCTGGATGTTAATGATGCTGAATTCCATTCAAGAATCAAGATAAGGGGTCAAATTACTCTTCACGTGTTTAAGGATATACGCACTAGAATTTGGCATAACGGCATGAGTAGGGTCAGCCCATCAAGCATAGCAAAACCAGCATTATAAAGTTCAACCCAAACCCAACTGAATACTGTGGGTTGAGTTTAATGGGCCTTCATTCGATGGGAATATAGTGGAAAAGTGCGAGTCAAGATTTGACTTTTAAGAGCCAAAATATATAAATATATATATATATATATATATATATATATATATATATATAAATAAAGAGAAATGATATGTTTAAAACATTCTCACAACTTTCTTATCAGAATTCCTACATGGTAGGTTGTTACTAATTATTATTGGTGGGCAAAATAGTAACTTCACTTGTGGATTTAAATTAGAATTAATAATAACTTATTATCTAGGATTTGTTGTAAAAATATTGTGGATGTAGTACTTCTCATAAAATGTTATTTATTTATTTTTTATATAAGATAAAAATTATACTTTAACCTAATCTAAGTATATATGTATGTGAAACTAACTCCTGAAGACTTGAACCCTGACTCTTATCCTCTTGTGGTAGTTTCATAAAATGTTATTGAAGTGAAAGTTAAGCAATATTTTAATGTTGGAAAATCCATAAAAAAGATTTTATATATATATATATATATATATTATATTTGTATTGTGTTTATTTGTTGGTTCATTTTTTTAAATATTTTTATATATTAATAGAAAACTCTTGTTTTATTTTTTTGTCTGAAAGGAAAACTCTTGTTTTCATCTTATCTTCTTTATACGATTTTGATTTCAAATTGAAATCCAAATTGAGGGGGGGGGGGGGGGGGGTGTGGAGAGTAAAATAAAGTCACCATTTGTGCATGTTATAAAGAGAACAGATATAAGATAATGATCTTCCGTAACAATTGTAGTAGAGGCTCATCTATATATATATATATATATATATATATATATATAAAACTGAAGTTTTTGAAGCTCCCACAATTTTTCACGTCAACATTACTTAAATAAATATTATAATTAATTAATGAAAAAAAGACTCTAACACAAGTTAGACTTTTAGCCAAATACAATAACACTCTCCCACCGCCTCTACTCTCTCCTATTTAAGAATTGCTTGTATAGAAGACCTAAAACCCTAAAATACAAACATGTAAACCAAAAACCAAAAACCCTAAAATACAAACGTGTAAACCAAAAACTATTTGCGGAGAAAGATGATGTTTGATCAAAAGCAGATGCGTGGCATACAGGAGCAAGATGGTTCAACGATATCGTAAACGTCCCTTTTTCATCTGAACCTTTTGTTGCTGGCTGTGTGGCATATTTCCTGGACAACACACTGCATCGAGACCCTACAGTCAGGAAAGATAGAGGTAAACATTGGTGGAACAAGTTATGGTCCTTCAAGGGTGACACAAGGAGTGAAGAATTTTATTCCCTGCTCTTCTATCTAAACAAGTATTTCTCATCTGTTTGATATTATAAGGCCCTCTATCAGATATTGCTTTGTTGAAGGTTCAAAAGCTCTTTGCGAGATCGTGTTATAAATCATTGTTATCTCTATTACTTGTGAAACTTATTACAGTCTATATCAGTATAAGATTGTCTCTTCCTTTATAGGATGCCTTAGAACATTTATTTAATTGTTTTCTTTGTTGTAAATCCAATGGCAGAACTGGATTTAAACTACTAATGAAGCAGTTTTATTTCTCTCCAAAAAAAAAAAAAAAAAAAAAAAAAATGGCAGATGCGCCGTCCCACAAAGTAATGAGATCCAAAAGCAACAATTGATGAACCAATTCATGGCTCACGATCCCAACATGATGAACTTCTCTGGAGCTAACTTCATGTAAGATCAGGAAACAAATTAAGAAAAAACAGATCTTTTTAGTTTGTAGGTGTTAATAAGACCATATGCAGTTCCGATTTTTATTGCTTTGGGTTTAGGATTTGCTTACAAATTTAAGATTTTGATCATGTGCTATCCAATATTAGTTGTGGGTGTTTTTAGATCTATCATATAACGAATCTTTGTACTTCGTAGGTTTTTATGGCTAATAAGACTATATGCAATTCCAATTTTTATTGCTTTGGTTTTAAGATTGTTTACAAATTTAAGTTTTTTGATCATGTGCTATCCAATGTTAGTTGTGGGTGCTTTTAGATCTATCAAACTTCAATTTTTGGTTGAATTTATAACAATATAGTCACATATTTTTTTGTTTTGTTTCTATAATTTGTAAGTTTTGAACTTGTTAATTCTTAACTCTTTTTGCCTTTGGGAAGTTTTAACATATGTATTTTTGGCTTCATTTTTTTTTTTTTTTTTTTTGTAATATTTGAAATTGTTGGGAAAATTTCAACAATTATAGCCATATTTTTTTTTTTAAGGTACCCTATCTTTTTCTTATATTTTTCTATTGTGTAGTTATATATACATTTTGTTTTGCTTCAATAATTTCTAAATAATGAATCTTCTAATTCTTTAATATTTTTGGCATTTCAGAAGTTTTAACATATAAATTTTTCAGATATTATTTTGCAATATTGAAACTATTTGATAGATTTCCACGACTATAGTGATGAATTATTTCTTTTAAAGGTAACCCAATCACTTTTTTTTATGTTGTTTCTATAATTTGTAGGTTTTGATTATTTTTGTAATATCTGAAACAATTTGGCAGATTTCAATAGTTATAACCATGGATCATTCTTTTGAAGATAACATATCTTTCTCTTATACTTTTCTATTGTGTAGTCACATATATATTTTGTTTTCAATAATTTCTAGACAGTGAATCTTTTTGATTCTTTAATATTTTTTGGCATTTTGAAAGTTTTTATATTTGAATTTTTTATTTTTTTTGCAATATTTGAATTTTTTGTAAGCCAGTTTCTTTATCAAATTTAAACATAAAAGATTGGAGTAATTTATGTGATGGTATGGTTTCATAATCAAGTTAGGATTTTATAACCATTGCACATTCAAGCAATGGCTTCTTTATCAAATTTGAACATAAAAGACTGAGGTAATTTATGTGATGGTATGGTTTCATAATCAAGTTAAGATTTTATAAAAATTATTTTAGTCTGCTACACAAATAGGTAGGTTCCCGTGCGTAGCACGGGTTTGCGACTAGTTGTATTTATAATATCATGCTTACACGTATCATACAATTGAAATTTCAAAGTTATTGAGATGTAAACAACTCTATCACCAAAGATACAAACTGACTAGCAGAAACAAATTAACTTAAGGATAAAAACAGACTTTGGATTGTTATTTGTTATTGCTGTCGGATATAACTTGATCTCTATCTCTTGTATCTGAATTTAAACTGACTTGATGATTTGGATCACAGACTCAGTACAATCCTTAACAGTGCTTAGCACTTTTAAGCTTCCCATTATGAGCATTCACAATGGCAAATGTCATTCTATCCTATTTTACCATCCCAAAAAATTACTTTATCAAGTATACTATACCATTTTACAATACACCCAACATTCCAAAACTTTATTTTTTTTCCCATTTTATTTAAATATTCTTTTTTATTCATTTTTTTTTTTTACTTTTTCTCTTCATTTTCCTCTCTTTCTCCCTCAACCTCTAGCATTGGCCACAACAGATAAAAAAAAAAAATAGCCACCACGCCACCACCAACACATAGTCACCCCCACATATCCTAGCACCACCCACCAGACCATCAAACCAAAACCAAAACCACATTAAAAAAAATAATAATAAATAAATAAAAACCCACCAAAGCACGATCCCAACAAACCCATTTTAAAAAAATCACGCCCAGATCAACCAGCTTCAGTCACGCCTAGATCAACCATTGGACCCACCAGCTCCAGTCAGGCCTAGATAAAAACACAACACACAAAACCCAAATATTAAAAAAACACACTTGTTGAGCAAAACCCAAATCAACGCTGATCAAAACACACAAAACACAACACACATCGCACTGTTGCCACTAGATCAACACTGCCACCACCGTTGCTAGATCAACATTTCCTTTATCGCACCACAACACACAAAACCCAGCCCAACTTCATCGAGCTTGAGCAACCCATCATTGGCGAGAATCACAACCCATCATTGGCGAGCTTGAGCAACCCGCACCACTGCCAAACCCATGCCAAACCCACGCCAGAATATGCCCACCGTGACAGAGAGATGTGATGAGAGAGAAAGAGGCTATTGTGGAGAAGGAGAGAGGAGATGAAAAACACAGAAAGTAAAGAGAGAGAAAAGTCATATTGAGCATAAAAAACTATTATTTAGTTTTACAATTGTGCTATAGTGCAATTCTACATTTACAATCGCATTGTAGCATAAATGCAAAATTTTTTTGCAATAGTTAGATTTTGCAAGACTGGCTGTTGAAGGGTTTTAAGGCTTAGATGCTAAATACTACCAGCATATGGCATATGCCATTCCCACTTGTAGACGACTAAATTTCTAGTTTGAAATAAATCAAACAAGTAAAATAGTTTCACAAATGCGAATTTGTATTTATGAAAGTGTAGTACAATTCTTTGAAATATAAAAAAGTGATCATTTGATTCGATCTCCTTGAAAGACTTGTTGATTGGAATTATAATAATGTAATTTTGAGTCGAACACAAAATATTCTTCAATTTGGTTGAAGGATGGATCGAAGACCCTTGAAACAGAATCACAATGAATCTCTAGCTATGAGCTTGTTAGAAATTCTTTATTCTTCGTGTTCTTGATGCGTTCTTCATCTTCAAAGGTTTGTGGTGGAAGTTCTTCGGTACTTTAGAGGCTTGAATCCACAGAGCTTTGTTGATTTATGGTTTGTTGAGGTTTCTGGAGGCTTTTGAGCTTGATTCCAGCAAACTTTAGGATCTAGGCATATAGTTTGGATGATTCTACTTCGAATGTTCTTCGATTTTAAGGTTGAAGTTCTTGAAGGCTTTGAGGCTTGATTCCTGCAGAGCTTCTGAATCTTCTCTGATGCTGCTTATGCTCTAAATGGCTTGGTGTGTCCTTAAATGTCTTATAAAGGCTTCTATATATAGGAGTTTCGAGGTGGGTGAGCGACATGTGGCGGAGTCTGATTGGTGACACATGTCATAGCCTGATTGGTCTGCTTATGTCATTGCTTACACGTGCTGGACTGCTTATGTCATTGCTTGCACACGTTGATGTGTGACTGGTTTTTGCATGACACTTGGCAAATTTCTGTTGGTTTCTGAATAGTGATAGCAAAACCTAGCAACAATACATGGAGCTTTGTAATTGTTTGTATTTTGTGGACTTGGTAGTATGATGTGTCAGCTTGTGATAGGTTGGAAATTTTCCCTCTCTACAAATGCCCTTTAAGACTCGTTCATGTACACAGTTTCACAGTATGGTGTGGGAATGAGTTTCGAAAACGGATTTTTACACTTGACTCTTCAAGCAAAGTACTTGAAGGTGGTAGAGCTTTCAGTAAGATGAGATAATTTTCGAGGAGTAGACCCACCCATATGAAAGGCTTTGATGAGACCGAAAAGGGGTTTACGAGTATTTGAATGTATTCGCGTGATCGAGCCTTCTCAGTAGAGGTTAAGTTGAAGTAATTTCAAAAGAGTGTTTCATGGTACTTAGAGTGGGTTGGTGAGGCTGAAAGTTATTTGCAAGAAGTTGGATGTACTTGCAAGATTGAATCATTTCAGTAGAGGTTAAGCTGAGGTAATTTCAGAAGAGTATTTTGGATCATTGGCAGTGATCACAAGGTGTAGAAGATGGGGAAGATGAGAGGATGGTGGCTAGGTACAACATGCAGAGTCATAGGGCTAGCATCGTGTTTTTAAGAACTCCTGGTTAAGTTATCTCGGAAGAATATGCTTCGGATTACGGAGAGGACATGTGGGAAAGTGGTTGAATGCGCATGTGTTATT
Source organism: Quercus ilex subsp. ballota (assembly GCA_032727855.1). NCBI lineage: Eukaryota > Viridiplantae > Streptophyta > Magnoliopsida > Fagales > Fagaceae > Quercus > Quercus ilex. Next base: position 30,821,433 of record CM064916.1, on the reverse strand, counting down.
ATGTCACTCAGGTTAAGTTGAGGTAATTTTAGAAGCTTATGGATTTTGGGTATGCTGATGTTGGTGTGAAGATGATGGAAATGAAGCAAAGTGAATGGGTGAAACATACGCCACCATGGCGTTGTCCCTGTACATTGGGGACTCTCTGGTGTAGATGTTTCTAGGAAGTACACCTTAGGATACAAAACTGATTGCATGTTGAATGAGGTTCGGCGGCAAGTCATCGAATGTGCTTGTGTGATGGGACCATGCCGAAGGACGTTAAGTTGAAGTAATTTCAGAAGTATATTTTCTGAAATTCTTCAAGCTGATTTTAAGTTGGAGTAATTCTAGAAAGTGTGTTTTGAGGTACCAGCAACGATGACCTTTGAGTCCCACACTGGTGGGGACATGGAATAAGGCTTTGGTGACCATTTACTGGCACCAAAGGCTGATTTCTGATGAGTTGGTACCTTGGAGGTTATCGTAAGTGTTGGATGGGAGATAATTTATAGGATACCCCAACACCTTTTACCACCTTCACTTAATGCCACTTGTTGGAAAAGCACAGAAAAATGAAAGGTAAGGCTAACTTGTGATCCTGGTTTTAGAAACCAGCCAGTTGTTGTTTGTTCTGAACCACTACTTCTGCTAGAAGACCAAGCAATTGGAGAGAGACTACGGGAGCCTCGAGCTTAGGAACATGTGTCTCTACTAGACTTAGATTTCCTGGCCAACCAAGTCCAAGGAAGCATGGAATGACGATACCAGCCTTGTTATGAGTAATTTTATGGAAAAATGTGGTCGTTAAGGGGAGAAACAAAATTTGTTTGGATCTTAAAACTACAATGATGTTGTGAAGAGAGTTTCTACTGAACCATGAGAGGGTTGATTTCAAACTGATGAAGCAATATTGGTTGCTAGGTGTTGAGAATGATAAGGCCATAGTGAGAAATGGCTGTGAGAAGGAGGACTTGAAAATTTGAAAGAAGCAAATTTTCATTTCATGATTCAGTGTGTTTTTCTTGATGAGATTTCGATGAATCCGACCCTTTTATTTATAGCGGAGAGATGAAGAACGGTAGATGGGTAGTTGAGAATGGCGGATAAGAATTTTTGGTGAGAATGGTGGATGAGAACGGTAGGCACCGAACAGGAATGGTAGGTTGGAGACTGGTAGGCACTGAGAATAGTAGGTGGGAGACTGGTAGGCACCGAATAGGAATGGTAGGCTGAAGTAGTGATCCAATGTAATTTCAAGTTTAAGACATACTTGTGAGAGTTCATTTGTTCTTTAAAATGGAAGCCTTGATGAAGTTTGAAGGATAACCGTGAGGGGATCCAAACTAAATGGATGAATCTCATATTTTGATCTTGGGAGCTTAAGTTTTGGACACCATTGGTACTTTAGCGATGTGGGTTAGATTGGTGACTTCCAAGTTGTGAAAAACTAAGCAAGACAAGTCTGGCTTGAAAATCTTGACTTTGGGTTGACTTCAACACAAAAGACAACTGTCTTGGAATTGATTCATTTGTGCAATTTTCGAGTCTCAAATGATGGAACGGACTCCAAAATTGGAATGTACGCAAAAAATTGAGCAAGACAGGTCCTTTTTTAAAATTCTGACTTTTGGTCAAGATTTATGCAAAAGTCAACTTTCTAGAAATTGGACGTTTGCACAATTTCCGAGTTTCAAATAAAGAAACGGATTCCAAAATTGGAATGTACTCGAAAAACTGAGTGCGACAGGTCTGTTTTGAAAATTTTGACTTTTGGTCAAAGTTAAAGGTCCAACAAAGCATTCTCTCTCTCTCTCTCTCTCTCTCTCTCTCTCTTTTGGCAGGCGGTTCGGACCGGGTCAAGTTAACGGGTTAAACTGGGTCGGCCTGGACAAATGGGTCAGACCATAGTGGGCGGTGATCTCATCCATGACGTCATAGCGCTGGAGGGCATGTCCACGTATGGTGCGTGAGATAGTGCTGGCACATGTGAGCGCGTAGGATAAATGATTGGCATGTGTTGGCGCATGTCATTGAAGCTGTAAACCCTGGCATCTCTGGAGGTGCGTGGAGGGGCATGGCAGTTGTTTTGGTCTCGAATTTTTTGGGTTTTTGTCAATCTAAGGCCGTGGAAGACCATGGTATTGTCGGTTTTCTAAAATTGTAGGCTGATTTGCACAAATTTGAAGGACGAGGCTGCAGGTCGTTTGAAAGATCGTGCTTTGTGTGGGTGCGCGTGCAGCCATTTTTGGTCTTGAAATTTTTAGGTTTTGTAGATTGTGGGCCGATGGATCTAGTGGTGGCACCGGTTTTGTAAAAATTTTCTCAGATTTGTGCATATTTGAATAAGAAACCCGTGGGATGTTGGGAATTTGTGGCCGCGCCTGGCTGGGCATTTGGGCTTGGAATTTTTAGGTTTGGTGGATCGAAGGCTGTAGAAGAATGGTCTTTAGCGGCTCTGACAGTGTTTGACATTGGTAAACTAGCAAGTGTCTCTACTTTCAAGGTCGGTAGCACATTCACTTTAAATAATATTCGAGCTAGAACTTCATCCCAGGTCTAGTGCAGTAGTTTTTTAGATGACATGTGTACTTTTGTAGGCCTATAAGCGCTTTTTTCTGAGGTCTAGTCAGTGTTTTCCTTTTGACACCATGATGCATTTATGGGTTCTTATCCCTTTTTTCAAGGTTGGTATAGTATCCTTTGAAAATATGATATTTAAATATTTACACTTGTCTATCCTTTTATCTGTTAGCTTCTGAAGATCCCTATATAAAGCCACTTGGGGCATGCACTAAGTTGTACAAGCATAATCTCTAGTAACAGAATACTTTGTGTAATCTCCCATAACGTAATACTCTGTGTAGAGAAACCATGCCTTTTCATTCTTCTTCTTTTTGTTTTTGTTTTTGTTTTTGTTTTTTTTGTTTTGTTTTTTTTTTTTTTTTCATTTAATTATTAATTATTAATTTAATTATTTTATATTATTTAATTATTAATTTTTTTTCACAGCTATCATGATGCTCTTTTTTAAGGATTCGAAGATTGGTCAAGAACCAGCCTCATTCATTTGTAAGGAGAAAGATGACAAGGATGCAAAGGCTACGACTTTGATTGTTCATTCGCCCATAATTGGAAGATTTTTAGAGAGATAGGGCCGCAACTCTTATCCTCTCAATTTGCCGAAATGGTCACAGGTCAGTCCTTTTGATGGCAGCTCTAACTTGGAGACAACTATCCTTCTTACTTTGCATCACAAAAATGTTGCTAAATCAAAGCCGTACAACACTTTGGGATGAGAGATAATTGCAAAACGTGCCAATTGGGATTCGGCTTTCAACACGAATGGAGGGTTTTCCTACTTCTCCCTTTATTGGGATTGGTTAGAAGATGCTTTTGGTCGATGTAAACGCCTCCTTGATGCGACCCACCTCTATAGTGCTGTCTTCGCCTCCTTGTTCACATATGATTATGATGAGAATCTCATGAAAGCATTTTGTGAGTGTTGGAGTCCGTCGACCAATACCCTTTATACTTTAGTCAGGGAAATTTCCATCACACCGTGGGATCTTTTCATTCTTGGTGGACTTCCTTGCACAGATGCATTTTATGACGAAGTAGTACCCAATGCGTAAAAGCTAGATGGAACCAACGACCAAGGACGGCCTTACCTGCCGCGCAGCTGTCGCTACCTTTTCATGGTGTATCATCACCTTCAAAACTGGCTGAAGAGACAAGGGAAAGTGAGTGTTCGTGACTAGATTACTTTTTGGTATAGAGGAAATGGCAGGTGATAGGCCAAAAACGTATTGACCCCTCGTGATAAATTAATTGATTAATTAGCCAGTTTATTAATTAATCAAATTAACATGCAAAGCACGTGGTAGCACAAACAAATCACCAATAACTAAATATGCAGCAGAAAATAAATTGACACAGTGATTTTTTTACGAATGGGGAAAACCTATACAGCAAAAATCCCACTTGGTGATTTTAAGGACACCATTTCCGAGAATCCACTATTATCATAACAAGCAGTTACAAGTAAAGAAATCCCAGTACATTATACCAACCTATAGTTGAACCCTTACCCCAATATCCAATTGGACTTGTTCTATAGTGACAATCTCTCCTTTTCAATGCACGACTCCTAGTACATGACTAACTAATTGTGCGAATCCCAGTACGCGACTTCAAACACCAACTAGAGAAGGTTGTTGGCTGCAAAGTTCTTTAGTTCATCACACGATGAAGATCGAGAAGCTCCTTGGTTACAAAACCCTATGGTGTACAAACACAGTAGCTTCTTCACAAGAAAGATGAACTAGGGCAAATTCTGTCTTCGGTCACAATTTGCTTGAAAAAACTTTGCTCAACACTTGTGGACCTTGTGTCTACCTCTGACGGCCCTTAAAATAATCCTTTTATATGTCTAAGGTTGTGGGGAAAGAAAGCTCAAACATACAATCACGGATCGAATGAAAAACAGTCTTGAAAAATTGAACTTTATAAACTTCGACAGATACCCTATCTGTCGAGCTACTGTCGAGCCACGAGCTTTAACAGCTCTACAGGTCTCGATAGATAGCTAGCTGTCGAGTTTTAATGAACAGCATTTCCTGCACTTGAATCTTGGACAGACTTGCAAGGCTTTAACACTTGAACTTGAAATAAGGGTATTAAACACATCTTAGATCTACCCAATTACAAGTAAAGTGCGTTTTGTCAAAGGATTAGCCAATTACATAAAATAGTGACATATATTCCCAACAAGTGAATCACATATCTCCTAACAATCTCCCCCTTTGGCAATCCGTGACAAAACTACAACAAACAAATGAACAAACAACCAAGTCATGTAATCTTTATTCAACACGAGGCGGAAGTTGAATTCCTCCTTTCTGAAGCATCGCATGAGAAAGCATCTTTGAAGACCGAGCTTGATATTGTTAGATTGAGGATGGCTGACTTGCAAACCAAGCTTGTTCAATTGGAGCAATCATTGTCTCAAATTGAAACTCATCAAGTTGAACAAGACGATGTTGTGCAAGCCTTAGAAGAACAACTTAAAGAAGTCAAATCCGCTCTCGTTCTTGAAGACCAGGATATGGAGGCTTTAGAGAAGATACAAGCCCTTTTGGAAGATAATCGTTCTAGCTTGAAAGACTTGAAATAGATGTCATAATCTTTTTGTTTTAATTCCCTTCATATGTGTCATCATGCTTTCCTCTGTACTATTTTCCTTTTCTCAATCAATAAAGAAGACTTTATTTTCTTCTCCCTATTTTTTTAGTCATAATTTGATCATTTTTTTTTAGTGCGTGACTGAACTTTAGCAAAGATACTAAGTTGCCTACGTATCCTCGAGAGGGATCAAGTCATCACGTAGTTCAAAAGATTTTTATTTATTTATTTATTTATTTATTATTATTATTATTATTATTATTATTTGCAAAAAGGAGGGATCGCGTTTGTAATAGTGGGTATCACCACTAATCAAACCCGAGACCTCGGCCTTAAGGGTGACATGGGCATCCAACCACTACGCCACACTCGCAATTCGTGACATAGAGTGGGATTAATTTGTCCTTATTGGTATGCTTTCAAAGGTACTGGGAAGACATCATGTATTCTTGTAGCGCTACATTGGGCAGTTTAAACTCTTACCAAGGAGCAATCCACAACTTTCAAGCATAGAAGCGTTTAAGGAACTTCCCATTGATGGGGCCGATCCTTACACCATCATTATCAATCAACTTGCAAGCTCCATTGGTGTATACTTCTTGCACAACATAAGGTCCATCCCATTTTGAAGTGAACTTATTGCCTGTACGATGAGTTGTGATGATAGGTCTTCAAACGGCGAGGACTAAGTCACCAACTTGGAATGACCGTGGTTTAACTCTTTTATTTAATGCGCTTGAAAGACGAGCTTGATAACACTCAAGGCGTTGTTGGGCCTCAAGCCTTTTCTCATCAAGCGCCTCTAATTCTTGCAATCTGAGCTTGGCATTTTCTTCTCCAGTCAATCCTTCTTGAATGGCAATTCGTAATGATGGGATTTGACATTCTAAAGGAAGGACGACTTCCACTCCATAGACAAGAGAATATGGCGTCGCTTGAGTAGGCGTTCGAAACGTTGTTCGATATGCCCATAATGCTTCTCCAATTCTTTCATGCTAGTCTTGCTTTGTCTTGGATACCACATTTTTCAACAAACTGCGAAGTGTTTTGTTAAACATTTCAGCTAGTCCATTTGCTGGGGCATTGTACATGGAGGAGTTGTATTGTTCAAATTCAAACTTCTCGCATAGTTCCATCATCAGCCTATTGTAGAATGGTTTTCCATTATTAATTATGATATAATGAGGGACACCATACTGATAGATCAAATGAGTTCGAATGAAATTGACCACTGTCTCTTTTTTTCACTTCCTTAGGGGACACAGCTTCTGCCCACTTAGAGAAGAAATTAGTTGCGGCCAAGATATACAAATGGCCATCGAGTGACTTTGGTAATGTCTTATTGCGTCAAGCCCCCATGCATTAAAAGGCCAAGAAGCTACAGTTGGGTGTAGAGGTTCTGGCAACTGGTGGATGAAGTTTGCTTGATATTGACAAGCTTCGCATTTCTTAGTGCACTCCATAGAATCTTGCACCATCGTACGCCAATAATAACCCATTTGTTTGATCCTGTAGTGTAACTTAGGACCCGACTGATGTGTGCCGCATATTCCAGAATGAGCCTCCTCTAAGGCTTGTTTAGCCTCTTCCTCTCCTAAGCAACAGAGAAACAATCCATCAAATGAACGGCGAAAGAGAGTGTCCTTATAGTAAATGAATCAAGTAGCCCTCCGTTGAACTTCGGTCTTGTGGTGTTTATCATCTGGGAGTCTTCCATGTTGAAGGTATTCAATGATCGCTTGTCGCCAATCTTCTTTTTCAACAAGGCATACATAAATGATGTTGGCTTGCTCTTCTTCTTCTTCAACCACGAGAGGTACCACCTACCTCTGGGAAATAACAACTTTGGTTGTCTCTTCCTGGGATAATGCTAAGGTAGTAGCCAAATTAGCTAAAGCATCAGCCTATCTATTCTCTTTATTTCGTATACGCTCCAATGTGATGGCCTCAAAATTTGCTAGCAACTTCTTCACATATTTGTAATAAGAGATAAGGTCTTCCTTCTTGACGTCATACTGCTCCAAGATTTGGTTGACAATTAATTTGGAATCCCTAAAGATCTCAAGTTGCGATATGCCTATCTTAATGGTCATTTGTAGACCAATAATCAATGCTTGATATTCGGCTACGTTGTTAGAGCAAAGTTCACTTAATGAGAACGAGTATAGAAGTATTTGTCGTTGTGGAGAAACAGACACTACACCTGCCCCCGCTCATTCTCGACGTGTAGCCCCATCGAAAAACATCATCCATGGTGGCATTACTTCAGTGTAAAACATGTCTTCATCCAGAAAATCATCAGAGAATTCCCAATTAGATGGAACTGGGTGATCAGCTAAGAAATCTGCCAATGCTTGTCCTTTGATAGCTTTTTGTGGAACGTATGCAAGGTCATATTGTTGTAGCAGGACTGCCCATCAAGCTATATAACCCGAAACCACTGGCCTAGAGAGGACATATTTAATCGGGTCCGCTTTTGCTATCAAACGGACAGTATATGCTTGCATGTAGTGCTCCAGTTTGTTTATGGCAAAGAAAAGAGTGAGGCACATCTTTTCGATAGAAAAATAATTTAATTCAACCCCATTGAGAGTTCGACTTAGATAATAAAGGGCTCTTTATTTTCTTGCACCATAAGAGCACCTAAAGACTTTTCTTGTGCCGCGATGTACAACACCAAAGGCTTTCCTGGGATAGGAGCACCTAAGACTGGAGGATTAAGCAGGTATCTTTTGATGCGTGCAAAAGCATTGCTACAAGCCTCATCCCATTTAAAGTGCACATCCTTCTTCATCAATCTATGGAAAGGTTGACATCGACCAGCCAAGTTTGAAATAAATCATCGTATGTAGGCTAGTTTTCCTTACAAGCCTTTAAGTTCTCGTAGATTCTTGTGCTCGGGCATTTTTTGAATAGCTTTAATTTTGGACTGGTCAATTTCAATACCATGGTGCCTCACAATGAAACCAAGATATTTCCCAAATGTTATGCCAAAAGCATATTTGCGAGGGTTCATTTTAAGCTGATACTTTCTTAGGGTTGAACACAAATTGCAGATCTGCCAGATGGTCTTCCCTTCTTTTTGTTTTAACCACCAGATCATTGACATAACACTCCACATATTTATGAAGTACATTATCAAAGATCTATTGCATGGCCTGTTGATAAGTAGCACCAGCGTTCTTTAGTCCAAAATGCATCACTTTGTAACAATAAATGCCTTTAGGGGTACAAAAACCTGTAAGCTCTTCATCCTTAGGATTCATTCGAATTTGGTTGTAGCTTGAAGAACCATCCACGAAAGATAAATCTTCATGACCAGTAGTGATGTCAACCATGACCTCAATGATGGGTAATAGAAAATCATCCTTGGGACATGCATTGTTCAAATCACGGAAGTCAACACACACCCAAATTTGTCCATTCTTCTTTTTGACAGGGACAATGTTAGCGATCCATTATGGGTAATGTACTTCACGAATGAAGCCCGCCTCAATTAGCTTATTGACCTCAGTTTCTATTTTAGGGATAAGCTCTGGCCGAAACGTCTTTGGGCTTGTTTAACTGGGCACACGCCTTTCTTTACTGCCAAATGGTGTAGAGCAATACTTGGATTGAGCCCAGGCATTTCCTTGTAAGTCCAAGCAAACACATCTTTGTATTATACTAGGAGCTTGAGGTACCCTTCTTCTTCTTCTTCAAGGGTGAGAAGCGCACTGATGAAAGTTGGCCGAGGTTCTTCAACAGTTCCTAAATTGATCTCTTTAAGTTCATCAACTGTAGGCTGTCCTCCATCTTCCAAGGCTGGAGAGCTTCATCGACATCTTCATTAGTTGCTTCAGCATCTGATAGTGTATCCTCTTCTATTGTAATATGAAACGAGGAAAATACCTTTTCAATTTGCTCATTGTGGACGAGTGACTGACTTGTGTGTACAATCGTTCATCTTTTGACTTTGAGTGATCCTTTAGTGCTGATATCTAAGGTAAAGTTACATTTTATGCGTGAAGGAATGCTACTACAGATCTCATCATTAGCTTTCTTCTCCCTTTAAACCTCAAAGTTTATTGAGTTTTTAGAATGACTATCAACAAGCCTTTTTGTTGCCCCCAATCGATCAAAGACAGATTTACAAGCAAGAGTGTCCCGATTTTGTGTTAAGCAAGTTGTATTTAACCTATCGAACATTGTAATTCATGACCATGAGGCCTTGATGCGATCAAACACCAAGACGCGCAATCAAGAGTGATCTTTTCATTGATTCGAACTTTTGTCGACCTTTACTGTTATGTATTGGGAACTTGAAGCATTGCTTCTTTTCTTGATCTATATCTGAGCCGGTTGTTCAAGAGTATAACCTAATCCAGTCTTTGGGATAGGAATCTCATGCCCTTCAAGCCGCATTTTCCTTTGTGTTTTGCTAAGGCCATGTATCTTTTCTTCGGTGGCTTATGGAATTAGTTTCCCTAAGTCCCCTTGTTTTGAGAAATCATAGCTTGCTCTGGCTAACAGCCTATATGCCTTTGAGGCGAACCATTCTTTCATCTGCTGTTGATACCCCATTTTGCAACCAGCATTTAACCTCACATGGAGGGTAAAAGGGTAATTTTGCCTTGGAAATATGCATCTTGATTATAGTCATTAGATCCTTAATCTCATTTCACGAAAATGATCTTGATGTTGTAACGATCAAATCGACTGGTCATAAGCCCTAATTGAACCACCAGATTGAAAGTTATCATCAAATCAAGTTTTAATGGCTGAGATGCACTATCACAAATTGAGTCCGACTATATGTGATTATGAACAATTGATTTCAATTGGTTATAAGTGTAAGCAATTGGAGATCAATGATGTGTCATAATTTGATTGGTTAGGACTACATTTTCTGGTAAGGTTGCATACACCTAATTAATTAGATAGTTAAACATTAATTATTCAATGAGTAATTTGTGCAATTATCTTTTAATTAGATTAAATTTGGAACTAATTAAGTCTGAAATAGGAGAGATTGGAGCCATTTAATGTTAATTGGGAGCTAATTTGGGACCTATTAATGTTAATTGTGCTGAAACAATTTTCTAACAAATGACCTCTGCTCACTATTTCATCGATATCTCTCAGAATATTTTGAATCTGTGAATGAGATTAATTTTCCCAGAAACTAGACATCCGGGGCTTCAATTTGAGTATTAAGAACAAGACAATTCCGATCAGAATTGAGTCAGATATGATTTTTTGAAATTGGCTTTACAAGCTGTTACAGCAACTACGGGAAAACCGAATTTTGGCTTGCTCCCCACTCCCACCAATCTCTCCATTTAATGCACCAGATTTTCTTTAAGGCTAAAATGAGGTCTAGGTTCATAATCCTTGTCAACCCTCATTAAATGACCTTCCATTCATATTCCCTCCACTACTACTATATAAACTCTCACTCTCCTTCATTCCAAAGCACGCAAAAACCCCCTATTTTCTCCTCTCTTGAGTTCTAGTGAAGTTGAGTAGTTTTGTCATACCTTAGTCTTCCTGAGACTCAAGGTATTGAGTGAGACTCACTCTCCCTCTCCTAGTTCTTCTTTTCCTCCACCCTTAGGATCTCTCTCAAAAGTCTCCTCCTCCACCATATGGATCTTGCATGAAGGTATAATCTCTTTTCCTAATTGTTTTTTGTGTTACCATGATAAGGGTTTAAGATTAAAGCATGATAGTAATCATTTAAATTCCCTTGAATATGTTTGAATGTTCTTAATTGTTCTTATATGTTCTTCACATATTCTTGGTTGTTCATCACATGTTCATGCATATCACTAGTTTTAATCTTAAATCTACATCAAAAATATGAAAAACATGTTTGTTTCATAATTCTTTCAAATCCTCGAATCTAGGTTATCACCATCCACACACATTCACTAGAATTTATTTTTCAATCTAAATGCAATGCCTAATAAATTGAATTAGGGTTTATCACATGCACACACTTCAAATTCAACATGCAAATTGATTGATAACATATTGGATGATGTCATATGAATGTTGGCCACCATAGTCTAGAAGACCGGTTTCACTGAGCAAGGTGGGTGCCTAACACCTTCCCACCTTGTAACATAGCCTCCGAACTTAGATTAAGTGTTAGTAGATCAAATGCTTATCCTTGTAATTTTCAATTTCTAGATTGTAACTAGGAAACAAAGTCATGTACTTTATCCTAGATTGTATCTAGGACCAAAACCATGTAACTTCCTATGTTCAATGTAAATTCAATTTCAAATTAATAAAATGATGAATTTTTCAATTATGGTTTTCTTATTTATTCCAACAATTAAATAAGTGGCGACTTCATTGTAAACCCTTAATCTAAAGGGGAAAATATAATTAGTCGAACCTCTATTTTGAGAGACAATAACACGATTCCACCCATTCACGTGGGTTTGGCTCAACATTCCTATAAAAAGGGGGCCGGGGGCGTGGTCTCTCACAGTGGTGACTCAACTGGGGACATTGAGGGCTAAGCTTCAATTAGGTTATGGTGGCCAACCATGTCATTGTTTGTTTATTACTTTTTGTATATAATATGTCTAATATGTCATTATATTTGCATGTCATGCATCATTTGCTTGAATGAAATTTATTTTATTTGTATGCTAGCTCGGAAGCTGGTAGTAATAGCCGTGGATTGTGCTCTTCTTGAGACTCACATACCCAGCGGTGAACCTACCACCCACTGCAACAAGGATCATCATGGTTATGCCATGGTGGTTCATAGGGACAAACTGTACCTTTCGGACCAACGCGGCTCTCCTGGCGTCACAAGTTGGGAGGTACGACGTCCTAGCTTATGGGAACCTTTAACCTACCTTCCACCCATGTTGTAATGACCCATAGAACCTACCTTTAGGTCGGTCCATGTAAATTGCATTTCATTATGCATTTGTTTGGCCGTTGTTTAAACCATGATGACTCAAGTCCAACACTTGATCCCATCATAATTGTTTGAACCTTGTATGCTATGAATGAGCTCAAACCCAAAGGCTTGTGATTGAACTCTATTTGGTATGGAAACCGAAAATTGTTTCTTGAATCATTCTAAGCCCAATACTTGAGCCCATCAAATGTGTATACGCATGATCAATAGATGCATACATTTCAAGTGCAAGCCCAAGCCATTTGAAGCAAATATCAAAAGATCATAATCAAGGTTTAAGCATTCCAAGTGCAAGCCCAAGCCACTTCATCATAATCAAGGTTCAAGCACATCAAGCCTCAAGCATCCTAAATGGACCAAGAAGAAGTAAGTAGCCCAACTTTGCCTCACTCCACATTTGGTTTGCAACATCATGGTTAAGCTTAAAGTTTGTTTGTTTATTCCATGTTTCTATATATCTTTGAATTCAAAAATTTCATGTAGCATTTAATGAGCTTTGTTCATGTATATATATTAAGAAAAAACAAAAACAAAAAAAAACAAAATATAAAAAAACAAAAAACAAAAATTCAAATTTTTTTTTTCAAGATTTCCAAATCTTTCCCAAAAAAAAAAGAGAAAAATTTTCAAATGAAAAAAGTCCTTGGACTAGGGGCATTGAGCCCTTAAGTCATTAAAAAAAAAAAAAAAAAAAAAAAATTCTTTGAACTAGGGGCATTGGACTTCCTAGTGATTTTTTCAAAAAGACCCATTTTTTTTCTTTCAAAGATTTCAAGATTCTTTAAAGTCGTCTTTTCAAAATGGTATATGAGGATCCCTTGGACAAATTTTTTTCTAAATTAAGATGTTTAAAGGCTTGAACAATCAACTTGTATTGAGAAAGGATTGATTTCATTTGATCTGTGTAAACACTTTTGCTAAATTACTTTGAATAAAAGAAGAAATGATCTTAAAAGGCAATCAAAAAGAATCCATCCGTCAAAAAAGCCCAAGAATCCATGCACTCGAACCAATTTCAAAGATCTTTTGTTTCACAATATTAGAGCATTCATACTTTTTCTTTCAAGATGAATTTATTAAAAGAGCTTAAGTCACTGTGCTTACAAGCAAGCATTACTAGGGATAGGAGGCCATCTTTGGTTAAACAAGATTATTCCCTAATACCTAGAATGATCATTATCCATTGCTAGCCCATTTGAGCCTTTAAACACTTAGCCTCTTTTTCGCATGAACCCACTAAAATTTAAACCTAAGGTGGGAAAAATCAAAGTATGCATGCTTTAATCTCATGTTGAGGAGGAGTCAACCTTGTAACTTTGAAGCTAATTGATAAATCTCTCCTAGAAGACATGAAAGACAAGTGGAGAATTCATTAGGCTAAAGACAAGAGATCATCAAAGAAAAATGAGCTTTCACTTAATCAAGGAAAGAGAAATGAAATTCCATCAATGTGAAAAAAAAAAAAAAAAAAGTGTGCATCAAGTTTGAAGAGCCTAAAATTCATCATGCCAAGAGGAATACAAAATTCATCTGAAAGAGATTTCATCAAAAAAGGAAAGATTCATCAAGCATAGAAAGGTGCAAGTGCATCGAGGCAAGAAAGGAGTCTAGAAAGTGCATCAAAATGACTAAAAATCATTAATTTGAGAAAAACAAGGAGGGAAAAATGTCCCCAAAAGTTCATTCAATCAAGAGATGAAAGAGAAAAAAAAAAAAAAAGGAAGCCCGCTAGGCTGAAAACCCAAAAGGGCGGTCTAGGCAAAAGTTAGGGCCAAAGAAATGAAGAAGAAGAAAAGAAAATTGGAAAATCCTAGCAAATTGAAAACTTGAAGACGTAACCTAAAAAGAAAAGGATTTTACAAGATGAAAGTTTAGAGGTATGATTCAAGGGAATGAGCATAAAAGCAAATGTTGATACAGGTGATCAATGAAGACTAGTGAGAAGATGGCAAAGAAGAAATGAGAAAACTCCTCCAATACTTGATTTTTGAGTAATGCATACTTGGGGGAATATCATAGGGAATTTTGAGCCTTTTTATATCATTCATTTCATAACCTAAACCCGGCCTACATTACAACCCATGAATAAGACCTCCTTGAAGTCTTACTAATTGTAGGCACATCTTAAACTCTAACAATATTTTTCTCTTGAATTAAAAAGGAAAAGTGCTTAAAATTGTCAAACCCCACATGATGATATGTCCGAGGACAAAATTTCTCAAATTCTCAAATCCTCAAAATGACTCAAAAGAACTTCCAAACCTGAAGCATTCTCCTTGTTTACACCCAACAATATGATTCATTTCATTTCTTGATTGCCTTTGGAGACTTAATCTGATGATGTTCAAAAGGATGAAGCAAATTTGATTACATGAATTTAATGATCTTGATCCTTCCCAATCAAGGAGATTTGTTTGATTCTTAAACACTTTGATTTGCTAAAATGGTTGTTCAAAGGATCACATCTTGTTAAAAAAAAAATGGAAATTTGTTTTTTTTTTTCAAAAAAAAAAAATCATTCTTTTTCAAAATCCAGTTCTCTTGAACTACGTCTTGACCTGATCCTCTATGAGAGAGGTACGTAGGCAGCCTTGCAAAGGCCCGATCCCAATCACCCAAACAACCTTGGAGAACAAAGCCAAAACAATGTGACAAAATTGTTTGGGTGCATATTAGGTTAAGCCCGTTTGTTTACATTAAGCATGTTTAAACTTGGAGCATTAGCCTATTTATATTGTGTGCAAATTTTCACAATAATTGGCTTCTAACAAGATAGAGAAAGAAAGCCTTTTGCAAGAACCAAGGATGGCGGACCGTGATCTTCTTTCATGTTTCCCAATGGTCGCAACATCAAATGAACTCAGCTTCAATCTAAGCATGGAATATGCCTCAAACTAGGGGCATTGGGTAAGTACTTCCAATTCATTTCAATAAATACATCCATTGCTCATTGAAATTATCTTTTTGCAGGAATTAAGCAAGGACTTATCCAACAATCCACATCAAAGTTGTTCTCATTCAAAGGATAGGTTTTTCAAAAAAAAAAAAAAATCATCATGAATAAATCTTCATCATTTCTAGTCCATCTTCATCTTCTTCACTTTTTGATCATAAACAAATCTCCATTTTCAAAGGAAAAATCTCCGTTTTTCAAAGGAAAAATCTCTATGAACAGATCTTCAAAAGGAAAAATCTCCATTTTTCAAAGGAAAAATCTCCAAAACCATATTCCAAAGGAAAAATCTCCATGAACAAATCTTCTTAAAAAATTTTCAAAAATCCAATGGAAAAATCTCCAGAATAAATCTTCAAGGAAAAATCTCCATGAACAAATCTTCAAAAGGAAAAATCTCCATTTTTCAAAGGAAAAATCTCCAAAACCATATTCCAAAGGAAAAATCTCCATGAACAAATCTTCTTAAAAAAATTTTCAAAAATCCAATGGAAAAATCTCCAGAATAAATCTTCAAGGAAAAATCTCCATGAACAAATCTTCAAAAGGAAAAATCTCCAATGAATAAATCTTCATTAAAAATTTTCAAGTCATCAAAGGAAAAATCTCCAAAACTATTTTTCAAGGAAAAATCTCCTATGAACAAACCTTCATTAAAGTTTTTCAAATTTTCAAAGGAAAAATCTCTAGAATGAATCTTCAAGGAAAAATCTCCATATTTCAAAGGAAAAATATCTATGAATAAATATTTTTTTTTTTTTAATTTTCAAATGTTTAAAGGATTTCAAGATAACTCTTCAAAAAAAAAAAAAAAAATCTCAAATTTTCAAGGAAAAATCTCCAATGAATAAATCTTCATAGAAAAAATCTCCAATGAACAAATCTTCATTAAAAATTTTGAAAACTTCAATGGAAAACTCTCCAGAGTCAAAGCTTCAAAGGATAAATCTCTTGAGCATAGCTTCAAATGAAAGATCTCTAAAACAAATGGCAGATTGCGATCTCCTTCCATATTCTCCAGTGGTCACAACAGCAAGTTAGCTATCCACACTCAACATTCATCAAAACATGCAAGATGTCATAAACTAGAGGCATTGGCTTGGTATGTCCAATTTCTTTTAATGAATAATTTTGTTACTAATTGAAAATATTTATTTTGCAGGAACTAGGGTAAAGGACCCATACACATTGGCACAAATATCACATTCCACAAATCCATCGGATCTCTGGAAAGCACGTCCAAACTTCAAATCCATCAGACCTCTGCGAAGTACGTCCAAACTTCAAATCCTTGGAAATCTGGGAAGCATATTCAAAATTCAATTTCAATGGACCTCTAGGAAACACGTCCAAAATTCCAATCCTTGGACCTCTGGGAAGCACGTCCAAAATTCAAGATCGTTGGTCCTCTGGAAAGCACGACTAAAATCCTCATTTTGTCGTGACCACTGGTAAGCATGTCTTGTACTCATTTTTTTTTTCAAAAAAAAAAAAAAAAGCTGCATGCATGAACTACGTTTGGACCTGATCCTCCCACTAAGAGGTACGTAGGCAATCTCCCTTGAGATTCGGTCCACATTTTGATCCACAACATGACCTTTTGCATTTTTATCTACATGCATTATACATTCACCACGGTTAAATACTAATTGCAAAGTTAGGTGTCTTTTTCATACATTGACATTTGCTTTTCAAGCTCTGCCAATGAGGGGCATTCTGTTGATACCCCATTTTGCAACCAGCATTTAACCTCACATGGAGGGTAAAAGGGTAATTTTGTCTTGGGAATATGCATCTTGATTATAGTCATTAGATCCTTAATCTCATTTCACCAAAATGATCTTGTTGTTGTAACGATCAAATCGACTAGTCATAAGCCCTAATCGAACCACCAGATTGAAAGTTATCATCAAATCAAGTTTTAATGGCTGAGATGCACTATCGCAAATTGAGTTCGACTATATGTGATTATGAACAATTGATTTCAATTGGTTATAAGTGTAATCAATTGGAGATCAATGATGTGTCATAATTTGATTGGTTAGGACTACATTTTATGGTGAGGTTGCATACACCTAATTAATTAGATAGTTAAACATTAATTATTCAATGAGTAATTTGTGCAATTATCTTTTAATTAGAGTAAATTTGGAACTAATTAAGTCTAAAATGGGAGTGATTGGAGCCATTTAATGTTAATTGGGAGCTAATTTGGGACCTATTAATGTTAATTGTGCTGAAACCATTTTCTAACAAATGACCTCTGCTCACCATTTCATCGATATCTCTCAGAATATTTTGAATCTGTGAATGAGATTAATTTTCCAAGAAACTAGACATCCGGGGCTTCAATTTGAGCATAAGAAAGAGACAATTCCGATCAGAATTGAGTCAGATATGATTTTTCAAAATTGGCTCTACAAACTATTACAGCAGCTACGGGAAAACCGAATTTTGGCTTACTCCCCACTCCCACCAATCTCTCCATTTAATACACCAGATTTTCCCTAAGGCTAAAATGAGGTCTAGGTTCATAATCCTTGTCAACCCTCATTAAATGACATTCCATTCATATTCTCTCCACTATTACTATATAAACCCTCCCTCTCCTTCATTCCAAAGCACGCAAAAACCCCATCTCTTCTCCTCTCTTGAGTTCTAGTGAAGTTGAGTAGTCTTGTCATATCTTGGTCTTCTTGAGACTCAAGGTATTGAGTGAGACTCACTCTCCCTCTCCTAGTTCTTCTTTTCCTCCACCCTTAGGATCTCCCTCAAAAGTCTCCTCCTCCACCATATGGATCTTGCATGAAGGTATAATCTCTTTTCCTAATTGTTTTTTGTGTTACCATGATAAGGGTTTAAGATTAAAGCATGAAAGTAATCATTTAAATTCCCTTAAATATGTTTGAATGTTCTTAATTGTTCTTATATGTTCTTCACATATTCTTGGTTGTTCATCACATCTTCATGCATATCACTAGTTTTAATCTTAAATTTACATTAAAAATATGAAAAATATGTTTGTTTTATAATTCTTTCAAATCCTTGAATCTTGGTTTTCACCATCTACACACATTCACTAGAATTTATTTTTCAATCCAAATGCAATGCCTAATAAATTGAATTAGGGTTTATCACATGCACACATTTCAAATTCAACATGCAAATCGATTGATAACATATTGGATGATGTGATATGAATGTTGGCCACCATAGTCTAGAAGACTGGTTTCACCGGGCAAGGTGGGTGCCTAACACCTTCCCACCTTGTAACATAGCCTTCGAACTTAGATCAAGGGTTAGTAGATCAAATGCTTATCCTTGTAATTTTCAATTTTTAGATTGTAACTAGGAAACAAAGCCATGTACTTTATCCTAGATTGTATCTAGGACCAAAGCTATGTAATTTCCTATGTTCAATCTAAATTCAATTTCAAATTAATAAATGATGAATTTTTCAATTATGGTTTTCTTATTTATTCCAACAATTAAATAAGTGGCGACTCCATTGTAAAACCCTTAATCTAAAGGGGAAAATATAACTAGTCGACCCTCCATTTTGAGAGGCAATAACACGATTCCACCCATTCACGTAGGTTTGGCTCAACATTCCTATAAAAAGGGGGCCGGGGGTGCGGTCTCTCACATCTGCTCACTTGGTAGAATACCATACTCTGTCAAACTTTACGAAGACCTCGCGAATCCATTTAGCGGCTTCGAGGGCAAAGGATTTGTGGATGAAGTCAAAGGCATGACATGATTTTCTTTCAATATGGCTACATCCTCCATCGTGAGCTTTGCAAGAGGCCTTCCCATGTCTTCTGTAGATTGAAGGCATTCCGTGAATGGTGATTGTCCATTCTTTCAACGTGATAATGGTACATACCAAAGGAATGGAGGGATATTGGAAGACATTGAAATTTCGCTCTCACGGAATTACTGGTAGATTCACTAGAATGATTATTCCCATATTCTGGACCTTCCTTTTGGGAAGGAATATCCTTTCTAGTGATGAAGTTAACATGCTTCTTTTCACCCTGCTTGCTTTCCATGGACGGGATCTCAACTGGGAGAACTTCACTAGGAATGTCATCTTCTACATAAAATTTTGCATCAGCAAAGTGAGCTTCAGTCTTAGCAAAAGGCTTCCAATCAACATTGACTTTCTTTATTCCACTTTGAAGATACTTGAAACATTGATGCAAAGTTGACGGCACTATTCCGTTTCCATGGATCCATGGACGTCCTAACAACATGTTGTAGGTTGTCTTGGCATCAATGACATGGAACAAAACGTTGCTTGTCAATTCTCCAATGATTAATTCCAAGTGTATCATGCCGATTGCACGTTGTCCTCCTTGGTTAAAACCTTGAATGACCAAACGACTGTGCGATAATTCCTCCATAGTTAGACCAAGTCATCTTATTGTCATTTTTGGTAGTATATTAACAGCTGAACCTCTATCAATGAGAATACGATCGATCTTTTGTTCACGAGCATAACTAGAGACATAAAGTGGACAATTGTGGGGCTCAGAGCCTAACAACAGATCCTAGTCAGTGAAAGTTAAGTTTGGAGAGCATGCGTAACATCCCTGTGTTTGTTAAAGCATGTTGGTATGAGGGGTGTACATCTCTGGCTTTTCAAGAGCTTGGGTGAGCGCTTCTTTTGGTGAGGTGGAGGATTGTGAGGGTTCAACTTCATCAACCTGAGATTGGAGTTCCTATAAAGATGACAAAGTCTCAATTGGATCACCATGGTCAACACCCTCCTTTTTGTCATGAACTTTGTAATGAGAGACCGTGTGAACAGCCTCCGCCGAGTTGTTTTGAAAGAATTTTATGGGAAAGAATTCTTCCAATGTGATGAGCTTTCGAGGTTTTTGGGTTTGTGCTGAATCGTTATACATTTTTGTTCTCAGTCTCCCTTGCCTCTTATCACTCCTTCTTCTTGACCAAGGCTGAATCTGGTTTCGTGTTCTTCTGGACTCTTGTTTGATCAAATGAAGAGAAGGGAATGCTCGTTTCTTCTTCCATCTCCTGTAAGCAACCATCGTCCAGCCCTCTTCCTCATCCACTGTTGACCTTTTATCATCATTTGAATTATAATCAGATCCTTTTTGTGAGAGCTAAACTTGAACAGGTTCTAAAGAACCAAACTAGATGAGCGTGGTATTTGCCCCCTGCTTAGTAGTCGGAGACATGCAACTAGGTAGCCCACAAGCAAATGTTGCAAGGTTTGAATGAGCAACATCATTAAAATCCAAGTTGATTTTCCTTTCCTTGGCTTGCTTCATGATGAGTTCTTTAAGAACAAATCATTTTTGGATTGGATGGCTTATGATGTGATGATACTTACAATAGTTCGGGTCATAAACTTTTCTCATCTCTTCCGATCGTTTGCATTCTAGCAATTCAATTAATTTCAACTTGAGCAGTTGTTCTAGCATTTTGGGCATATTGGCATCTAGGAAAGGTTACACCTTTGGTTCTCATTCCTTAAGTGATGAGCGACGCGTCTCATGCTGTTGGCCTCCCTCGGGCCTCTTCTCATTAGCCTTCACATTTTTTGTTGAAATTTTGACTAGGGTAGGGTTGACATTCATTGAGTCTTTGATATTACTTTTCGCATTCTTGTCATTTTTCCTTGTTTCCCGTCTTTCTTTCCTTTCCTCAGGTACGGGAGGTTTCGTATTTCCATGGCTAGAGATACTCAATTCCATGTCATGCGCATGAGTTGCTAACTCTTCAAATGTTCGGGGCTTTATCCCTTGAAGGATGTAAAGAAGTCCCCAACGCATGCCTTGGATGCACATCTCTACAACAGATATTTTAGAAAGTTTATCCTTGCAATCTAGACTCAAAGAACAACATCGATTGATATAATCAACGACAGGGTCATCCTTCCATTGTTTGGTATTGGTAAGCTCCATCATGCCTACCGTGTACCATGTGCTATAGAATCGGTTGAGAAACTCCCTTTCAAGTTGTTCCCAACTATCGATTGACTCGGGTTCTAAGTCTGTATACCAATCAAAGGCATTCCCCTTTAGTGAACAGACAAACTTCTTTACAAAGAGGCCTCCTTGAGTCCCTGCAATTCTACATTTAGAATCACACTGTAGCACAATTGCAAATTTTTTTCAATAGTTAGATTTTGTAAGACCGGCTGTTGGAGGGTTTTAAGGCTTAGATGCTAAATACTACCAACATATGGCATATGCCATTCCCACCTGTAGACGACTAAATTTCTAGTTTGAAATAAATCAAACAAGTAAAATAGTTTCACAAATGCGAATTTGTATTTATGAATGTGTGGTACAATTCTCTGAAATTAAAAAAGAGCGATCCTCTGATTCGATCTCTTTGAAAGACTTGTTGATTGGAATTGTAATAATGTAATTTTCAATTGAACACAAAATATTCTTTAATTTGGTTAAAGGATGGATCAAAGACCCTTGAAACAGAATCACAATGAATCTCTGGATATGAGCTTGTTAGAAATTCTTTGTTCTTCGGGTTCTTGGTGCGTTCTTTGTCTTCGAAGGTTTGGGGTGGAAGTTTTTCGGTACTTTAGAGGCTTGAATCCGTAGAGCTTCGTTGATTTATGGTTTGTTGAGGTTTCTAGAGGCTTTTGAGCTTGATTCCAGCAAACTTTAGGATCTAGGCATATAGTTTGGATGATTCTGCTTCGAATGTTCTTCGATTTTGAGGTTGAAGTTCTTGAAGTTCTTGAAGACTTTGAGGCTTGATTCCTGCAGAGCTTTTGTATTTTTGAGTGCTTCTAAATCTTCTCTGATGCTGCTTATGCTCTAGATGGCTTGGTGTGTCCTTAAATGCCTTAGGAAGGCTTCTATTTATAGAAGTTTGGAGGTGGGTGAGCGACATGTGGCGGAGTCTGATTGGTGACACATGTCACAGCTTGATTGGTCCGCATATGTCATCGCTTAAACGTGCTGGACTGCTTATGTCATCGCTTACACGCGCTGATGTGTGATTGGTTTTTGCATGACACTTGGCAAATTTCTGTTGGTTTCTGAGTAGTGATAGAAAAACCTAGCAACAATACATGGAGCTTTGTAATTGGTTGCATTTTGTGGACTTGGTAGTATGATGTGTCAGCTTGTGATAAGTCAGGAATTTTCCCTCTCTACACCACTGTGAATGCTCTAACTCAAACCAATTTTATATTGAATGTGACATGCTCAGCATATTGTGGAGAATATTTATAACTAACTTTTATTTTTCTAACTTGGTAAGTATAGCCACTTAGAGCACTCATAGCAGTGGTGCTAAATAACAATATGCACTGTAGCTCAAAGGTAAAAAAAAATATATATATTATTTTATTTTGTGTTCATATTGATGGTTGGAATTTTTTTTTCTTTCTCCTCCTGCCCCATTTCTACCCGTTGCTCCTCTCTCCCTTCAGTCGGTCCTCACACTCTTCATTTCTTTCCGTTGCAGGCTTCAATTCCTCCACTCGCCGCCGACCCAAGCCCCTACCCATTGCTGACCCAAGCCCCTGCCCAGCGCCAACAACACCAATTGATCTCTTTATTCTTCGCCCTTATTTCTCTGCTAGAGTGTTTGTGAGTAAGCCCCAGTTGGATCTGAAAAGGCTTGCTTTGCACACCCCTTATAAATAAATCTGTATTAGAAACAGATTTATAAGCTCCAAATTGGTAAGGAAAATCAAAGAATAAAGGATAAGGGTTTTGAGGAAAAACCCATTTGGGGTGGAGTTGAGGGATCAAATCATGGCAGGTTTTTGAGAAGTGGTTCTTGTGGTTGGAACTGTAGGAAAGATTTGGGGGTCTTGTTTTTGATTCTTTGATTTCTGTTGCTTTTTGCTCAAAAAGGGTTTGGAATTTGGTTTTGGTTTTTGGTTCTGTGGTGCTTTGGATGGGATTCACGTTACCTTTGAAAGATAAAGCTGAAGCGTGTGGAGGAGAAAAAAAAAGAAAGAAACATGTATTTGGATGAAACCAAATAAAATAAATAATAATAAGAAATTAAAATTAAAAAATGTTACCGCAATATTTTTGTAATAAATCTTAAGTGATAGGTTATTACTATCTAATATTTGTAAGAAAAAAATAATTTTTTTGATGGTGGCAGTTGCGGTGGTGGTAGTGACAGTGGCGGTGGAAGAGTCGACGGTGGTGTTGGTGGTGGAAGAGTTGATAGCGGCAGCGGTAGCGATTGCAGTGGTGGTGGAAGAGTTGGTGGCGGCGGCGGTAGTGGTTGCAGTAGTGGCAGTGGTAGCGGTTGAGGGTGATTGTGATTGTTATTTATTGTAGTGGATATATTATTTTATTGTAGTGGATATATTATTTTATTGTGATGTTTATATTATTTTATTATGTTAAAAACTAAAATAGATCCACTGCTGCAGCATGTGAGTATGTAAAATAGATAAAAGAACTTTTTGAAATGCCAAATAGCTAAATTTTTAGCTTTACTGCTGTGGATGCTCTTATAAGTACAAATCATATAAGGAAACAAAATAACAGAGGATTTAAATCACTTCTCAATCTAGGTTTAAGTTCCATGATGTACGTTTGTTATAAAAAATAAAGAACTTTGCTGACTACATATATAGCATAGCAGTAGCATGATTTTGAAATCCAGACCAGACCGTATGGTCCAACCTGGTTAACCGTGAACCATTCACTAAAACGGTTTTTTTACCTCCCAAAATCGGCATAGGTAAATAAGTCAGCCAACCATGTAAACTGCGGTTGAATCACGCAGTTATAAAAACCGTAGACGGTTCTCACGGTTTAGATCAGAGCTTAAAAAAGCAAAAAAAAAAAAAAAATTATAGCACCTCGCCATTGTTAAGAAAATCTGAGAAGGAAAAAGAAGAATCAATTGATACACAAAACCAAAAAGAAATAGTAGTATAAGAATTACTTAATCTTCAATGAATCAATAATCTTTCTTTAAAAAAAAAAAATCTCATTTTAAAAGATCCCTCCAAAAAAAAAAAAAAAAAAACTAAAGTATTCTCTTGCACAGCTGCAATGTCCACACTGTAATAACTCAAATGTTTGCCTCCAGAAGTCGTTTAACACCAGTCACAGCTTCAATCCTTGTCTTTTGCAGCCTCCAGTTGACGACCAGTGAGCAATGTCTCTCACTGTTCTTGTTTCTTTGCTGAGAACTCTCATCTCATTCTGTCATTTGCTTGTTGAAGACTTGAAGTCTATCTATCTCTTTGGTAAAAGTAGTTTCCACTTTCTAGCTTAGGAAATTGGGCTTGCCACTTTGTGTACCACACTCTATCAAGAACACAAAAATTCAGATTTTCACCAATATTTGTTATACTCCCTCTGTCTCAATTAGTTTTTCCTGTTTGAAAAGTCAAATTTTTTAAGGGAATATCGTTTTTTGTCTTGTCTGCCTTCTGAAAATATATAAGTTTACAAAACTACCCTTAAATAAATTTATCAGCTTTTTTTTTTTTTTTTTTTTTTTTTAAAAGAGTTATTCTTAATGAGGCAAATAAAAAGGTGCCCTAAATAGATTGATTTTTTAAATATTTGTTAGTTTTCTTTTCAAATAGTTTTGAAAATAAAGTAAGTGTATAATAGGAATATTAGTAAATTAATAATTTTTATTTTTAGAAATAGGATAATATTTTGGGACATCCCAAAATGAAATACAGGATAAACAAACTGAGACAGAGGGAGTTCTTAATTATTAGTTTTGTTGATTGATATTTGTGTACTATGGCAGCTTTTGACTTCATCAACTCACTTTTTTAATATTTTAGTAATATTTTATGTTAGATTTAAATTTGTATTATTTGTTTACTTGAACAGTAGTTTTGATGGGAAATTATTGTGTATCCTTAAATACAATAAATGCATAATCTTTTCTCTCACGTGAATAGTGATTTTCACTAATTAAATTCATGGTGAGACCCACCATTCATGTGAAAAAGAAGACTACGCATTTATGGTACTCTATAAGTACCTAATAATTTTTCAGTTTTGATAAATCAACCATGTTTCTTTTGCTAAATAATTATTGGTTGATATTGTAATCAACTGATTGCACATTTATATAAAGTGTACAATATTGAATATATTTACATAAAAAAATATATAATATTATACACATTTATTTAGTTTATAATGTAAATGTTATGTAAATATTACAATGTAAATTAATAATTTTCTTTTTGATAATTAGTAGATCAACTATGATATTGTTAAATGTTTTGTTTATTATGTTTGCTTAGGATTTCTTATTTTTTATTTATCTTATGAAAGTTATGATATAAAAAAATACATTTGAAAGATAGAACTCTATAATTACTTGGACAATTTTAGTCATTTTTTTACTAATTTAATATATTTATTTATGTTTTAAATAATTATAAAATTAATTATGACATCATCACGGTTTGACCTCGGTACGACCTTAAAAACCTTGAACCTCTTTATTTTATGATACATTGAACGGTTCGAGTTTCAAAACTATAAGCAGTAGCGTGCAGTCTAATAGATAAGCTTCATAAAAAATAAAAAATAAAAAAGATAACCAAGATTCGGAAAGTATAGGAAAACATAATACTTTGAATAAAACAAACAAAGAAAAAAAAAATTCCAAATTAGATGGGCGTTTAAAAATGGTATTAATTTTAATGAAATAAAATTAAAAATTCATAGTTTAAACCCCTTGTAATGGCTATCTACCAATTTTAACCAATTGATCAAATTAGGTCCAATTAATTACTTAGCCAAAAACCAAATAGCAAAGATAAATCATAATCCTTTCTCAGAAAAAAAGAAAAAAAGAAAAAGAAAAGAAAAGATAAATCATAATCACAGCAAATACAACTGACACACCCAAAAACATAATGTATATATTTACAAAGAAAAAAACCCACAACGGGCAAAAAATCTCTTAAGCACTAGCCCAGCAAACCGATCCAATTTGAAGGTAGTTGTAATACAAAACAATTACAAAGCCCCCCTAGTTCTGTTTACGTAGATGTTCTTGTAACTAAGCTTCCTGCCCTTGCTAACAACTAGTTGTACCAGCCTCTTCTCTTCAATAGCATTTGGTTCCACAAGTTGAGACATTGATTACAAATCCAATCTCCAGGATATTTTGAAGTCACTTGAAGTTGAAGATTTGGGGTAGCTTCTGTGATTTTTAGCACCAATCCAAGACGCACAAGGCAATTACAAATGTTTGGCTTGGGCCTTCTCTTAAAGTGTATGCCAATTCGGAGAAGGAGAATGTATGGAGGCTACATTACAAGAATTGAATTTATCTCTAATGCGAGTTTGATAGTCTCAACCTTCTCTCATATTTTTTGGGTTGAATTTGGTAGATATATGTGTCACAAAAGAGGCTTGATCGGATAAAGGAATAGTAGAGAATGTGATTATTTTTTTTTTTCTTTTTAGTGACAACTTGCTTGAGCCAAATTCAAACGAGTTTTAGATTAAAGTTTGTGTAACCAATTTTCAAAGTCTGTTGATGCACTTGTACAATTTTTTCTGTCTTAATAATGTTCAACACAATGCAATTATAATTTAATTGAAATTAAAATATTTATTCGCAAGGTGTTTTCTCCCTAACAAGTGATGTCAGAGCTCATGGGGTGTGTGTACTTAGAACCCTCACAAGTATGGATCGCACAAGGCAAGCCCATTAACCCACACAAAAATGATTTTGGAAAAGACACAACTAAAGAATAATGTCAATGGTGGTAGATCATGGTCATACGGTGTGACATGAGTAGGGGTGTCCACAAGTCGAGTTTGTGCCTGACTCGGACCTAACCCGAATTTCTCTAGTGGGTGAAAATCAAAATCGAAACCGACCCGTATTAATGGTCGGGTCGTCCAGTTTGGGTCCATTGATTTTTGGGTTTGTGCTGGTCAGTTTTGAGTTTCGCCATCAGTGTTGAAATTTGGCCAGATTTGGTGATATCTAGCTGATATTTGGCTAGATCCGTCGAATCTGGACTAGATATCGACAAAATATCGCTGGATCTCGCTAGATCTGGTGGATTTCAAGTAGATCTTCGTTGGAAAAGCAAAAATATCACCAATATTTGTCATTTTTTGTCGGGAAACCTTTGAATGTCACCGGATGTTGTTGATTTGATGGTCGGGTCGGGTGGCTCGGGTTTTTAGGGAGGAAACCTGCCAACCGACCTAAAGGGTTTGGGTTTTGTGGGTGGCGACCTACCACCGGCCGTCGAATTGGTCTGTTCGGGTGGTGGCCGGTCAATTTCGGGCGGGTCCGGTGGGTTGGTCGAGTGATGAGGACCCGTGGACACCCCTAGACATGAGGGTCTCTTGGACATGAAAATACAAGATAGGTTTTTATGAATGAGCGTGCAAGGTCAACACGTGGTTCCCATGGATGACATACGAGAGGCTCATGGAAGACACATTAGTTAAGAAAAAACCCAAGATTCAAATATAAGTGTATGTTTAGGTAGGTTTGTGTTTTGGAAAGCTTATTTGCTTAAAAATAAGGTAAAAATTAACTTTAAGAAAATAAGAGAATCAAACAAATTATTTTCTTGAAGTTATTTTCTACATCATCCTTAATTGCAAATGGAAAACTATCGAAACATAAACTAACCAAACACACACTAACAAGAAGTTAAAATGATAAATGCATTAATTTTTGAGAACTCCCTTTTCAAATCACCCAAAGGACAAATCACTCTAAATTTTACGCTGAAGAGTATAGCAATAATATTTTTGGAAAATGTGGCCAGCCGAATAGTGCGAAAGATGTGAAGTGATAAATGATTTATCGACCATTTTTACTCTATTTAATTAATTATGTCCTTTTATTTATTGTCTTACTCCTCTCTTTTGTTTACATTTTCAAGCTTTTTAGAAGTGGCAAACCCAATTTTCCACCATCCCCACCAAAGCTTCCAATTATTGGTAACCTTCACCAACAAGGCACACTCCCACACCATTCTCTTCATGCCCTATTAAAGAAGTATGGCCCTATAATGTTCTTAGACTTGGGCTGTGCTCCAACAGTCGTGGTGTCATCTGCAGATATGACAAAGAAATCATGAAGACAAATAATATTATTTTTTCGAACTGGCCGGAAACCACGACTGCCAATTTCTTATTTTATAGATCCACAGATGTAGCATTCTCACAATATGGTGAGTATTGGGGACAAGCTAAAAAAATTTGTGTCCTTGAACTTTTGAGCCTCAAAAGAGTGCAATCTTTCCATTACGTAAGGGAAGAAGAAGTTGCAGCATCAATAAAAATGTTACGTGACTCATGCCTAAAAGGGGCTTCTATCAACCTAAGTGAAATAATAATTGCAACCTTGAAAAACAGTCACTAGATCTAGATGTGTATTTGGACAAAAATTTGAAGATGATGGTCAGAGCAAGATTGGAGGGCTAGCAAGAAGGGTGATGGTGCTACTTGCAGCATTCAATTTGGGAGATTTTTTCCCTTCTTTGAGGTGCATTGATGTTTTAACAGGATTTATACTATGTTTAAAATCCACTTTTGTTGAAATAGATGTTTTTCTTGATCAATAGGTTCAAGAACATATGATAATGAAAGGTGATGATGGTCTGCCTAATAAGAATGATTTTGTGGATAATTTGCTTGACTTGAGCTCACTCATAAAAATCTCAAAGCACTCCTACTTCTCTCTCTCTCTCTCTCTCTCTCTCATGCATGTGCGTGCACCTCACAAGCACATTCAAAGAGAAACATGAGCATATGCTTGACATACACATTTAAAGCAAGGTTCTCAGACCCGGACCGTTCATTGAACCGTAAAAGAGAGAGGTTCAAGGTTTTTAAGGTCGAACCGAGGTTGAACCGGGGTTAAACCGTGATGACGTCATAATTAGTTTAATAATTATTTAAATATAAATAAATATATTAAATTAGCATAAATATAACAATTAAATTAAATATAGAAATATATCTTTCAAATGTATTTTTTCATATCATAATTTTCACAATTATGTTACAAAACCATGCTTAAGTTATTATGTAACTTTATACGTAACTTAAGTTATTATATCATAACTTTCAGTTAAGTTATGATATTTTTTCATTTTAACCCATTATTATATCTAGGATATTTTTCCTAACCAGAGTCTCTTGTTTTGGTGGGCGGATAGACAAATAAAGAAAAGTAAATAGTATTAATATAAAATAAAAGTGCTCAACTTTCAATTTCAAGAATGCGTTGGCAGCACCTCCTCCACAAAAAGTGCTGCCAACTTTCAACTTTCAAGAGTATTATTATTATTATTTTATTAATACATATCTCTTCATTAATATATATATATATTTTTCCCACTCCACAAGGCCCAACCGTGGCTCTCTCAATTGTCCTCTGCCTCTACTTTCTAGTTCTCCCTAAACTCTCTTCCTCACTCAAATCTCAAACCCAGATCAGTCGTAGTCGGCAACAACCTCACGGCGGCAGATCAGAGGCAACCTGGCGGCAGCAGATCGGCGGCAACCTGGAGTAGTAGATCGGCGGCAGATCAGTGGCAGATCGGGCAGATCCAACTAGTTTTTTAGTGGGTTTTTCATGTGGGTTTCTGTTGGATTTTTCATATGGGTTCTATTCTTCTCTTCACTTGAGCATCCTCCGCCGTGTGCTTGTGAATTTCTGTTCTTTTCTTCCTTCTTCCTTTTTTTTTTTTTTTGTCAACAACTTCTTTCATACTTGGGGTCATTTTCATCAGGTATCAATCTTCTCATTACTAATCTTGCTTACAAGGTCTCAAGTTCGAATCCTGGCAGCCACTTTTTTTTTTCCTTATTCCATGATCGGTTGAACCGGCCTACGGTTTATCCGGTTTTTTCGGTTGAACCCCGGTTCGTCCGGTTTTCTCAGAACTCAGGTATGCCTGGTTCTGTATGCTTAAAAAACCGAACTTCAGTCCGGTTCCCCGTTTTTCCGGTCGAACCGCCCGGTCCGGTCCGGGTTTCAAAACTATGATCTAAAGTATAAGGGTGAAATTAATGGTTGTTCTAAGGGCATTTGTTAATACACAATTTAAAGAAAGTTTTGATATCATTTTTATGTGAAATATAACAAAGTTGTCAAAAAATAAGTTACTCTTTTCTTTTTCATAAAAAAATTTTCTAAAAATTTCAGGACATGTTTGTCAGAGGAATTGATACTACTTCAACAGCTTTGGAATGGGTAATGGCAGAGCTCATAAGAAGTCCAATTACAATGAAGAGAGCACAAGACGAGATAAGAAGAGTAGTAGGTACAAAGTCACATATAGAAGTGAAAGATATTAGTCAAATGGATTACTTGAAATGCATCCTTAAAGAAAATATGAGACTGCATCCACCACTTCCTCTCTTGGTACCTCGAGAAACATCAGCATGTGTGAAATTTGGAGGTTATGATATTCCGTCCAAAATAAGAGTGTTGATCAATGTATTTGCAATCCAAAGGGACCCAAAAATATGGGATAGGCTAGAAGATCAGCCCAGAGAGATTCAAAAACAATAAAGTTGATTTCAAAGGACTAGACTTTGAATTAATCCCATTTGGAGTTGGGAGAAGGGGGTGCCCAAGAATATCATTTGGTGTTGCTATAACGGAATATGTCATTGCCAACCTTTTATGCTGGTTTGATTGGAAATTGCCTAGTTCTAATGCAGGGAAAGACTTGGACATGACTGAAGTTAATGCAGTCACTGTGTTTAAGAAAGTTCCTCTCGAGCTTGTCGCAATACCATACTCTCCTTGATCAGTCCATTAAGAGATTCACCATTGTAATTTTTCTTCATTCACTTGTTTGGTTTTCAAATTTGCAGTTGCTTCTTACTTTTGTTGGAATCAATGTAAGGGGACTTCTAGTCTTCCACCTTAATAATAGCATAAACTTCCATGTTTAGAAAACACTTTCATGCTATTTGATTTTTTACCCATTAATTTGTATGTATAAATTATGCACATTGATATTTAACCTAATGATTTTCACAAAAAAAAAGTAGCAATAATTCTTTGATCAGAACCTTTACCATACTCTTTCTCACAACTATCTTATGTGACTGATTATGAATGGTGAAGAAAAAGTAGTAGATCCATGTAAAAGTAGTAGGCAATCAATTATAGTCTACCATTCAAATAGGATAATTGTGAAAAAAATGAGTGATAAATATTGTGATTCTAGAATAACTCATAAAGAAGAGAACACTTTGAATTTACCTTGAACTCTTAAATTTACAATTTTCTAATAGTTTAAGCATGTAAGAATATTTTATCAAATGTTGGGTCTACAACAACATTTTCGTGTCTTTTACTTGGATTTCATCATAAATTTTTAATTTGAAATGTTTAAGTGAATCAACATGATGTAGTACATTTTTTTTTTTTTTTTTGAATAAGAAAGGGGTTTCCAGTGTGGGCTTATTGACTTCATGTCACATGACGGCAGTGGGTAATACCATGTGTACCACACGAGTTTTGCTGGAGTTATCGCTCGAACTGCTCCTTTCTGGGTATTAAGATAAGGACTCCTACCATCAGTGGTGACTCTAGCAATTTTGTCCAGGGTGTTCCTATTCCACTTTGAAAAAATTTCGGGTCATTTCGGTCTATTTCGGGTGTTTCGGGACATTTCGGTAAATACTGGCTGAAATTTAAGATTTGGCCGGCATGAAGTTTGTGCTTAAAAAAAAATGTTCTTAAAACCAAAACAAATTTGCATTCTGTACACCGAAAAACCTCAAAAGGAAAAAAAAAATGAAAAGAAAAGAAATGAACAAATGTAACTGTACAATAAACTATAAGTTCATTTGAAATATTAATAAAATTATTAATTATTGTTGTTTAGTTGTTTCATTAATTTGTTTGTCTTTTATAAACTATAATCATAAAATTTGTTGTTTCATTAATTATAAAATTATTAATTGTTATTTAGCCTAACATAATTTAATTTATTTGTCTTTTATAATGTATTGGTTAATTTGATTATATAGCTTTAATTATTGTTGTTTAGCATAACAATAAACTATATTACTTTAATTTATTTGTCATTAATTATACTGCTTTAATTTGTTATTTTGTTTAGCCCCTTGTGCATATTACACTAAAAGAGCCGAACATTATACATTCCATGTGTAGCACAATAATTAAAGCAGTGTAATGTGCTGCACATTACATTGCTTTAATTATTGTTTACCCGGCCCCATGGGTCCATCTACCCCCTCCCCACCCACTCAACAGACAAGCACAACATGCGCCCCAATCACAATAGCCAGCTGCAATTAGAAAATTTCGCAATGCCAATCACAAATCACAATACACATTACACTAAATGACAATCAATATCTCACCAACACCAACACATTAACCAACACCAATGGATAAGATAAAGCCAAATTCAAAAAGACAAAAATAGGAAAAAAGCAAAATGGCCAACCAATCAGAGACTCACAGTTCAAAAGAGAGAAAGACTTACTAAGATAGGATATTAAAGAATAAAGAGAGAGAGAGACTTGTTCATAAATTTCATTTCATTTTTTCATTTCAGTGAGATAAAGAGAGAAAAACCTTGAGGGAGGGCCGGAGGGAGCACCGAGCACCGGAGCAGAGGCAGAGCGATTTGCGATCTGCGATCTACAATCTACGAAAATTTCATTTCATTTTTTCATTTCAGTGAGATAAAGAGAGAAAAACCTTGAGGGAGGGCCGGAGGGAGCACCGAGCACCGGAGCAGAGGCATAGCGATTTACGATCTGCGAAAATTTCATTTCATTTTTTCATTTCAGTGACATAAAGAGAGAGAGATTGAGAGAGAGTCAGAGAGAAAAAGAGAGAAATACCTTGAGGGAGGGCCGGAGGGAGCACCGAGCACCGAGCACCGGAGCAGAGGCAGAGCGATCCGCAATCTGCGATCTACGATCTACGATCTGCGATATGCGATGAGGGGCGACCGGGCGAGCGATGACGACGAGGAGCGAGCTACGGCGACGACGACGGCAACGTGACCGTGGGTTTGGTTTTGGTTTGCTCTGTATTGGGGTTTTTTTTTTTTTTTTTGATAAACACCTCTGTATTTGGTTTGCTGGAGTTTGTTTTGCTTTTGCTCTTTATAGACAGTATTGGGGTTTGGATTTCTCTGCCAGCGACATGATGGGTTTGATTTTTGATTCTCTATATTGGTTTTTTTTTTTTTTTGGGTTGAGAATCTGTGGGCTTGCCATGAGCGAGCTACCTCTGTAATCTATTGGGCTCGCCGTGGGCTTAGCTCTGTTACAATCTTTTTTTTTTTCTTTTTTTTTTTTTTTTTTTCCGATTTTAGTTCAAATTTTTTTTGGGCTTTTTTTTTTTTTTTTTGCTTTAAAGTAGAACAGATAATTTTTTTTTTTTTAATTTGAGGGTGTTCCTAATTTTTGATTGAGGGTGTTCTTGATTCAACTTAAATATATAATTTTTTTTTTAAATTTTTTTTCAGGTCAGGGTGTTCCTGGGAACACCCTGACCTGTACGTGGCGTCGCCACTACCTACCATCAAGCCACACCCCTATGTGGTACATGATGCAGTACATCTAGCACTATTACGGTGCAACAACATAATTAATTGTCAGCACTGTTTTTTTTTTTTAGCAATGATTTAAAAAAAAAAAAAATTTACAAATTGCACCTTCTTGGATTTCTAGTTCCAGCAAAAGACCAATCAAACAACGATAGAATATTAGACTCAGCCATGGAGCCAAGAGCCATTGAACATTCGATTTTTATTTTTTTTATTTTTAAATAAAAATATTTTCATATTAGAACTAGACTTTATAAAACATGACAATTTAAACACTTTGTTTAATTACCATTAAAAACCACTACCAAAGCAACCTATCTTGTAGGAATAAAATTTTGATTGACGCTTATTACACCAAAATGGCACAGTTTTGTTGTGAGCTTGTTGTCTTCTTTATTTAGAGATAGAAACTCTAAAACAGAGGTAAAGATAGTTTTTATTTAATTTTTATTTTTATTTTTTAAGGATCCTCTCCAATCTAGTTGTCTTTTTTCCTCCCCAATCTAGGTGAGACTTCCAGTGTTTTGCAAAAATTTCAATAGTGTTTGAGAGTCAGATGCATGGAACATTTTTTTGGTGATTCTTGACTGTAGTCTGTCTTTTTTGAGAAACAAGCTAATGGTTAAATACACACTTTTAATTTGACAAAAATAATTTGTGTGTGTGTGTGTATTAGGGGTGGAGGTAGAGGCGGTATATCTTGTACCCGACATATATGCCGGGTACAGGATATACAAAATCAGGGAGGTGGGGGGTGGGTGGGAATGGACTAAAATAATATTTGGAAGAGCTAGATGTTAATGCTCAATTCAAGATAAGCGGGCAACTTACTCGTAACATGTTAAGAGCATTCCCCAAGGAAGTTAAAATTTTTAGCATTTAACATCACAAAACACTATTTTATTTATTTTAACACCTTACTTTACAATATACCAAATATCAAAGATTCTTTTTTTTTTTTACCACTTCATTTAAATATTATTTTTTTTATTCTCTCACTTCTTTCTCTCTCTTTTTATCTATGTCTCTCTCGTTCTCTGAAGAAACCCACCACTTTCTTCTCAATCCAAGCAAACCCATTGCCACAGCCACAACCACGGCTAGCCACTGCCAACCACCACCAAAAAAAAAAAAAAAAACACCTTTAGAGCCGACAACCACCATAACTACAACAACTGCCACTGCCACCACTTCCCATAATGACAACCCCCCAACCACCAAAATCACAAATTTTCACCAAGCTCCAAAATCCGATCTAATCCAATTCAAACCCAAATTTCAGAATAACAACCATAAACCAAAGTTTCACCGATCCACGAACCTCAACATGCAAAGATTTTAGATCAAGCCATTAATCAATTCAATACGCAACGATTTGATTAGTTTTGACATCGTTAATCAACCCAAACCGACAACCTCATCACTACTAACAAGCAGAAAAGGAAAAAGAAAATGAAAAATAATCCACCAAAATCACAACCAAATCACAAACCTAAACCCACAACCTCATCACCACCAACAACCAGAAAAACAAAACAAAAACAACCCACCAAAATTGTTGCCCTCCCTAGCCACGCCTTGGCCGCCGGATTCCTCTTCATGCTCAGCTGTCCTCATGAGGTGAGACAGAGAGGCCAGTGAGAGAGAGATCAAAAGCCACACAGAGAGACAGAGAGGCCGGTGAAAGAAAAAGAAAAGAGAAAGAGAGAAGAAAAGAGAAAAAGTATGAGAGAGAAATTCTTATTTTAATTGAAGTGAGTAGTATATATATATATATATATATATTTAAGATCTGAGCTATAGTAGACTGTCCTGTAGCTAAGATGTTAAAAATTTTTAAGTATAGTAGCCTTGATGTGTGCGACTTTTTGAGGAGATGAAAGCTAAAACGAGATTTTAGAGCATTCACATCAGCTCTTCTAAAAGATTCCGTCTATTTTACACAAAAACCCTACTTTTTCTATTTTACACCATCACTTTTACAAAACACCCACATCAGTTTGTCTATTCTACACCTTCTTTTATTTAAATAATATTTTTCTCACATTTTTTTATTATTCACAACTAACCATGGCTCCACCAACTTTAACACATACATATATCTGATCTCTATCTCTTTCTTTTTCTTTTTCACTTTCTTCTTTTTTTCTTTTCCTTCTCCTTTCTTCTTCTTTAGTGTCTTCGTCTTTCTTCTTCTCCATTTTTTCTTCTTCTTTTTTTTTTTCTTTTCCTTCTCCTTCTTTCTTCTTCTACATTTTCTTCTTGTTCTTTTGCAATTTCGGTCTGATTTGTTGCTCTTTCTCTATACCCATCTCTCTACCCATCTCTATACCCATTTTTTCTGAACAACTCTCCCTAGCTCCGATCAGGCAAGACCCATCTCCGTCAGATCTCCCTAGCTTCGATCAGGCAAGCATCGATTGTTCCAGTCAAGTACTGATCGTTCCACAAGCACTGATCAAGCACCGATCTGTCTCTTTGTTGGTTTGTTCATGTGAGTTTGTTTGTGTGTGGGTGTGGGTTTGGTGGTTGGGTTTGTTGTAGTTTGGTGGTGGCGTTGGCGCCTTCTTCCCCACGCTAGTTTGTTGCAGTCTGATAGAGGAGAGAGAAAAAAAGAATAAAAAAATCGGATACACATTGAACAGTAACCATGTAAATATACACGGTTCACTGTTCATTTACACCAGCTGTGTATATTTTACACATTTTTACACCCACTGATGTGGGTGTTTTTTTTGGTCAAAATGTGCATTTTACACAATTATAACAGAGTTGATGTGAATGCTCTTAGCATTTTTTTCACATCTTTGATGTGAATGCTCTTAGAGCAATTGCATTAGTTGAGGCAAAATTTTTTCTATTTTACACATTTAAAGCCTACTTTTTCTATTTTACACTTTCATTTTTACAAAATACCCACATCAGTTTGTCTATTATACACATTTATTCAAATAAAATATTCATTTTTTTTACCATTTTTTATTATTTTCTTCACTTATTTTCTTCACTGCCTCTCTCTCCCTCTCAGACCCAACCACCATCATCATCACTACCCGATCGGCGAACCACTCAAGATCAAACCAACCCAAGATCAGAAACCCATTTAGGCCGAAACTCACTCAATCCGAAAGCCAAATCATCACCCACCCAACCCAAAACCCACTGATCAAACAATGAGAAATCAATGAGTTGACCGGTGGCGATTTGATCAGGCTTCGTGCGGCAGTGGTTTGATCTTGATCAGTGAGTTGATCGGCAGCAATGGTTTGATCTTGATCAAATGAGAAAAATAAAGAGTGAGGGGAGAGTGATCGGTAGTGTGTGGTTTGATGTTGATCGGCGATAGTGGTGTGATGTTGATCAGGTGAGTTCTTCGTGCGGCAGTGGTGTGATGTTGATCACAGAGAATGAGGCGAGAGGGAGAGTGAGGTGAGAGCAATAGAGACAAAGAGAGAAAAAAATTACTAAAATATTTATGCAAGTGCTACAGTAACCGTGCATAATTGTGCATAAATGCACAATTTTACACCCATTGATGTGGGTGTTTTTATGGGCCAAAATGTATAAAAGGACTATCTTTTTCTATTTTACAAAACTTTCCACCAGCTGATGTAATTGCTCTGAGATTCATAAATGCAATAGAATTTGGCATAATGGCCAGCCCATCAAGTTTAGCAAAACCAACATTATAGAGTTCAACCTAAACCCAACTGAATACAGGGTTGAGTTGAGATGGGCCTTCATTTAATGAGAATATAGTCGGATAGTGTTAGAGTTATGATTTGACTTTAAGGGGTCAAATTTTATATATAAGAAAAATGATATATTTATAACATTTTCATAACATTCTTACAACAAATCTTATATGGTAAGTTATTACTAGTTATTATTGGTGAATAAATAATTTTATTATCTAGGATTTTTTTGTAAAAATACCATGGTTTTAAAAACCGGTACGGTAAAAGAACCGGAAAAGAGACTGATTACTGGTTTTCTGGTCGAACCGAGGTCCGACCGATGGTCCAACCGGTGACGTCATAAATAATTTAATTAATAATTATAAAATTAATAATTATAAAAATAAATAAATAATTTTATAACTAGTCATTTTAACTAAAAAATTAAACAATAGTAAAACATTAAACTCTAACTTACCAACTTTTAGACACCGTTGAACACAATTCAACCAAAACAAAAACAAAAAAAACATATACAAGCACCACAAACCCACTATAAAATATTTTAGTTATTTTTTAACTTTCAAATAACAAAAATAAGTGCATCAATGGCTAACAATATCATTGCCCACTTGATATTTTTTCCTCCACACATTCACACGTATATCCCACCTACCACACAATTTGAAATCACATCCACACGTTTTCCTTTTCCCATCTCAGATCTCACTTTTTGCTTTTCTGCCTTTTGACTTTTCATATCTCTTTCTTTAATTCTCTGAGTTCTCTTTCTCTCTTCTCTCTCGTGAATATCTACAGTCCAAGCGGCAAGAGCAGCAAAAAAAACTTGACTGATCCAGAGAGCGCAGAGAGTGCACAGAGCGGTGCGTGAGGCAGAGAGCGCAGAGAGCCTTGAGCCAGGTGAGTGAGGCTGAGCCAGAGCGAGCTTGAGTCTGCTTGTCTGATCGCGTGAGATGAGATTTGAGAGAGTTGAGATTTGAGAGCTTGAGTGAGTGAGGGAGTGAGGCTGAGAGGCGTGAGCGAGATGAGAGAGTCTGAGAAGTGAGGAGTTTAGGCTTAGGGTTAGTTTTAAGGAAACCAAAAGGTACAAAACGACATAGTTTTGTCGGAAAAAGCCAAAAAACTCCAATCGGGCATTAACCGGTTCGACCTTCGGTTTTTTCGGTTCTCAGGTTAAACCGACCGGTTTTTACTGTTTTCCGATTTTTAAGTGATTTTCGGTTTTTTAACATAACCGGACCGGATTTAAGGCCGGTTCCCGGTCCAACCGGTCGGACCGGCCGGTCCGGTCCGGTTTTTAAAACTAAATGTAGCACTTTTTATAAAATGTCATTGATGTGAATGCTAAGCAACATTTTGATGTTAGAAAATCCACACAGACACAGACACACACACACACACACACACACACATATATATATATATATATTTATAAAGATGACGTATATATACATTATATATTTGTATTGTGTTTATTTGTTGGTTCTTTTTATTTATATATATATATATATATATTAATAGAAAACTCTTGTTTTCTTTTTTTAATTTTTATTTTGTCTGAAAGGAAAAGCTCTTGTTTTCATATTTTCTTCTTTATACGATTT
The DNA here is from genome assembly GCA_032727855.1 of Quercus ilex subsp. ballota. Lineage (NCBI taxonomy): Eukaryota > Viridiplantae > Streptophyta > Magnoliopsida > Fagales > Fagaceae > Quercus > Quercus ilex. The sequence continues at coordinate 30,782,537 of CM064916.1, read as the reverse complement.
TGATTTCCCTATATATTCTTTTCATTTTCATCATTTTTGTAGACTTTCCTTAGCCTCCATTTGGGAAGCGTGTTTTGCACTTCCTGGTGCGTTTTTTTAGTGGGTTTTGTGCACTGTTCATGGGATCCACAATTACTTTTTTCAGCAAAAACAACTTTAAAACTAGGTCCCACAATACTATTCACACATTTAAAAATTATTTTGCTACAATGTTTTCAATTTTCAATAATAAACAGTATCCAAACAGACTCTTAAGTCTCCACTCTCTGCAACCACAGTCCACATCCTTTCGTATTGGTGTCTGATGTTGTTGCCATTACGATCAAGATTGTGACGGAGGGATTAATTTAAGTAACCATTTGTGCTTGTTAGAGAACAGATATGAGATAATTTTCTTCCTTACCAATTGTAGTAGAGGCTCATTGTATTTTATAATAACATGCTTACACGTCTCATGGAATTAATTTAAGTAACCATTTGTGCTTGTAAGAGAACAGATATGAGATAATTTTCTTCCTTACCAATTGTAGTAGAGGCTCATTGTATTTTATAATAACATGCTTACACGTCTCATGGAATTAATTTAAGTAACCATTTGTGCTTGTAAGAGAACAGATATGAGATAATTTTCTTCCTTACCAATTGTAGTAGAGGCTCATTGTATTTTATAATAACTTGCTTACACGTATCATGGAATTGAAATTTCAAAGTTATTGAGATGTAAACAACTCTTTCACCTAAGATACAGACTGACTATCAGAAACAAATTAACTTAAGGAAAAAGACAGACTTTGGATTGCTATTTGTTGTGGCTGCCGGATATAACTTGTTCTCTATCTCTTGTATCTGAATTTAGACTGACTTGATGTTTTGGATCACAGGATCAGTACAATCCTTAACAGTGCTTAGCACTTTTAAGCTTCCCATTATAACTCAAACCAGTTTCATATTGAATGTGACATGCTCAGCATATTGTCGAGAATATTTATAAGTAACTTTTCTTTTTCCTTACATGTTAAGTATAACCACTTATAAGTACAAATTATATAAGGAAACAAAATAACGGAGGATTTGAATCACTTCTCAATCTAGGTTTAAGTTTCATGATGTACGTTTGTTATAAAAAATAAAGAACTTTGCTGGCTACATATATAGCATAGCAGTAGTGTGCAGTCTAATAGATAAGCTTCAGCAAAAAAAAAAAAAAAAAACAAAACAAAAAAGATAAGCAAGATTCGGAAAGTATAGGAAAACGTAGTAATTTGAATTAAAAAAAAAAAAAAAAAAACCGTAATAGTACTGCTATAGTTTTCAGAATTGTCTCAAAAATAGAAAAAAACATTTTTAGGAATCATTTACTAAGTGGAGAATTGCACGTCACCGGCCAAATAATCCAATTCAAGTTTATTGTCTTAAATAGAAGTTGAGAATGGAGAGCTTATTTGTTTAAAAATGAGGTAAAATTAACTTTAAGCAAATAAGCAAATAAAACAAATTAATTTCTTAATCCACTCGTTATTATTTTACATATTAATTTACGCAATTAACTAGAGAAGGTGAAACTCGAAAAGTTTTCTATATAACTAGAGAGCTCGGTTGTTATTTGCATTGTGAAACACAGTTGTTGTCTACCATTGTTGAGAGGAAATGGCTCTTCTACCATTGTTGCAACAATCATGGCTGGAGTTACACAAAACTCCTTTTCATGTCCTCTTATTTTATGTCTTACTCCTCTCTTTTGTTTACATTTTAAAGCATTTTAGAAGTGGCAAACCAAAATTTCCTCCATCCCCACCAAAGCTGCCAATTATTGGTAACCTTCACCAACTAGGCACACTCCCACACCGTTCCCTTCATGCCCTATCTAAGAAGTATGGCCCTATAATGTTCTTAGACTTGGGCTGTGCTCCAACAGTTGTGGTGTCATCTGCAGATATGGCCAAAGAAATCATTAAGACAAATGATATTATTTTCTCAAACCGGCCGGAAACCACGGCTGCCAATTTCTTACATTATGGATCCACAGATGTAGCATTCTCACAATATGGTGAGTATTGGAGACAAGCTAAGAAAATTTGTGTCCTCAAACTTTTGAGCCTCAAAAGAGTGCAATCTTTCCAATACGTAAGGGAAGAAGAAGTTGAAGTATCAATCAAAAAGATACGTGACTCATACTTAAAGGGGGCTTCTATCAACCTAAGTGAGATAATAATTGCAACCTTGAAAAATATAGTCACTAGATGTTTATTTGGACAAAAATTTGAAGACAATGGTAAGAGCAAGATTGGAGAGCTCCCAAGAAGGGTGATGGCGCTACTTGCAGCATTCAGTTTGGGAGATTATTTCCCTTTTTTGAGATGGATTGATGGTCTTACAGGATTTTTACCAAGTTTAAAATCCACTTTTGGAGAAATAGATGCTTTTCTCGATCAAGTGGTTCAACAACATATGATAATGAAAGTTGACGATGGTCTGCCTAATAAGAATGATTTTGTGGATAGTCTGCTCGAACTTCGAAAGAGTGGCAAGCTTGACTTCGAGCTCACTCATAAAAATCTCAAAGCACTCCTACTGGTTTCTCTCTCTCTCTCTCTCTCTCTCTCTCTATATATATATATATATATAATATAATATGAGACACACATGCTCACACACTATCTAAAGCACAAACAAAGAGAAACACAAGCGAATGCTCGAACACACATATTTGAAGTCTTATTTTTGTCAAAAATATTTCAGGACATGTTTGTTGCTGGAATTGATTCTACTTCAATAGCTTTGGAATGGGTAATGGCAGAGCTCATAAGAAGTCCTAGTGTAATGAAGAGAGCACAAGAAGAGATAAGAAGAGTAGTGGGTACAAAGTCACATATAGAAGTTGAAGATATTAATCAGATGAATTACTTGAAATGTATCCTCAAAGAAAATATGAGACTACATCCACCACTTCCTCTGTTACCTCGAGAAACATCAGCATGTGTGAAATTCAGAGGTTATGATATTCCGCCCAAAACAAGAGTGTTGATCAATGTATTCACAATCCAAAGAGACCCTAAAATATGGGATAGGCCAGAAGAGTTCGTCCCAGATAGATTCCAAGACAATCAAGTTGATTTCAAAGGCCTAGACTTCGAATTAATCCCATTTGGAAGTGGGAGAAGGGGGTGCCCAGGAATGTCATTTAGTGTTGCTATAGCAGAATATGTTATTGCCAACCTTTTATGCTGGTTTGATTGGAAGTTGCCTAGTGCTAATGCACAAGGCAAAGACTTGGACATGACTGAAGTTAATGCACTCACTGTGTTTAAGAAAATTCCTCTCGAGCTTGTTGCAATACCTTACTCTCCTTGATCAGTTGATTAAGAGATTCACAGTTATGCTAATAATGTTATTTTTCTTCATTTGCTTGTTTGGTTTATATGCACTTGCTTCTTATACACTTGTTGAAATCAATGTAAGGGGACTTCTACCTGAATAATAACAGAAACTTCCATGTTTCGAAAACTCTTTCATGCTATTTGATATTTTACCCTTTAGTTTGTACTTATAAATTAAGCACATTGATATTTGACCCAATGATTTTCACAAATTTATTTTGCCATTTAACACCAATTTACTAACATTTTCGTTACTTAATAGGTTTCCGAAACTATTAAGGAAACTAGCATTTCGAGTCTCTTAGCCTCTAGTTTACTGTTGAAACTTGAGCTTAAGAGACTCAAGTTCCCTGTGTTGCAATGCTGTCATGGAATTTTAATCCATATAGAACTCAAGTCTTAGAAGCTCGAGTTCCTTAAAGCAATCTCAAGTTTATAAAAATTGAGTTTCTAATGGCAAAATTATTGTCGGGTAAATATCCTCATTGACTTTAACTTGCTTTGATTCTGGTACTACATTTTATGGCGACCATCTTTGTTAAAATGTAATTTGCAATTGACAAGTGGTTATCTAAGTGTTAAAGAAGAAGCGATTGACAAACTAGATGTCAACAATCATTGAAGAATCAAGTGGCAGCAAAATGATGCTGAAGTAGCATGCAAGTTGACAACTCACATGGCCAGGAGTCGTTCAAGGAGAAATGAAGCAAATTTCAATAGTATTCTTGAAGCTTGTAACCATCCTAACACATCTGAGGAAATTTATTTGACATACATATACGATGAAGACAGCCTACTACTACTGTATTGATCCATAGTTAATTTCTGCTCAAAGCTTCTTGTCTTAATGTATATTCCTTCTTTGCTCTAATTATCTTTCCCATTATTGGCAATAAGGATGCCTTCATATCCTCAAATATGAGTCTGTATCAATCATTCATTACTTCCCCACCTTTTTTCCCGTCAGTTTTGGTCAGTACATGTACATCTCCTATGGGGGTATGTATAGAATCCTTATAATGTAAATCAAAACAGAACTTCAATGCTCCTAACATTGCTTTACGCTAAAACATAAGAGCTAAGCATGTTATGACAACCCAACCTTCCGATGATGAGAGGCTATATGAGACAAATAAAAATACATGAGAAAGCAATATATCATCGCAGAGATAGATGAAAATATAAAATGCATATTATTTGTATATCACTTGACCCTCAATTTTCAATAATGCCCCTTATCAATATGTGCTCTGCATCACCAAAATTCCTAAATGAACATAAGTTAAATTCGCTTTTGCTTCTCATTTCAATAGATTCATTATTTGTCATGAATCTATTGAAATGAAGTTATTCACTTTTACTGTTATTCATAGCAGATGAAATTATTATATACTCACAAAATCATTTGCTCCTTTAAGCTAATGATGAAGCTATCTATCCTTCTTCTTTGTGTGCTTGAATTTGCTGTACCTGTAATCTAGAAACTCAAATCAAGATTGCGAGACGTACAACATGAATAAAGTTACTTTGTAGTTGCTCTAAATCTTAAATTTATCATCTTAATCCCTCTCTCCTTTTTTGGGTGAATATCAATTTTCATCTCTCAATTTGACAGCACAAGTCATGTAGAAGCCGAATTTGACTGGTAGAAGCCATCCTAACAAACTTTGGGGAATTCATATCAACAAACAGGAAATTTTTCCAAATAAAGAAGACCCACAAGGCCAAACTCAACTGGGTATGTAAAATATGAGACAAACCCAAAAAGAAATTGACTTTTACACAGCTATTTCAAACACAGATAAAGTCAGAAATTTAGATTATGAGAATGAAAAAGATTATAGAAGACCGGCTTGAGCTTGGAAATCACTCAGAAAGACTCTTATAAGCCCCAAAAAGCATCCTTCTCTTCCTCCATTTGTGTCCACAAACCCAAAATCTTCATGATCCAACACTGCAAGCAAAGCAACTGATGATGTCGAAAAAATCACCAATGAATCGCACGTTGCTCACACGCTCAAAAAGTCACCTGCACAGCAAGAGAGAAAGAGAACCTGCAGAAAGCACCGGTGTGGTGCCGGCCAAATACCCTCCGAAGGTCAAGTTAGAATCTTTTACAACTCCAGAGTGCTCGAGAGGGTTAATTATGCGTACCTTGATTTGTGAGGGTATTGGAGTTTTTATAGTGGTAGAGGATTAGCCTTCCTTCCTTGAAGCAAAGATCTTTTCCTTATAGGAGTCTCCTTAAACAATCTCAAACGTGGCGAACAAGGCTCTTTCCTTATGGAGAAGATCTTCATATCTTCTAGAATCCTCTTCGCCTTAGAATTCCGACTACACTAGGATTCTGATATGACCAAGCGTGGGCCGCAAGGATTCCTTTAACTAGGGTCTCTAGAGGGTAATTGACTCGGACCAAATATGGGTGTCTGACCCGTCGGTATAGGATCCGTCCAGTATAGGTGATTTAAGTAGATCCGTCATATAAGCCGTCCAGTGAATAATTTCTCCTCTTCAGCAACCAACAAGGAAAAACTCATAAAAATCCAAAAATTCAATCAAATAAGCAAAGAATATGAGAAAGAAATCAACTTTTTCCCTTAAAAGAGAAAGTCTGTAACACAACGTGAGGGGGAGAGGCCTAGTGATTTCCCTAGTCTCTCTCTCACTAACTTTGCTCCTTTCTCTCTGCCTCATCGCCTGTGTTAAAAAAAATTGTTCTCAGCAAAATGCACCGTCTAAAGTTTCTTACCCAAACATGTCATTTTGGCACATCGCTTGAATAAACCAAAATTACTGTGGATAAGCGTATTGACTGTTTTTATATAGTTTATTATTATTATTATTATTATTATTATTATTATTATTATTATTATTATTTTGACAAGGAGCTTTATTTTTTATATTTTTAAAAATTCCATTTTATTTACTGGATGATGAGGATATGATGTTGGGTCAGTACAATTTTACTTGACATATCAAGGAGTTGTACTAAGACCACAAAAAATGTCACAACTTTGTGCCATAACTCGCCACGTGACGAGTTGTGACTGGTGAAAGAGTTTCTGTAGGCCATGTGGAGACACACCTTCACCAATTACTACTCGCCACGTGGCGAGTTGTAGCACAAAATTGTGCCATTTTCGGTGGTCTTAACATTTTCCCAAATCAAGCCATAGCAATCATGGCCCATTACAACTCGAGTGTACCTGGCCAAGTATAGGGTCTCATTGGAAAAGAAGGGATTTTCATTTTCCAACTATTGGGGTAGGGAAACATTTCCCAAGCAAACCAACAAGCTTCACTCAGCTTGGCATAGCAAAAGCTAGGGGCAATTGGAAGAGGAAAATCCCCATCGGTTTCGAACCAATAGGTCCAGAAGGCTTAATCCGGTCAAATCTAATTCAACTGGGCTTGACCAAGAACTACAATCCTTGGAACTTAAAAAATAAGTTGGACATACAATTGCACCTAGAAGGTTTTTTTTTTTTTTTTTTTTTTTAATAATTATATATATATATATATATATATATATTTAAATTGTATATAGGCTAAATTAATTGAATAAATGTGAGATACCAACACCTCAAGTTAGTTTTGTTTTTGACCAAGCTCATGTTATCGGGTGAGGTTGTGTTTATTACCTCTCAAAATGCATGGTTTGACTAACGATATTTGACTCCTTAAATTAAATTGAGAGTTGTATACTTGTAGATTTGGAATAACCACTTATATTAATTATTATAAAAAAAAAAATACAAAATCCATATTGAAAAACACATTTTCATCAATTAAATAATATAATTTAAACATTTGATAGAAAAAATAATAATAATTACAAAGCTTGATTCCTAGATACAGTATAAAAATTACATAGCTTTTTATTTTATAGTTAAATTCCGAAAGATGAAAATTACAACATAAGACCTAGTTTAACAACCATTGATTTAAGTATCGAAGGCTAAATTAGTGAAGGTGTTAGATAATAGGCACCCACCTTGCCCAGTTCAATTGATCTTTTAGAGTATGGTGGCTCCCACTGTGTCATGCAATCCATTCATTAAAACATGTCAAAATAGGCATGTTCTTCACATAAAAAACAATACATCTAGGGTTTTTGTATTTAAATAAAAAAAAAGAAGAAGTTTTGAGCATATAAACCATATGTAAAGATTTAAATGCTAAATCCAAAATCCATCATGTTTAACCCTAATTTAACCCATATCATCGAAGACAAACATGATTTGATTGATTAAAAGTAGTAATCAGAGATGGAACAACTAAAAGGTCGAGAAATACCACTTGCATGCACAAGGCTTGATGATCGGTTTAGATTTGGATGGATAATCCTAACTAAAAAATTTTGTGTTTAGAATAAAGGGAAGATATTTTGGATGATTTAAGGCTTGGAGAGTAAATAATTCAAGCAATTGAGGGTTCATTCATGTGCTAAATAAAGGAATATTGCATGCTTTGAATTTTACACACCTACTTTATTTATAGAGAGGGATAAAGCCTTTGTTAATTGATGAGTTTGAGTGGGACTCAAACTTTCCAAGGCTTGAGTTTTCGGAATAACAAGTCAAACTTTGATAGGATAAAGTTTTAAAATTAGAGAAATCGCAAAACGGTTATAAAATTCGCAGTCAAAGAGGCAAGTGCTGATGACAGTTTGGGGGATTGAGTGCTGATTAGAACTTAGACCCAGAGTTCCATATTGATCGACACTTAAACCTAGAGCACAAATCTTGATTTTTTTTTTTTTAATTTAAATTTTAATGTGATTTTGACATTTTTCTGATCAAACAATTTTGAGTTCCTTCTGGTTTCAGAACCTAAAACAATCAAAATGTCTATTTCCATCAATGTGAACATATCAATTTTTTTTGCGGACGAGTGATAAGGAACAAAAATAACTCCAACACATACTTGCTTAGTGTCTATTTAAGAATAACTTATTTAATTTTTTATTAAAAACATTTTGCTAAAAGTTTACTAAAATGTACTTTTAGTTTTTGAAGTACACTTTTAATTTTTATAACTTAACTTATTTGATATTCATAGCTGTGACTTGGTAATATGTTGGATGACTAAAGTCACATGATTGAATTATATATAGACGATTATTTGAACCGCGGGTTTTGAGAAAACAGTATCTTTAGTAAAATACGAGCAGTATACTACATAATATATATGTATGTAATTTACCCAAAAAAAAAAAATATCATATAAGTCTCAACTTTTTTCCAATAATAAAATAAAAATAAAAAGACTCAACTGCCCTAAAGAATGCAAGTCTTTTTTTATTTAAAAATATAATACAGGCATTAAATATTTTTGTATGATACTTATACAAAATTGCTTTTGTGGGGACCCAAGGACCGTGGAAGACTAAGAATGCTATGACCATTATTCGTTCATTAGGTGAAAGCACCTTAAACCCGAGGAGTGAGATTGCCCGCGAAGAAGGTGGGAAGGGATGAAGTATCTCCTGGAAGCCCGAGTGGAGAAAATGGCATTCAAGGAGAAGGTCAAGGTATTTGAAAGAAGTTTTGTGTGAAAATCTACCTACTACCTCTGCATTAAATGACTGCCAACAGCTTTATCAGCTGCATTGATGAGGAAAGGACATTTGAATAGTGGATTCACAGCTGAGCAGCCCCTTCTACCACCTTCAACAGGAGTTTAATGGGACAAGTGTCCTAGGAAGAACCTAGAAGGATGCAGATGGAGGGCTAGGACTAGGATGCAGGAAGCATAGGAGTATATAAAGGAAAAGAACTTCTAGATGAAGGGACCAAGAAACAATCAAGAACAAGATATTAGAACAAGAATAGTAGGGAAAAAGAGAAAAATGAGAGTGCATAATCTTGTGTAAGAATTTTGTCCTCGGGTTGGCCTGAGGAAAACATTAATACTACTTGATTTTTGCTTCTAACTCATTACTTCTTACTTGAATCTTCGTACTTGAACCCGGACTTTTTTTCAAACTCTCTTTATAATTTCCATTTGTTTGAGCCTAATTTGGTGGTACAAGCCTCACTATTCTAAGTGGGTTTGGCCCCCAAACTTTTGAGTCCTTATAGCTTCAATTTGAATGAATTGTAATACTCTTAGCATAACTATATATTGGTTCGAATCAATGGTAATAGTTTGTTCAAAATTCAACAAATCTTACTGAGAGTGTCTTACCTTAAATTTAATTAGTGTGACTCACTTTGAGGATAATTTAATTAGATGCCTTTAGGGTATTTGTTACTATTTTAACTAGATGCTATTAAAATTTTAGTTTTTTTATTTCGTGACAAAATTTTAAAAAATAATTTTCTAAACCAATATTTTTAAGGCATCCGTTAACTTTTTATTTTTATAATTTCTCACAAACTTATTCCTATGAGCTTGACTGACTTCTAGGATTTCTTTTTATTAATTGATTTATTTTTTATTGTTGAGAAGAACATACTTCTGGTACTTTGCTGCACCCAAGATGAAATGTTCAATGCATAAAACTATAAATTCACTGGGCACGTACAAGCGAGATATTAAAAGGTGGGACGTTTGAAAATTAAAGGGTATGATTCTAAGAATCAAAATCTAACATGACAATGACTAGTATCTGAATCGTAATTGTCTGAAATATAGTTTGTCTGAAAGTGAATTAAATCAATTTATCGTAGGATCTATCTAAATCTCTTATGTATCTATTAGATGGTGATACTCTATGAAATGTCTTTGCTTTCCAGTTGGAAGGATTCAAAAGTAGAAGGTTTCAATGGTTACTCTTACTCATTACTCGTGTCATGTGGGGCATCTAACTAATGACAATTATGAAATGGATAATTCTTTGCTTCATTTTTCCATGTCCATTCTGTTCTGGAACAGCCATTGGGTAATGCTGAGAAGATTCTAATCAATAATTTTATGATTGTTGCGGGTGTCGAGCACAGCGGATATGAAATCTAGGAAAACATTGCCAATCTTTTCCTTTCACACTGTTGCATTTCTACCGTCTTTTTGTTTTTTAAGTAAGTTCCAAAAAGAAAAAGTTTCAGAATTTTCCTCATGTGGCAAATGACAAAGTACACCTTCGATTTTGTTTTTAATTAATTTCTTGGTGAAAAACCTATTTTAGTCCTTACATTTTTACGTGATTCTCACTTTCGTCCCTAACTTTTTTTTTCACTGATTTTAGTCCTTATCCTGGAAAACGCGTCTTGTTTTTGTTCCTGACGTTACATCAGAGACGGAAATTGCACAGCTGGCAAACGGCATGCATTGTTAGCCTGACGTGGCCATTAAAATAATAATAATAAATGCCACATTAGCATTTAAATTAAAAAAATTAATTTATTAATTTTAACTAAATAAAAAAATTAAAAGCAGAATTAAAAACTAAAAATCATATGAATTGAGATCTAAGTGTGTGTCTTGAACAAGAATAACAAGAACACAAAACCCACATCCAAGAATACAAACCCAGAAATTTATAATAATAATAAAATAAAAATAAAAATAAAAAAAAACCAACAAACAACCATTCAACACCGAATTCTCCAGCAAATCACTAATCCACATGATTTTCACAAAGTCCATAATTGAATATCTAATCAACCATACAACATCGAATTCTCCAGCAAATCAAACCCATAAACTTAGTAAACAATCCAATCTCCAACAAACCCATAAACCTATATTTTCTTAGGAAACAAACACAAAATAAACCCAAAAAATTTAGCTCAAATACAAATTTAGCTCAATTAGCACCAAAAATTTCAACATCAGACTCAAAGATTTTACCTTCCTTTTCCCTGATTTCGGAGGAATCGGAAGCTTCATCAACCTCACCTCCTAGGGTTAGGGTTTGTCCATCAGCAACAATGGAGTCCAAAAACTCTTGCAACGCGATCGCCCTCTTGATCACACTCTTCCAGCAATCCCTAACCCCCGAATCGACGCCTATCACTTAATCCAACTTGAAGAGCAAGCTCATCAGCGTATCGTTCACCCTCAGCCTCTCCTTCGGGTCCTTCTTCATCGATTCCAGTGCCTTCTCCCTCGAGATCCGCCTCTCCACCTCATCAACTTCTCTCCTAATTGCTGCAATCTTCTTCATGCTCTTCCTCACCAGAAACCCTCAAAACACCTTCTGGATCTTCGTCACCGACGAGTCAGACTACGCCCCACCTCGACTAGACGAATTGGACCGGGATCGACATTACTTTAGATCTGGGTGTTGTTTTTTTTAGTGAGTTTGAGTGAAAGAAAGAAAGTGTGTGTATGTCAGTGTTTTTTTTCTTTCTTTGTTCTTAGATATTGAACTGTGTTCTTGTTGTTCTTGATCTTAGGGTTTGGATTTTTTTTTTTTTTTTTTTAAATTTCTGGATTTGTACTCTTGTTGTTCTTCTCCAAGACACATACTTAGATCTCAATTCATATGATTTTTAGTTTTTAATTTTATTTATTTATTTAAAATTAATAAATTAATTTTTTTAATTTAAATGCTGACGTGGCATTTTTTATTATTATTTTAATGGCCACGTCAGGCTAACAGTGCATGCCGTTTGCCAGCTGTGCAATTTCCATCTCTGATGTAACGTCAGGGACAAAAATGAGACGCGTTTTCCAGGATAGGGACTAAAATCGGTGGAAAAAAAAGTTAGGGATCAAAGTGGGAATCACATGAAAATGTAGGGACTAAAATGAGTTTTTCGCCTAATTTCTTTTTTAAATTTTGTCATATTAGAACTGGACTTTATAAAAGATGACAATTTAAACACTTCTATTAACTATATAAAAAGAGGCAATGCCTCTATAGTGCCATTTTGGTTTATTGAGCCACTTCTTCTTCTTTTTTTTTTCTTTTTTCTTTTTTAAGTTTTGAACAGTACCTATAGCTTTTTTTTTTCCTTTCAGTCTTCCGTTTGTACTTTTTTTCCCTTATATATATTGTTATACCGACACAATAAATTTCACAATATTTGAGGTCTCAATTTCTTATAAGTCAAAATAAAATAATGAAATATGAAACTGTGACCAACCACAACTGAAAATAAATATTTTGTGAAAATGTTGTGACAATTGTTAGGTGAATGTGTAAAAACTACCGTAATTTTGGTTTGATCACTATGCACTTTTTTTTTTTTCAGTCATCGATTTGTGTTATTTTTTCTACTAACTATATAAAAAGAGGCAATGCCTCTACAATGCCCATTTTGGTGTGGTGAGCCATTTTTTCCCCCCCAAGTTTTCAACAGTTGCTACAATGCCACTTTGGTTTGTTCAAGTGGCACTGTAGCTACAGTAGCTATCGCGGTTTTTCTTTTAAATATTTATAAGAACCCGCATATATATCATTATACTGACATAACAAATTTTACAATATTTTCACAATTATTGAGGTGTCAATTTCTTATAAGTCAAAATAAAATAATAAAATATGAAACTGTGACCGACCACAACTGAAAATAAATGTTTTGTGAAAATGTTGTAACACTTGTTGGGTGAATGTGTAAAAACTACAGTACTTTTGGTTTGTTCAATATGTACTGTTCATCGCTTTTTTTATTATTATTTTTTTATTAGTCATCGATTTGTGCTCTTTTTTTTTCTATATATAAGAAGAGCGAATAGGCTCATGAATAGTGTTATGAACAATATTTTTGGTTTGGTGAGTTGCCTATTTCCTCCTTTTTTTTCCTTCAAGTTCACCAACTTGGTTTGAGCTTTTTTTCTTTTCTTTTAAAGGATCTTTATATGTTTACTTTCTACCTGCAATGTAAGCTTACATTGTATATACACAAAAAGTAGCCAATATTATATACATTTGCAAAAAAAATTGTACAAATTTTGCAAATGAGTACAACATTTACCAATTTTTATGTGTTTACAATATAAATTTACATTGTAAGTGCAATGTATATTTCTATACACACACACACACACACACACACACACATATATATATATATATATTATATAAAAAGAGTGAATGAGAAAAGTTACAGTAATTTCGCTACAATAGTTTTGGTTTGTTCAACTTTCACTGTTTTGCTGGCCTTTTTTTTTTTTTTTTTTTTTTTTTTTTTAATTTGGTGAATGCATAAAGTTGTAGTATATTTGCTATATTATTTTTGAGTTGTTTACAATAATTTTCACAACACTTTCATAACAAATCAAATATGGTAAATTGTTATTGGTTCTAATTTAAACTTACCAATGAAACTACTTTTTTGCCCACCAATAACAACATGTAGTAACCTACTACTTATGATTTGTTGTGAAAATGTCATGGACATAACATTTTTTTGTTTGAAAAATGTTAAAACATCTTGATGTTGTCACAATATTTTCAAAACTGCTGAGTTGTCAATTCTTTCCAAGTTAAAATAAAATATAACAAAATTATAAAGGTGTTATGAAAATGTTGCGTCATTATGTTGTATTTTTAGAAATTTTTTTGTTGGTTTAATCAACTTTGTTGAAACAAAATTCACTATTCCACGTACAATTTTCTTGGGTTGGTTTTTTGTATATTTTATTCTTTACACACTATTTTAAGTAAAAACACATAGTTTTGCACACAAAAACAAAAACAAAAACTTAGGAAAAAAACATTTTTCATCCTTTATGTTTGGGGTAGTTAGCAATTCTTCCTTAAACTTTAAAATCAAGCAGTTTTTCCCTTATTATTTTGAAAAAGAGAAAATATGTCTTATTGTTATTCTCTTAGTTAAACCCTAATGAAAGATTATGATTCTTAAAATATTTTTGCTGTGTAATGTCTAAATTACTATTGCTAAATTTTAACATCCGAAAAATTTTCTTTACGTATTTTGAGTTTTAAATAATAAAAATTCTTAGAAATTTAGAATGATGATATTTGATGACACAAGCCTTTTTTTTTTTTTTTTTTTAAATTTCATAGCAAAACTCAGTTGTTTATTGTTAGAAGATGATGATATTTGTTATCATTTTTAGAAGTTTTTAGATAATAGAGATATTTTCTTTAGCAAGTAAGTACTAAAAAACTATTATAGTTAAATAAATATTTATATGTTAAATAGCTACTCTAACTTTGTGGTTGATCAAAATTCTTAAATGAATGAAATTAACTTTTTACGACATAATTGTCAAAATTCTTAAAATTAATGTCTCTTTTGATTAAATTAAATCTCTATATACTTTAAAAATCAAATGATTCATATTTTTGTTTTATAATACAAATAAAATCTAAAATTTACTTTAATTACTACAGTGCTTTTTTTTTTTCCACAGCAAGCACGTGCTGCCCTAACTAGTGGTTTCATAATGGTTAAAAACCACAGTCAAATGCAACGTATCTAGTAGGAATAAAATTTTGATTGACGCCTACTACACCAATGTGGCACAGTTTTGTTGTGGGTTTGTTGTCTTCTTTACATTAGAGAGGGGTAAGAAATACAGTAGAGAGTGGATAACAAAGTAATTATTTTTAAACTTTTCTCACTTGTGTACCAGTAACAGCAAATAACAATATGCCACTTAAAATTTGTTGTGAAAGTGTTGTGAAAATATTGTGTACATAAATCTATAATTTAGAGAAGTGTTATGTCCACAACATTTTTACTGTACTTTGACAACAAATATATATATATATATATATATATATATATATATATATTGTAAGGTTGCAAATTGGGTCCCAAACCCAAATGATGGATGAACTTAGGCCTAAAAAATCCAATACAATGAATTTGTAGAGAGTGTGTTGGAAAACTGGGTTTTAATGAGTTGGA